>ML685779.1:19898252-19971494 GCA_007922175.1 Pelusios castaneus
TCTTTCTTTCTTTCTTTCTTTCTTTCTTTCTTTCTTTCTTTCTTTCTAAATGCAGAATACATAGTGATACGTACTTGTAGAAATCAGAAATATTTCAGACTCTTAAATGTTACTTTTGGCCTCAAGCATAACTGTTGCATGTGAAGTATGTGATGATCTCCAGATGTATTCAGCATTCTAATTCGTTTGCATAGTTTCAGAAACGTTTACTCTCTTTGTTAACAAGTGAAATGTATAATGTACAATGCCTCTTTCTGATCAATCCATTTTGTATTTCTTTGGCTGAAAGAGATTAGCTTTGTTCATGTTTCTGGTGGGAAGTGGATCACAACCTGCAAAGAACACCAGAGTGATTTATAATGTCAATGATAGGGCAGACTAAATAATAAATTTGACCATTTTCCATTTCATGTCCATTATGACATTTTAAAATGAACTGCAAGTATTTCCCATGGGCATCATCAGGTTTGAATAGATTTCTGGAATTCACTCCCTTAGAATTGCTGAACCAGCTCATACACTTCTCTTAATGCTTAATACCAAACTCAAGGTGGAGCCCCGCACCTTCTTCCATTCATATCTTGATAACATACGAAAGTCTCATGGGCAAAGTTCAAACATATCTCCTAATAAATATTTAAATCCAGGTCATTGCGAGTGTTCTCAATCAATTCCACTAACTGTTTGATAGCCTCAACTAATTGTTTATGTTGGTGTTGGGATATGGGCAGTGCTGATTGATGGCCATGGAAAATAACGTGTTGGTTGCCAGAACTGTTAAGAAATCTTTGTTTGTAATTTATCCAAATGTTTCTTACTGGCCTTGATGACAGTCAGTTTGTTTGGTGTATATGGGCCCTGTATCAATTCACAGTAAGTGATAGAGCTAAGTATTGCAAGACCAGTGATCTGAAGTAACTGTATCCTCAAATATCTTCTATTGGCTTCATAAAATTCATAACTTGTGGTATGTTTAAAAATAATAATGAGGTAGACCAGGGGTTGGCAACCCCCGGCATGCATGCCACAGCTGGCACGTGGACCGAGCCTGACCTGAGTGGCATGCTGAACTGCTCAGGCTCCCCCACTGGCTCCGCAAACTGTGTAGCCAGCAGCTGCGGCGCGCGGCTGAGGGTCCCTGCTGGCCCCGCCCCTTTGCTGGACGGCAGGAGGAGAGGGGAGCAGAGCAGAGCAGAGCAGGTCACATCACCCCCGCCTGCCCAGAGCCGCATCATTGCCAGAAGGGCAGAGCCGGCCCTGGCCACGGCCGGCAAGAGGGCGGGTTGGGTCGGCCTGGCCAGAGCCGCTGCTGCTGGCGGGCGGCCTCCAGTTCCTGGCCCCGGCTCCCGCCGGCAGTGACGGCTCCGGGTGGGCCGACCCGACTCGCCCTCTTGCCGGCCATGGCCGGGGCCAGCTCTGCCCTGCTCACAGCGGCACGGCTCTGGGCTGGTCAGGGCGATGTGACCCACTCTGCTCCGCTCTGCTCCCGTCCCCTCTCCTCCTGCCCTCCAGCAAAGGGGTGGGACCAGCAGGGGCCATCAGCCCCGTGCTGCCCCTGCAGATGGGATCCAGCCCCGGGGCCGGGAACCAGAGGCTGGCTGCCAGCTGATGCTGCCCAGGCTCCGGCCGGCAGGGCACCTGATCTGGCCCCGCCCCTTTTGGCTCTGCCCCGGCACCTGCTGTGGGTGCGGTGAGCGGGGCTGGCACAAGGGCCGGCATAGATTGCCGACCCCTGAGGTAGACAGTGTAACCTGGGAATGAGTAACAAAAAACAAACAAAGAAACAAAAAAACCTGTTAGGTTGTGGCAGCTGTCAAAATCTTTCAACTGTAAATGGAGCTGCTTCACATTTCTGTGTGGATGTAAAACACTTTACTCTACAGAAGAGTCTTGTCAGATGAAATCATTTTACATAAGTGAGTAGCTGTTCTGTATCTCATAGAATGGGAAAAAAAATCTCATTAGATTTCCTTTTATGAAGGGCTCGTCTTCCTTGGAAAGTTTTACTTCATGGTTAATTTATGGTGGTCTCCTTTTGAAGCCTTCATCTCACAAAGAGTCCTTCACATCAAAGTAAAGTTGTCCCCACCTCGTCCACCCACCCACACTTCTGTTTAACCCAAGATACTGATCTTATCTTACAGCCAATGTTCAAAGATTTTGTGTGAGGAAATAATGAAATGGAGAATTAGATATTTTTGCCATCCAGTGTGCAAAAGAAGTGACATAGTGACAGGTTAAATTATGTGGGGCAGGAGGCAGTGTTTCACTCTGCAGCACATATTATACTTATGGTAGCACACCAGAGGAATTCTGGAAGATGAAAATGGGGGGATATTGCAAATCCTAACATATTTTCCCCCAACAGCGTATATCAAGTGTGAAATGATATTTTCCATGCTGGTGATCTAAAACATAATTTATAAGGAAAGTTGTCTGTAAGGGTGTAAGCTTCTTCTGCTCCCACCATATATCAGCTTCCTCTCATAATAGCCCTACAATGTAAGTATTTTCTATAGACATGCATTGGATAGAAGTAGGGCTGGATAGATAGCTCAGAAGAAAATTAGTGACCAGGATGGTATTTTTCCTATTTGTGCCTTACCATGACATTTTATCCTAGACATGGACTACTACTGTGATCCCTGGCTTTGACACTCCAAGACTGAACTATTGCAATGTGTTCCATCATACACCTTCAATTCATTCAGAATCTGAAGCTAATGCAGAGGTGTACATGTTAAGCAGAGTATCTCACCATGAACACATGGATGCCAGTACTCTGTAAGTACATGATCTGCACTGACCTCCTGTTTGCTTCTGTGGAGAGTTTAACAAGTTGGTCTGGAAAGACTCCTAAAGGGCTTGGGACCTGCCTTTCTCTCTCAACTCATTGCCAAATTGCTGCAGCCCTGATCAGAAGTGCTTCAAGTGGCACTTTTGTTTGCAAAGAAGGAGTTGCTGAATGGAGATTTTCTAGGAGGATTTAGGAACCCCCTTTCTCAATGGGAATTAAATAGCCAAAATCTTCAGGTTTCAAAGTATACTGCAATTATTATTTTTATTTTATTTTATTTAAAGGATACAGTTGAGGTAGCTGAATCTGAGATTTTGAAGATATTTTGTTTCATGACATTTCTTGATGACTGACTCTTTTATAGGGAACATGTTGAGTGGGAGTTGTTGGTCTCATTCACTTTCAATATTTTAACACTTTTTTTTTACTCATGTTTGAGCAGGGTGCCCAAAGCCCAAGACTGGCCTCTTTCATAATCATTAAATTGAAATAAACAAGCAATACAATAAATAATGTTTGTACAGCAATTTCCTGGCACAGCACTCTCTCCTTCTCCATTGTGTGACTTGGCAAATCTTGAACTAGTGCTTCCTGCCAATCAGTCATAGGAAGCGGTGTCTCTGAGAGAGCCAATTTGTACAGTGCAGAGCCTGGAAACTGATAGCAACAAGAGAATTAGGAGGCAGATAGAAATCATAAAATGAAAACAAGTTTTTATAAGTGAGCTTTCCCCTGTATCTGAATAATAACCTACCAGGATTGGTTTTGCTAGCATTAGTGGTTTGCTTGCTGACTGTGAATTCTGCTGTGTTCCCAAGCAAGTAGTGAAATAAATAGTGAGATGTCCAGATTGCCCCAAAAGGCTACAGCTATTATCACTGCTCCCAGCCAAATTATAGCAGCTTTTACTCCACCCCAAGAAACACATGCACACAAGCATTAAACATCACACAATGTTTCAATTATCTCTTGAGTGCTGGGCCTCCATGACTGAATGTATGGCTGCATCATAAGATTTGGCCATGCTATTAGGACCTAAGATAATGGGAGGGGCACAAAAGCAGGAAAGTCAGATCTTCAGACTATGGGCGTCCATTATTTGATCCAGGGACTCACTCAGAAACTTGAGCTTGGATCTTGGCAGGTAAATTAGAGAGGAATTACTATTCAAATAGACTGAAAATACCTTTACAATAAGGTATTTGCAGTCTAAGTCTGTGTGTGATGCATTGAGGGCTGTATTAGAATTTCAGACAATCATTTTAAGGGTGGAGGGTTTTCTGATCTTGCTCACAGGCTAAGGTCTCTGTAGGGAAACATGCAAGCAAGCAGCACTCAGTTTGCAGCCAGCCATTCTGTAAAGACAAATAAATTTGTCAGTCTTTAAATGTGCTACTAGACCCCTTCTTTGTTTTGCTGAACTAAACTGACTTTGCTAACACTTGCCTTCCTTCATCCTGGCATGTGTATATATACCTCTCAACTGTAGTGTCCACTTCATGCCTCTGACAAAGTGGGTTGGAGCCCACAAAAGTTTATGCCCAAAGAAATTTGTTTGTCTTTAAGGTGCCACAGGACTCTCATTTTTGCTGTACGCAAACTAACACAGCTGCCCCTCTGTAAACTGACACAGCTATGCCTTTTGGAACTTATGCCTCTCTGGTACAGGGAGAAACCTGTTGTTTGTTTGTGTCTTTTTTGTTTGTTTGTTTTTTATTTTGTTTTTTAAGGTTCTTCTACCTTAACATTCTGAATTCTGAGATATACATTAGTTCTATATTGCAATCTTCCTATAAGAGCGTTTATGTGTTTAGCTAAGTTCTCTGTGTCTATGCTGTGAACAGCGCACTATGCACATATTTTGTTGATACAGGATTCTACACAGCTTATTTCTTTATATTTGTATGAAACATTTCAGATAGTCTTTAAGGGATTCAATAATGGGCCAATCCAGTAAGGAAATAAGATATTTCTACTCTTGCAAATTCCCCACTGAGTACCGCGTTGAACTGGTCCCCAACATCTTATTTCAAGAACAACTTTGTTTGCTCTTTTGTTTAGGACCAACTCTTACAAGGCAATTGATTTGCTGAGATTTGTAGGTGTTCATACAGGTTTTACTGCATTAACAATATTTAACTATTAAATAATTATGGCCTATGATTATAAATATAACTTCTTTAATATGTCTATAAATATAAAGGACCCTCTTTTAGGTGTCCTGACAATTAACACTTTTCTGTTCTCCCTTTTCTTATTTCTGAAACAATATTTAGTGATTGATTGATTGATTGTGTTGTGGTAATGCCTATAAACTTCAATGGAGATTAGAGCCTCCTCATGCTAAGCACTATAGCCGATGCAGTAAGAGACATTCTTCACCTTTGAAGACCTTATAGTCTTAACAGATAAGTCAGATGACTAGTTCTTTCCAGACTATTGTATCCCTTTCAGGACTCTGATTTGTCTTATGAACCTGAAGTTTCACCTCACTTAAATACTACTTGCATAAAAAATCAAACATAAAAAAAAGCATTACAGCACATTATTCCTGAAATATTGCTTACTGTCTCATTTTTTACCAAGGAGTTATAAAATAAAATCAATTGGTGCATGAATATTGTACTTACGTTTCAGCATTTTGTAGACAGAGTAGTATAAACAAGTAATTAACTGTATGAAATTTAAGTTCATACTGACTTTACTAGCATTTTTTATGTAGTTTGTTGTAAAACTAGGAAAATATTGATGTACCCCCTGAAAGAACTCTGCGTAGTTCTAGGAGTACACATACCCCTGGTTGAGAACCACTGAATCAGACAAAGGGTAGGAGAAATGCAGCATTTCTGTCCTCACTATTTATTTATTTATGATGCACATTTCTAATGTTATTAATTGGTATGATGTCTAAGTACCTCACCAACATGAATGACTTAATTCATCAAATCCCCATAAGGTACGAATTTGTATCACAATTTCACAGAGAAACTGAGACATAGAAAAATTAGAAGGCTCAATTTTCAAAAATGGCCTATAATTTTGAGTACCTCAACTGAGACAACCAAAGACTAAGACATCCTAAAGGCTTAGAGCCCTACTCAGTGGTTCCCAACCCATGGCCAATTGGGTCTTTCAAAGTGGCCTGTCATTCTCCTGCTGGCTGCAGAAATGAGCCATTGCCTAAGGACCCAGGAGGAACATGTTCCTGTGGGGCTACAAGACACATGGAGGCTCCTTGCTGCAGCCAAATGGACAGGAGGTCAGTATTCCCCTCAGCCCTGCTAGAGCAGGGAATATGGCAAAGTGTTCCACCTGGGTCCCTAGGTGCTGGGCTCCCTGCTGAAGCCAGAGGGAAGGGAGCATTGATCTCCTGTCCCCCTAGCTATAGAAGGAAGCCACTTCCTAGGGATGTAGGTGGAGCACACAGGGCTATAGAATGCATGAGGTTTCCTTGGTGCAGCCAAAGGGGTCAGGAGATCAGCAAGGAAATTCCTTCCATCTGGCTGCAGTGGGGAGGAGGGAGACTGCTGGTGGAGAGTGGTGGCTCTTTAGGGTTGTAAAAATATCTGTGGCCCTTGAGCCAAAAAGGTTGGGAACCACTGGCCCAGATGCACATGGGGACTCAAGCATGAATGTCCTAGCCACTAGTCTTTAGTCAGCCCCATGCTCTCTCTGGCCTAATGCATATTTAATTGTTTATGCAATGGTTCCAACAGGGGAGACTGAAGGACACCCACACCTGAATGTCATCTTCTCATCAGACAGAGGAGGAAATTGCACTGGGGTCTCCATATCCTGGGTGAGTTCCTTAACCACTGAATTAAAAACTATAAGGGAGGCTATGGCCTGTTTTCCCACAGCCATTTTCTGTGGAGATGGGTGTGCTCAGGAGAAAGACAGGCATCCAGGCAACTGGGTGAAGCAGTGGCATGCATCCCTAGTGGCAGAAACTTAAGTGCCTAGGAATCTTTTAGAGCAAAAATTTAGGCCCCAAGTGAGTTTAGGTGCTTATAGATTAGGTAGCAACTGAGTGGGAGTTTTGTGGATAGCAGTGGTGCCTAACATCACTTCTGAAATGCATGGCAGATTTGAGAATAGAACCAAGATCTCTTGACAGCCAGTCCAACTGCTTACTCACCATTACTGCTGCTTTTTTTTTTGGGGGGGGGGGGGGTGCTCTTTTTGAGTGTTAATTAACCAAAAGTTAACATGCTCAGAAATATGTTTAATTAAATGTTAATTAATTAAATATTAAATATGTTTAATTACTTCTCTTGCTGTAATATAAGACTATAATGGAGCCTTCTGTGACCTAAAACAACTGGAAAAATACAAATTGTTAGCTCTCTAGTAAGAAAGATGGTACAGTAGTATGTGTGCATATTTAGGCTCTTTAAGCTAAGTTGGAATAAAGAGATTTTAGATAGAGAATTTTAATAAGTATGCTATTCATTTTTCTTTTTTCACCTTCCAAAATGTTGGGTTCATTGCAACTAATTGCCACATTCCTGCATAGTACCTATTTGACATGGGTCACTATTCCTTTGTGAGTTTTAATATGCCATTTTAGTCTCTCAGGCATTACAAATGAACTACTTTCTTATATTTAATTTTGTTCTTTATACTTCATTCTTCCCTCCCACCCCTAATTTAGCAATTCCCTTGGCTGCCAGAGTAACCACTGTGAATTTTGAATTCACACCAGACAAACTGAAAGGGCTCTGAATAGAAGATTGAGAGCTCAGAGCTGCATAGTGCTGAGGGCCTCAACATCTCCCAAGAGAGTTCCAGCTAGTGGGAATTGACAGAGCTCATAACCTCACAGGAGTTCTCAATATTTTGAAAGATGGAGCTCTTAGTGAATGTATTTTGAGTCCACGTGTGGCATGTATGTTTTTTGCCCTCAATTCACCATTTCCTGTTTGATGCACTGCTTTAAAAAACAGTCTTTATGGCTTTTATTCTAGGGGGTGTACAATTACAATAAGACATGTTATCAATCACAATGCCATATACTAAAAGGACAAAGATGAGATTTCTAGAAGAGCAGAAAGCAAATTCTCATCTCTTTTGACATTTTATTTATAACCCTGTGATGGTGCTAAATTGTTTCCTGCCTCATAGTGAAAGAGAGAGGCAAAACAAGATTAAAGTTGGAAAAAAAAAGTTGGAAAAATCCTTGGAGTTTCCTTTTCTGTCTCTGTGAAGTAACAAGATTGCTTTCATTGCCAAAGGAACCATGTCCACTGAAATATCAATGTGAAATGTACCGAGTCAAGAGATTGAGGGTAACTGACATTCTGGTCAATTTAATTTTTGTCATTTAGTTTCACTAAGACAATGTGAGTTTTGATTAAGGACTCAAAGGTTTTGCTCATGAAATATTGTCGCATAGATGAGTGTTATAGCAAGCTAAGGAAGTTTGGAGGATGTAGCATTTCTGGGAATGATTAAGGCCAGTATTTTTCAAGTACCTAGCAATTCTGACTGCCTCCATTTTTTGGATGCCCAGTTTGAGACTGCTAGGTACTACTACCACCACTAGATTTTTTTATTTTTATTTTTTTTATCACAGGTGCAGGACTATTTTTGGTAGGGGGGAAAACAAACAATAAACTAAAGAATCCTATATGGACTCATCCTGCAATGAAACATTTGCCATTGATTTCAATGGTCACACAGTGAAACCCACAACTTGTTTATTTTTGGAATGGGCAATCAAAAATAGGGCCGCAAAAATGAGCAGACAGTTCTGAAACTTTTGACCAGCACCTACAATAATGTGTATAAATGTGAGAGAAATCAGAACAAATATTAGTATGATTATAATTTTCCTAAACAAACAGGTTTCTGCACCTATACTGCAGCAAATATAGTTTATGCAAACTATTCCAAATCTGAAGTTAACTGGGTTACTCTGTATGTAACAGCCTCATATTAAATATCCTTTATAAAGGAACAAACTAACAGGAAGAATTTTATTTGCAACTCAGAGACTCGCAAGCAAAGGAAAATAATAAACCAGAACCATTTTTTTGTGTAAAACATGGAATGCAAGTTCAACCATTGTCTATATATTTTGGGCTCAGTTCTGGGTCACACTGTGACTTTTTTGGGATGCTCTCTGGTAGGATCCAGTTGCTGGCTGATCAGCCCAGTAGATGTGAGATCATTTGGTGATGTGGAACTACCTCCTATGTCACCCTTCTCTAGATTACCAGTGTGTAGACGCTCATGTTGGAAAACGGTGCACTTTTCCATCTGTATAAATTCTGTAGAGTTATGAGATGCTGGACTCTTACACTGAAATGACGATTGACGTTTAAAAGGAGCTCCACTTTCTGGTCTGACTGTGCCTAGCTTCAATTCTGGCACAAAGAATTCTGAGGCTTGTAGCCCCAATGCAACAGGTGACTGTAGGATACAGCAAAGCTTGCTGGGAAAGGATGGTGAGACTATGAAATTACTCCCTCAAGGTTAGTTTGAAACGTAAAAAAAATTGCTGAGGGGATGGCTCTTGAGTTAACAAGTAATATAGATAAGAGTAGCATTAGTTCCTTGCTGGCAGGGAGCCAGGGAACTTGCCTGAGGAGAATTTATTAGAGCACAGTTGGGGAGACAGTCTGACTCAAAACTGGCATAGTAGAAAGTGGGTCTAGGAAACAGTAAAACAGGGAAGGTTTTGGTCTGTGGCAGACAGCTGCTTTATAATTTAGGGTTTCAGGGCTGGGGCTCGCTGAGGACACCACTGTGGCGCTAAAATCCCTGTAGAACATTGTGAAGAAACCTGTCTACTCTCAACAAGCTACAAAAGACTCTTGGCGGCCCTAAAGGCAAAACCACACAAACCCAGGAAAAGGGGCTGACCGTCCCCAAGGGGAACATAAGGATCGGTTGGTGGAGTCTTTGCAATAAGGGTTGAAATAGTCTGTGCCGTATTATAGGCTTTGTGTACTTTGGAAGTGGGGGAGTCCTAATTTGAGTAGCGTGCTAAAGCACCAGATCATCTGATGAAGGCAACTAGACTCAGCTGTGCATTTTATCATGGAGCTCTTGGAACTTTACCACTCAGAGTGCACACCTAAACTTTGCTTATCTGCAGCTAGTGTATATTTCTTCTTTGTGGTATGTGGAGGGAGAGGGAAGAGTAGGCTTCTATATTTGGGGAGTGTATTATTCTGCTGAGATTGTTTAAATTAAAAAAAAAGGCAGCTATTGTTTGGAAGTCATCCTTGAGGAAATGGATCATAGAGCATGGGGAACAATCAAAGAAATATAATAGATTGCTGTGCAGAAGTTTATCATGGGGCTACATATCTTGTCATGTGGTGGACCAAATGGCTGACTGCTAAATGCTGTAAATGCCCCCCCAGGGTGACTGATTTTGTGGTCTACTCTAAAGCTGGAATTACTTTTATGGAGGGGGTGCTGCCAATAATCCAGTGAACTTTCTCTTCCCCTCTGAAAAGATGTGTCCCATTTTCTGTTACGTCTTTTGAGTAATGTAGCACAACAGACATTTTCTATCCTAATTAGAGCTACTGCTGTAAGGCAGATAAAAACTGTTCTTCCATGGTTCTGCATAAACTTGTACAGAGCACAGAGTGCTCCTTTGATTTAGCAAGGAACTGCTGCCAGATTAGTGGATGAGTCTCTTGCACTATCACTTAGACATTCTCTACCACAGTCCACCACTGTGCCTAGGATGTGAAGTCATTTATTGTATACAATTTTGCCAGCTAAGAGTGAAATCCGGGTCTCAGTGAAGTCAGTGGGATTTTGTCATTTATTTCAGTGTGGTCAGGATTTTATCCAAGTTGCTGTTTTTGTATCATTGAGCCTGGTGCTTTTTGGACTTGAGGAGTCTCCCCTGGTGGTGGACAGGGAGTGGAAGGAAAGAGGGATGTCAGATAGAATCAAGGAGGTGTTGAAGCTGTAAAATTATTTATCAACTCACTACCTACTCTGGGAGGAGCTGTGTTTGCTTAGGTACTGTGGATGCCAATAGAAATGTAGATTATACTGGAGGGTTTTGGATGCCAGGACTGACACAAGGAGTTTCATCAGCAATTTTTCATTCCCTAATGAATTGGACCTTCACTAACTAGTTTCTACTCTTTGAATCTCTCTCTGCATACTTCTGAAGGTGTTCTGCTCTTACTACTTTGATTGTTTGGTCTACTTTAGGTAATATGGAAGCTGTAACTTATCTTCTGTCAAGTGAAATATATGAGCCCATTTAAACTGCCTGAAAACCCTGAACCATAAGGATAGCTGCAGTCAATACTTGCATGACCAGTATGTGAAATTTCTCACATTTTATTTTGTCTTTTGTGGCATTTTCCAACTTCAACTAAATTGTGGCCAGGGATATGAACCCCTTTACAATTATTAATAACCTTTGCTAAAGAACTTGGGTTTCTTGAACTTCAAAGGCATCAGTATGTTCCTGAAGCTGAGTGGGGGAGACAAATAGCTATGAAAAAATGCATCTGTGCTCTCAAACACTCCTGCTATGCGCCTGGTGTGACAGAAATGAAGTGAGTTTTTTTCAGAATATCTGTTACAAAGTAGGGCAGTACTTAAGTTCTTTTTGTTCATTATGTATGGCACTTAGCACAATGGAAACTCAGTCTATGGCTAGGGCTCCTAGGTGCAATTACAATACAAATAATACTTAGAACAGTCATTTTTCTTCAGCAATAACCCCTCTGACACTTGAACAAGTCTAAATTAGAGAGAATGGAATAAGTAGGAGATTTATCTATTTGCTCTGATCTAAGGATGGGTCCACTGCTACCGGAGATGATTGTGAGACTGCCCCTCCCCTGCCCCCTTTTTTTTAAAGGACAACTCTACTATTAGGCAAAAGGAAGCTGCCTGCGCTTAATCTGACTTACAGTTCTGTGGCTGGGGAAACAAAATGACTGTTCATTTCCAAAGACTGAGAACAGAACAGTCAATTCTACCTTTTCTTTGTTTGCATTAGACTTAAAGATGTTGTGGCCCTCTTGCAGAAGGTCTTATTCAACATCTGTTTAGATTAGGGGTTCCCAGGCTTTTTGAGTGAAGCCCCACTAGCTAACACTAGGAAAAACTCTGACTCATCCCTGAACCACCCCTTCACCTGCCATAAACACATAATAATAATAAAAAACGAAATTAAACCCATATTTTAATAATGTTAGTAATAATTAACAATAATTTAATATTAATAAGTATAAATAATATTGATAATAATAATTACTTTTTCCTGAGTAAGTAAGCCAGCCTTCCTTGGTGCAGCTGCCACTGAGTGGCCCTGCTTCTTCCCGTCTTTCATGGACTGAAGGTAATGGATGGAGTTGGTGGATGCTAGTGGGCTGGCGGGGGTTCTCCAGGCTCTCACTGACTCTGCTCTGGACAGACATTTGGCAAGCATGGGAATCAGGGGTGGGAAGTGCAGGGCTCAGGGTCCTAAATGACCTCAAAACTACTGAAACCCCACAGATCCCTGTAATCCTTGGCTCCCTCCAGCGAGGGTCATACTCTCCAGCTTGGGAACCATTAACTTAGATGACCCTAGTTTTCTGTCGTCTTGAACTCTTCAACCTAAAATTGTCCAAGTTCTTGGTATCTCACAAAAATATGAATGCTAAAAAGATAGACTGGATAATCTAATGGGGCTCTTTCTACTACTGCTTCTATGTTCCACCAGTATATTGGTGCTAATCCAGGGTTGTTCGGTACAATACAGCATGTTATCTAGCATTTTTTCCCGTCTCATTTTGGAAGTCCTACTCTGAGATCCCCACCACTTGCTTCACTGTCAGGACATGTATTCTGATAGCCACCTTAAATTTTTCACTTCTTTCTTCAGCCAACTAGTTATCCTCCCTTGTAGAGCATTAAACTCCTCTCTGGCTTTTGTACCTTTCGAATATCTAGAGACTTCAATGATCGTTTTAACTTTAAGTGACTTAGGCTTCTAAGTACCTAAAGTCATGTTTGACAAGAGATTTAGGTTCCTAAAATACTTAGACACTTGAACCTGTTACCTTTAGAGACTTCATGACAAGATCACTATATTAGGACTAAAGGAAAATGTTTTACAAAGTCTGTAAAGTCTGCTCTACCCACCACATTCCATGGCACAGATACTCAGGTTCCAGTTCATATGCAGAATCAGAGAATCATAGGGTTAGAAGGGATTATAAGGATCAATCTAACTCCCTGCCAAGATACAGAATTTGTTGTCTAATCTAACAATATAAAACAACAACTACTACAGATTTTGCCTCATAGGCACTGGCTGATATTGGGGCAATAAGGAGCCACACTCTGTCAGGGGAGTGCTAGGACAATCATAAAACTGTAAAGGACCATGAGAGGTCATCAAGTCCATTCCTCTGCACTCATGGCAGGACTGAGTACCATCTAGACCATTCTTGATAGGTGTCTGCATAACCTGCTCTTAAAAATTTCCAGTGATGGAGATTCCATAGCCTCCCTAGGGCACTTATTCAAGTGGTTAATCACCCTGATAGTTAGGATTTTTTTCCTAATGTCCAACCTTAACCACCTTTGCTGTACTGTAGGCATGTAGTAACCTTGGGCGGTGGGGGGAGGAGGGGAAGGGGTTAGCACCATAGATAGTGAGTCCTAGAGAAATCCCAGAAGAGCCAATATAAACAAAGTATAGGTTTCTGAATTAGAAGGGTAGCCCTGCCTCTTTCCTGTTTGGTGGCAGCAGAACTCCTGGAAGGACCAGGAGGAGGCCAGAGTGTCAGGCTTGGAGGATCCAGTGACATTCATGTCTAAGAAGGGATTCAATCTGTAACCCACCACTTGTGAGTAGAACAGGGAATGTTTACCTAGAGGCATTCAGGTTATTCTTTGTTATTTTGGTTCTTTTTTGGATTCCTCAGTGCTGAACACATGTACTCCCTAACTACCCTGTAACTATCCAACTTAAATCCCAGAGAAGCAACTCTATGTTTCTTAGGTGTCCCCTCGTAATTAAAGAAAATTCCTTCTTTTAAAATAAGTTCTGGTTCTGTGTCCTAAAAGGCAAGAGATTCAGTGTGCACATGCCTCAGACAGCACAGTAACTTCCAAAAGGGGATTCAGTCTCACTTTCAGTTAATATTATAGCTGGAGTTCAATCGCTCTTCTCAGGGAGGAATAAAAGGTGATTGAGAATACCTTGTAGGAAGGAGTTCCCAAGTACACCTTCCTGGGTTTTCAAAAAGGTTTTGTATTTGGATGGTGACAGCAATACTGCTCCAAGGCCAGGAAATTGGTAACCTTGGAGAATTTTAAGACAAGGCTTTAGGACCAGTGGGTTTTAAGGTCTTTTGCAGATTCTCACCTTCTGCACTCGAAGTGCCAAAGTGGGGAACCAGCCCTGACATAGCCCATTTTTTTGTCCTATCATCAGCAGTTAAGGAGAATAATTTTCTCCCTCCTCCTTGTAACAACTTTTAGATACTTGAAAACTGTTATCATGTCCCCTTTCAGTCTTCTGTTTTCCAGACTAAACAAACCAGTTCTTTCAATCATCCCTCATAAGTCAAGCATTCTAGACCTTTACTTATTTTTGTTGCTCTTCTCTGGACTTTCTCCAATTTGTCCATATCTTTCCTGAAATGAGGGGCTCAGACCTGGACACAATACTCCAGTTGAGGCCTAATCAGTGTGGAGTAGAGCGGAAGAATTAAAACTTGTTTCTTACTTACAATATTACTGGTAATACAACCCAGAATTATGTTTACTTTTTTTTGCAACAGTGTTACACTGTTGACTCATATTTAGATTGTGGCCCACTATGACACTCAGATCCTTTTCCACAGTACTCCTTCCTAGATAGTCATTGCCCATTTTGTATGTGTGCAGTGGATTATTCTTTCCTAATTGGAGTACTTTGCATTTTTCCGCATTGAATTTCATCCTATTTACCTCAGACCATTTCACCAGTTTGTCCAAATCATTTTGAATTGTAATCCTATCCTCCAAAGCACTTTCAATCCCTCTCAGTTTATCATCTTCCATCTTTATAAGTGTACTCTCTATGCCATTATCTAAATCATTGATGAAAATATTGAACAGAACTGGACCCAGAACTAATCCCTGTGGTAGTCCGCTTCTTGTGCTCTTCCAGCATAGCTATGAACTGTTGATAACTATTCTCTGGGAGTGGTTATCTAGCCAGTTATGTATTTCCTTAGTTTGTTAATGAGAAGAAGATTGTATGAGCAATTGTATCATGAAACTGAATCCATCTCAAATTCCCCAGGACTCGGAGGATATTGTATGTTTGGTTGCCTCTCCATGGCTTGCCAATGGAGCTGACTAGTTTGCTAATGGGGATGCAACTTTTGGGGTGGATTGGACCCTTGCAGGGGTGTCTAAGATAAATCCCTGAATCCTCCCAAACACAGGAATTGATTGTGTTGAGTTTGCCTGACCCTTGCTTTGTGGAGGACTAGAGGAGGCACACACAGATAAAGGGAGGTTCTATCCACTCATTCCATTCAAAGGCTAGGCACAATCCAGTCCATGGTTAGAAACAAGAACTGGCTGTTAATAAAGAATAATATATTTGCAGCATGGAAAGAATATCCTTTCTTGAGCATTACATGAATGTTCTTTCTCAAGTTCCTGTAGTGTTTAGATTTACTTTTTGTCAAAATTTGTTTTACAATTGTGCATCTAGCAATTGTCCTATTTTTAATCTCAGTTTTTGAAAGAACGATGTATCTCCCTTAATAGCAGCTCTGTGCACCTCCCTGCCATCCCCCTTCCCCCCATCAAACCTCGTGATTGCATTTGCAACTCTGAATATTAAACACTGTTGTTCACCCTTTCAAACACAAGACAATTTCTCTACTCTAGCCCTTTCAGTTATTGTTATCCCTTTGTGAGCTGTTTATGTAACCTTCGGGTGGGCTAAATTCATTTAATTGCCCTTCTCCAGTGCCCCACAGAAATACACCCCAACCCCTGTGGAGAAAAGCAGCTGGAGACCCAGGATCCAGTCTGTACAGGACTCACAGCGAAGCTTGCTCAGAGCTACACTCACACATTAAAATACTACTACATTAAACATAACAATGAACTTTATTAACTACTAACTAAATGAACCTTAACCTAAGAAAACAAACTACAATTAACCAAGAACAATCCCTTGCATGAAAGATACCCAAGAGTCCCAAAGTCTGTGTGGAGTTCACCCAACTCTCAGCTACAGTCTCTGTTCCAGTGTGGAAGCTTGAGTGGCAAGAAATAGCTGTCCTCTTCTTTCTTTGCTGGGATCCTCTGTAGCATTACATGCAGGCTCTCTCTTCTCCTCTGCAACCAGCCCTCAGTCCCATATGCATGTCTGCAAGGTCTGTCGCAAATGACTCCTTTACATGGAGAAAACATCTTGTTCGCTCCTGGCTCAGCTCCTCTCCAGAACACTGAGCACATGGTCTCCCCTCAAGGCAGCTCCTGCCTGCTGTCTGCTCAGGCTGCTGCTCTCCAGTCATCTGACTGACAACCTCACATCACACCAGCAGGGTACACTGTGGAGCATGCTCAAATTGCTACCACACCCTGCCTCTGGAAGTTTCCAGTTGTGGGTCGCTAATCTGCCCAACAACAGCAACCCACCCTCAGCAGGTCTCTCAGAGATAGCCTTTTTAGGCATATGGGTTACATTTACATAACTAACAGACATCTCTGGTCTATGAACAAATTGAGGCTACAGCTAAATAAGATGAAAGGACACTTATCAATGCCTTTATTTTCTGTGTATTCTAGGGGTTTCTGAATTAGGGAAACTGAATGCTCAGGCTTCTTCCTAACCCCATTGTCTATGTGCATCATATATCAATAGCTGAACAGAAAAACTGTTTGGTTTTGCTTTTTTAAATATAAAAAAGCTTTGTGGAATAGCTATTCCTATTCCTACGCCAAAGCATCTTTTTCCAGACTTGTCCAGAATATTATTTATTAAATGTATCTCACTTGTAAAGATGCATACTAGATTTTTGCCCAGAGAAACTCAAGTTTCCTATTAACTCAACTCATTTCCTATTTATCTCATTGGATCAGGTAATTTGCCTTCTTTTGACATGAACACCTTCTCATCTATTTTTCTTTAAAGGCCACATGGACACTGTTTGAATCAAAACAATGTGTTGGATTTGCTGAAACAGACTAAAAAACTACCTTGTGACTCAGCCTTTTCTGCATATAACATACTGCAGTTTCCATTTCATACATCTGATGAAGTGGGGTTATACCCCCAAAAGCTTATGCGTTAAATAAGTTTGTTTGTCTTTAAAAATGCCACAGGACTTCTTATTTGTTTTGTTCAAATATGCTAATGCAGCTACCCCTCTAGAGCTTTCCTATGTTCCCTGCGGTTTAGACTATGGGGATGTGATTAGCAGTGTGCGCCAAAGTGCTCTGCTGTTAACTTCCCTCTGTGGACACTGCAGATGCAAGCTAAAAGGCTCCTACTTTGCAATAACACAAACATCTTTGAAGGGGATCATGTTAATGTGAGGTAGGAACCTCAGAGTTTGCACTCACATTGTCCAAACAAGGGAGCTACAGTGCAGCCCTTTGGTGAACATTGCTGTTCACACACTGGTAATCTATACTCCACCCAGTTCAGACATGTATTTAGATTGGAAAATAAACACATATTGCACAAAACCAAGCAATAAACATGCTAAGAGAAGAAATGAGGTCAGAGTAAGTTTGTTGGGGGGTGTGGGCAACTGAGCTTGAATATTCTTATTCACATAGATCTTCTAAATGATCTTGATTTTTATACTGGTTTTATAATTTTGATTACACCTGGCTGTCTGCAGTTGGAGGTGACCATGTTGACTTTCTATCATAGCTCTGAGACTGTCACAACTATTTACTCTGAACATAGAAGAAAACTGTTACAGATTTTGATTGTTAGAATCTTGCAGACTGCACTGCTCTAGGTTTGTAAAACATTAAAAGCTGTTACATTTATCACAATAATTATCTTTCTAGCATTGTATCATAAGACAACATGTGGAATGTCTCAATCCTCTATCATCCTCCCTACTCAGGACACCCTCAAAAAGCCTCAGGCTTTGATCCTGCACATGCTTTACGCTAAAAATAAGATAAGTTTCAGTAGGATTACCTAAGTGATTAAGTTAAACATGCATGTTTGCAAAACCAGGGCCGTGGTAAAAAGTATAGCAATGTTTATCATGACCATGCTAAGGAGTCATTGTGGAGGTCAGAAGAGGGGTGAATACATATATCAGTCTTACTTCAGTTGTCATTGGATTTTGCCTTGACATGTCAGATCTATTGCTTTTATTTCCTTTTCCTTCCCCTCCATAATCTCTTATCTCTTTGTACTGGGGAGTCCAGCTTCTTAAAAACTGAGTGACATGGGGCCTTTAAGTACTATCTTAATAAACCTTTACTTTGTGGCAGCAGATCAATGGCAGTGCTTGATTTTTATGGCAACTGGGTGCCAATTGTAGAATCTAGTTGACTGGATCCTTAGTAACATCCATAACAGGAAAACCTCAGGCCCTATCTACTGAAAGTTTTCAATTAGAGGAAATATGATTCTCTTCTAGATTTTTGCCTGCCAGCCAGATTGAAAGCAGTATGTAAATCAGTGATAGAAACCAACCTCATCTTTCTTCAAAGACGAATAAATAGTTCCAAAGGCGGTCCTTCAAACCCAACAGGTCAAATTACAAACAACCTACCAAACATCAGTCTCTTCTTCACAGAGACAGATTCCCATGTCCTGCTGGGAGTAAAGCAGGAACATGACACCAGCATCAGTGCAGATAAGTGAGCACAATATAGTCTAGAGCAGAGTGGATGGAATTCTCAAACCTTGGCTCAAAGGAGAATTTGATAATTGCCTTCACTTGCCAGGTAGTCAAGTGGCTTAATTAAATTTGGATACTTTGCTAAATTATATATGAACCTCTTTACCTGGAAACTGGGCTGGAACTTTTGATAAGTCTCCCAAGATACCTCATGCTTTCAGATTTTAGTGTCTCTAGGAATTTCCTTACTCCTGCTCCTGTAAATATGTATAATGGAAACTGACATCCCTAATTAGTTATGTAGGCGTTTTGTGGATAAGTATTGTCCAGCCTTTGAAAAAGTGAGTCAGTTAGAAATAATCAGCATTTTATAGAACAAAATATCAAATTTAACTCTAATTTGTTTACTTGCAAAATCATTTAATAGATATCTTGTGTTTAATTTACATGTTGCAGTTAGTTAATCAACTTTGTAACCATCCATAAACAACGGCTATTTCAGTTGATTTGATTAAGAATTTTATTGAAGTGCTATGTAAACAAATATTAATACCATTTCTTTATGAGTTTCATGAGTAACCTTTTACTCTGAAAGTGGATGTTATTACAGCATAGATGAAATTATGGGCAAAAACCTCTTAAAGTATTTATTAATTTATTTTTACTGGAGATTTATATATGCATATTGTCTACCCAGAGAGGACTATTTCATATATAGAGAAGTATTGAAACTAACATGACTAAATGCCATTTGGGGGCTTTAACTGCAGAAAGTTCAACCCATATTTTTACTGAAAAACAGAAATTAGAATGTGATCAGAGAGATATTTTTAAGAAAACCAACTCCTAATGATATAGGACAGGATTCTCTAACCTTACCAACATCATATATTATTTATGTGAGACTGTTTTGGTGACCAACGATTGCTAAAACGGACTAAAACGCATGACAAATCAAGCTCAACATTATAGCTAGATAGTGATCTCTATTTAGCATTTTTGTTTTTCCCATCAAAACCTGAATCTTCAGAGAAGGCTTTTTTGTTTTCTAAATACGGTATCTAAAACATTCTAAAAATTTACTTCAAGTTGCATCTTTTTCTTTACACATAGAACACTGAGTCTTTGATCTTACATAAGCATCTATGTGGCAGAGACCGAGGGATGACTCAGAACCCTGTCATCAAGGAGTCTGAGGATCTCCACAGCTTCTAGCATTCTAGACCGTAAGTTAATAGCTGACTGATTGTCTCAGCTGCTGGTGAAAGAAATCTGCAGTCTTGGTCCAAAGTCCAATGAGCATCTCCAATATCCATTTCCTAAATCTCTATAGGACACCATTTTCTCCTCATAAACCCTGCTAAATCGAACAAAAATTCACAGACCTTCACCTAAAATGCTGCCCCATTCTTTCTCTACAATTGAGTCACAATCCCAAATGAAAGCAGCAAATTGAGATCAGTGCAAATTTCACAGGCTCTGTAGCTTGACAAATGCTCCCTACCTCTCCCCATTCCCCTCCAGCTCTCCCATTAGCTCCATAAAATGTAGCAGACCAAATATTATCATGAAGGAGAGCTTCCCGAGTAAATACAGCTGAGGTAACACTGAGCAAAGTGGTATAGAGTGATTGGGATTCAGCCATCCCAGCAGATACATCTCTTTCAGAGTCAATGACCCAATGCATCCACCAAACTGTTTTTAGCATTTTTTTCCATCCTTGCTCTGATTGACTCAACTATCTGAAGGTATCTGAGGTGTGACCTGCTGGGTGGATTGCCCGCATAAAAACTGCCTATAAAACCTCCAAACAGCTACTGAGAATGTCAGGTAACTGCCACACCCTATTCTGAGGGCTGGTCTATACCACCATGCGGTTTTGATGGCAATCGAAGGGAGAAATGCAAGGTACATAAAATTCCTTGCGTATCTCCCTCTGATTGCTTACCTTCTACTTGCTGTCTTCAGTAGCCTGAGCTGGAAGGAAACTGCTTCACTCTGACACAGCACTACTCCTTCTGCAGGGGTGGTCTTCCAGCATTGGCTACCTGATGGGCTGAGAGGGTCTTCACAGAATTTCCTCGAATTTGCCACAGTCAGTGAAGACAAGCCCTGAGCCACAAGGTGGGTGAGGAAATACCTTTTGTTAGAATGACTTTTGCTGGTGAAAGAGATAAGCATTTGAGCTACACAAAGGTCTTTTTCAGATCTGAGAATTTACTCAGTGTCACAGATAAAGAAAAGGAGGAACACATTGTTTAGCATAAGCAGTTAGCATTCAAGATCAAGTAGCCAATGAGCACCTTTGAAGTCATAGGACAAAAAAAATAACAGTTAATGGGTTGCAGAATCTTGTAAAAAAAAATCCATAAATCCAGTATTGTCTTTAAAACCATGATTTTTAGTGTTGAGCAAAAAATATGAATTTAAGCTTCCAGGCTCATCTATTGAAGGTGTTATAGTGGTTACCTCTAAGAACAAGGACTGAAAAATCAGATAATGAGTGATCATTTTGTGAAAAGTTGTCACCTGCAGGTGATATGGTATTTCTGTCTTGTCACTTTTCTGCATATGTTCATTTAAGGGTCTGCTTTCTGGTGATGGTCTGGTTTCACTCACATGGTTGTTTCTGAGGCATTTAGTGCACTGGATGAAGTATACCATGTGTTGTGATAGGCATGTATGGAATCTAGGGATCTTGAAAGGTGTGTTGTGTGGGGGTTTGATCATTGTAGCAGTGGAGATATGTTTGTGTCTGCGTGTTTTGCATCTGTTGTCGTAGTATGATCTGGTGCCATGTTGAATAGATAGGTCCTAGTCTGTGGAGTCCTTGCTTCTGATGATGAGCTTGGTGAGTTGTTTGAAGGCCAGAAGACGGGGGGGTCAGGAAAGATTCCTTTTAGAATGTGATTCCTGTCAAGACATCCTCTTCCTGAAACTTCTAGGTCTTTCTAGTTGAGTGGTCCTATCCTGTTCTTTGCATGTGACCAGAGACACAGATTATCCAACCAAGAGTTTCCTCCTTACTGTTCGCTCCCACTCCCCTGCAAAAGCAAAGTTATCTGCTGTAGCATAAAACATCGTGTTACATTGGCAATGGCGTGGGCATAATGTTCAGGAACAAAGCACACAGCAGACTGACTTCTGGCATTCTAGATTTGGAGATGTGAACTATTAGACTCTCACTTAATCAGCTAAAGGCAGCGTATGCCACTAATCCTAACCTGAGCAGATATGGTCCCTTTTGATGAAACAGGATTTTTTTGGTTTGGTTTGGGATTTTTTTTGTCAGAAAGCGCTGATTGATCAAAACAGCTTTTGGCAAGAACCTCTCTGTTTTGATTAAACTCTTGTTGGGAAGGTTTCTCAAGTCCAAGGTGGAGTTTTTTGTTAAAATTAGAGGGTAGGGTTACACTGCAATTAAAAAGCTGTAGCTGACCTGTATCAACTGATTCAGGCTTACAGGGCTCAGGCTAAGGAGCAGTTGAATTGTAGTGTTCAGGGCTCGATCAATGCAGGGGCTTTTGGGGCTGCAGCATCTAAACCCCCTGCTGATTTGGGCCCTCCTGGCACAGTGCCGGCTGGGCTGACACGGAGGGATGGCAGTCCATGATGCTCCCTCCCTGCCCCGCCCTCAGGCCAGATAGTCTAGCCCAGTGGCGGGGCCAGCCAGTGCTTGTCTGCTGTGCTACAGGATGCGGGGCAGGGCCGGCCAGCAAATGGCCGCTGCACTCCAGGGCTGGCAGTGGGACCAGCCGACGCATGGGGTGGCCTCCAGTGGTGGCCTTCCAGGCCTCACAGCAATGTCAGGCCTTCAGGCTTGGACCCCTGCAGCTCAGGCTAGAGCTCCAAGCCCTGGAGGTCCGCCACCAGAGGCCGTCCCATGCCAGCCCTGCCCCAGCCCTGGAGCACAGCATTAACATCCTGGCTGGCCGCAACCCCAGAGGCAGACCAGACAGACCATGAGTGCCATGGACTTTTGCGGCCTCTGGCTGCAGTACTATGGCCTGCCCCAACCCAGCACATCGTGGTGGGTAGCCGGGGCCCCAGGCTTTGGCGGACCACAAAAGTTGGGAGCCTGGGGCCCCTTAATCTGGCCCTGGTATTGTTCAGCCCTGGAACCAGGGCTCTGTGAAGGGTTATTCTGAAGAGTAACTAACCCATATTCTACTGCTGCTAAAGTGCAACCCTTCTCTCCTTCAACCATGCTGAAAGAGCTAATCTAAGAAAGTGGGATACTAGACGCATACTAGAAATTGTCTCTTCCCCAAGGAAATTGTCTCTGAAACAAAGTGCTTCCTGTGTTACTACTGCAGTTTAAGCTACTCCTTGGGTTAAGCCTGTGCCTGAAGATGCATTCTAGCACCAAGGTGTGTGTATTAATAATTTAGAACTAGATTCTGCAAACTTTACTCACCTTGACTATTATCTTGCTCACAAGGAATCTCATTGGAATTAATTGAAGGGCAAAACAGTACTCAATGTGAATATGGCTGATAGAATCAGGCCCTTAGATTGTTCTCTAAACAGAATCCATATTTTTGTAGGCTAACATCTTATAAGGACTCCCTTAAAATGCATTTTTCCCCAACAGAGGATAATGCTGCTTTTGGAGCGATTGAAAATGTTGACTCAATAACTAATAATTCCTTAGGCTCTGTAATGGCAGTCCATCATGTGAATGACTATTTAGGGGCTTGATAGGCAAATTATTGCCATGTTGCACAGTAGGAGCTCCAGAGAAGCCATTATGATCCATTGTGTCCGTGCAGATGAAATTACTCCTAAAAATGAGAGGAAGAAAATGTTTACAGTTTATCATAAGCATTAAATTAATGTCTTTCCTGCAACTATAAAGTATCATGACTTGATAAATGGCATTGGAAAAAATCTATCATAAGAAGTCTTTTAAATGCATCTCTTCTGGAGTTTTTGTTCTTTTTTTGATTCACAACTTATTGAAAAGAAGCACCAGCAATTATGCTCTTGATTATATTGAGATGGAGATTTTTAATACAGTGCAAGCTCCCAATAAACCTTCCATATCACTGGAGCTCATCTAGACTATTAGTGTTTTCCTTTGCATGCACTGTATCTGTGCTAAGCAATCAACTTTTTATCTGTTGAAAATAGCTTTTCTTTACCATAAAACTTAAAATTAGAATTAAAACTTTTTCTAATGAGCCAACAAAAATGTGACTTTCTCCCTAACCACATAATCCATGTTAGGAAAATCTTGTCACTGCTGTAACATATCACAATGTTAGTTCTAATATAAACCTGCTTTGCTTTAGCTTGCAATATAAACAGTCTGTAAGATGTTCTATTCCTGTATTATTGGACTGGTTAGTGTTCATGTATACTGCTAACTTCTACTGGATGGAATTGGAGTAGCTCAACTTTTTTGTCACAGGCCTGGTTTGCACTTAAAACCTAACTACAGTACTAAGGGCACAATTTTTTTTCACAGCCCTGAGTGACATAGCTAGGCTGTCCACAGTGTAAACACAGCTAGGCTGATGGAAGAATTCTTCTGTTGATCTAGCTACCGCCTCTTTAGAGAGGTGGATTAAATACATCAATTGAAAACCCCCTTTCTATGCTGGAGAAAATGTCTACATTATGGAGCTATACCTATAAATATACTTATGGGTAAGTATATTTATAGGTATAGCTATATACCCATAGACCCTATAATACTATGTGATTCACCTTTTGAATGATGAAGCTAAACACAAGTCTGGAGGATGCGGTTTCTAATTAAAGCTGGTTAGGAATTTTTCAAAAATGTTTTTCACTGAAAATTGCTCATTTGTTGAAACTGAAACAGTGCATAGGAAAGAAATTTCCATTTGTGAATTTCTGAAGATTTTGAAATTATTTTAAAGTACTGCTTTGACACATTTTTTGAAATGAGAGCTACAATTTTATACCAAAATCGACTTTCCATTTTTAAAAATTAAATTTAACTTGTAATGTTTAATAGGAAAAAAGTCAAAACTGAAATCGTGCTATGACCCGATCCAAAATCTTCCTAGTTTTCAGTTTCTGAAGATGTGAGATTTTGACTTCTTATCACAAATCAGGATGGGGGGAAAAAATGACCTCATTTTCATGGTAGAGGAGGAACACTCACTACCCCATTGTTCTTCTAACTCTGAAAGTCACTGAGTAATTCTGAGTGATCATGTTCAGCAGAGTGGAAACAGGAAAGTCATAGGGCGGGTTCGGCAACCTTCCCCAGTGCTGGTGGCCCCTCCACTGAGAAAACTTGGTGCCATTGGTAAATTCAGTGGTACCTCAGTGCACTGCCCCCCAACCCACTGATAGCTGTGCTGCTCTTACAGCACCTACGCTTACTGCTCCCCCCCTTCCCCCCACCGAGAGCAGCGCTGCTCTCCATAGCACCTTGGCGCACCACCTCTTGCCTCCAAAAGCAGGGTTGCTCGGGTGGGGGCAGTAAGCAGATGCGCTGCCAAGAGCAGTGTCTCAGCACACCATCCCCTCACTGCCAAGGCTCAGTGCCAGGAGTGGCACTTTCCATGGTGCAGCAGAGGATGCCGCCTGCCATTCCACTTGCATGTCACTGTTGGCACGCGCGCTGGGAGTTGCTGTCCCATCATAGGTTGAAACAAGGCATAATTTAGCCAAAAAAGTCAATGCTTCATCACAAAATAATGGCACAAAGTAAGGGGAAAATATTCTTTAGTTATAATAACTTGCAAAAACTCCTAAATACCATGAGTTAGCAATCAACCTCTTCTCTTTCCTATTTCTGGCTCCCAAAGCACAAACGTTCTTCACCGTTGATAATTATTTTCCTCTTTCCACTATAATTTATAGCAAATAATGTTATATTGTAGGCAAGTGATAGTCAGCCTGGCTTTATTAGAGATACTCAGAAGGAGGAGGTTAGGAAAACCTATATGTATTTACTGAAGTGACATAGAAGATGTATAGGAGCTGAATATTTCCAAGAGGAGATGAATGACAATGGAATTTTTTAAAGAGAAGAAAGGTCTTGGAGGAAAAGAGTTTGTGGGCATGGGGCCAAAGGAGGCCAGCATTAGGCCAAATTCTTTGGGGTCTGGTGGTTGGGCCCAGGCTTTGGGCATAAGTGTCCTCCTAGGGGCCCCTGGTTTAGACTGAAAGGCCAACTATACAAGTAATAGTTACTCACTAATCACACAGCAGCACCCTAGTATTGTAGTATGTTTTAGATGTTATTTTGAATAAAAGGTTGTAAGGTAGTTAACTCGGGGCTCACTTTTTTGTCGGGGAGGGGGGAGGGGAGGGGAAAGTTTTTTGTTCAGAAGCTGTTAACCAAATAAATTCCAAAGGGGTAGCCGTGTTAGTCTATTGTAGAAAGACAACAGAGTCCTGTGGCACTTTTAAAGACTAACAGATTTAATTTTCTCCCACGAAAGCTCATGCGATAAATAAATCTGTTAGTCTTTAAAAGTGCCACAGAACCAAATAAATGTTAGTCCATTTCACCTGGATCAACTTTGCAACAAAATTCATTGTTCAGTTCCACTATGTTGGTCAGATATCAGGATAAGATTTGACATGTGCAAAACTATGGCCATTAAAGATCTCATGCTTTGACATAAAGGCAATAACTTCAATGCTGTGTCCAAATTCTGGATGGATAATTGCATTCTCTTAAGAACATAAGAATAGCCATAGTGGGTCAGACCAATGGTCCATTTAACCCAGCATCCTGTCTTCTGACAATGTGTCAGGGGCTTCAGTGGGAATGAATAGAAAAGGTAATCATCAAGTGATTCAACCCCTGTAATCCACGCCCAGCTTCTTGCAAACACAGGCTAGGGACACTCAGAGCATGATGTTGCATCTCTGCCCATCCTGGCTAATATCCATTGATGGACCATCCACCAGGAATGTATTTATTTATTTTTGAACCCTGTTATAGTTTTGGTCTTTGCAACATCTCCTGGCAAAGAGTTTCCTAAGTGCACAGTGTGAAGAAGTACTTCCTTTTCTTTGTTTTAAACCTGCTGCCTATTAATTTCATTCAGTGACCCCTGATCTTGTGTTATGTGAGAGTAAATAACATTCCTCTTTCTACTTTCTCTGCACCAGTCAAGATTTTATAGATATCTATCATATCCCTCTTAGTCATCACTTTTCCAAGATGAAAAGTCCCAAGCTTTAAAATCTCCACTCATACGGGAACTGTTCCATAAAAAAAATACTCATTTTTGTGGCCACCTTCTGTACCTTTTCCAGTTCCAATTTTTCCCTTTTCAGATGAGGCGACCAGATCAGTATTCAAGGTGGGGCAGAACCGTGAATTTATACAGAGTTGTTATGATATTCTCTGCCATATTATCTATCACTAATTCTTCTAAACATTCTGTTAGCTTTCTTGTCTGTTACTGCACACTGAGTGGATGTTTTCAGAGAATTATCCATAGTGATTCCAAGATTTTTGAGTGATGCCAGCTAATTTAGACACCATCATTTGGATGTATGACTCTGCATATGTTATACAAAGTGCATTATTTTTTATTTATCAAGATTGAATTTTATCTGCCATTTTGTTTTCCTGGTCCCCCAGTTTTGAAAGATCCCTTTTTAAGTCTTCACAGTCTGCTTTGGACATAATTATTCTGAGTAATTTTGTATCATCTACACATTTTGCCACGTTACTCTTTATCCCTTTTTTCAGATAATTGATGAATTTGTTGAACAACACTCATCCCAATGGAGATCTCTCAGGGACCCCACTATTTACCTCCCTGCAATCTGAAAACTGACCATTTATTCTTCCCTTTGTTTCCTGTTTTTTAGCTGATTATTGATCCATAAGAGGACCTTTTTTCTTATTCCATGACTTCTTACTTTGCTTAAGAGGCTTTGGTGAAGGGCCTTTTCAAAAGCTTTCTGAAAGTCCAAGTACCCTCTCTCTACTGGATCAATCTTGTCCATCCCCTGAGAGAATTCTAATAGATTGGTGAGTCATGATTTCCCTTTTCAAAATCCATCTTGACTCTTTCCCAACAATTCATTTTCATTTATGTGTCTGATAATTCTGTTCTTTACTATAGTTTCCATCAGTTTGCCTGGTACTAAAGCTGGCGTCAGCAGCCAGTAATTGTCAGGATCATTTCAGCAGTCTTTTTTTTTAAAGTTGCCATCACGTAGCTATCCTTCAGTCATCTGGTACAGAAGCTGATCTAAATGATAGATTATATACGTGTAACTGTATATACTACAACAGAGTCTTGTGGCACTTTTAAAGACTAACAGATTTATTAATTTATTTAATTTATTAATAAATCTGTTAGTCTTTAAAAGTGCCACAAGACTCTGTTCTACAATAGACTAACACGGCTACCCCTTTGGAATTTGTATATACTACAGTTAGTAGTTCTGCAATGTCATATAAATTCCTTGAAAACTTCTGGATGTGACTTATTACTATTTAAGTTATTGATTCATTCCAAAACCTCCTCTAATGTCTCCTCCAAATTTGTGAGAGTTCCTCAGATTTGTCACCTAAAAGAAATGGTTCAGGTGTGAGAATCTCCTTCACATTCTCTGCGGTAAAGACTGATGCACAGAATGCATTTAGTTTCTCTGCTATGGCTTCATCTTTTATAAGTGCTTCTTTGATTGTCCAGTGGTCCCACTGATTGTTTAGCAGGCTTCCTGCTTCTGATGTACTTAAAAAAGAAATGTTATTACTTTGAGTCTTTGGCTAGTTGCTCTTCAAATTCTTTTCTTGGCTGCCGAATTATACTTAACTTGCCAGAGTTCATGCTCATTTTCATTTTCCTCAATAGGATTTAACTTCCAATTTTTAAAGGAGGACTTTTTACATCTAACTGCTTCTTTTGTTATTTAGCCACAATGACAGTTTTTGGCCCTCTTAATATGTTGGGGGTTTTTTGTTTGTTTGTTCTTTTGTTTTGTTTTTATTTTGTTTTTAAATGAGGGTATACATTTAATGTGAACCTCTATTATGATGCTTTTTAAAAGTTTCTAAGTAGCCTAGAGGCATTTCACCATTGGGACTTCTAAACACGCTTTTGCAAATTTTGTTGAATGACATTCTTTTTAAACTTGTGTAGTGTTATTTTATAATGCTAGAATTCTCCTACATTTCAGGAATGGAACAAGCCACTCTTCTAGAGAGTCTTGATGCAAGATCCTTTTAAGTCAGTTGAAAGGTCCTTGCTAACGTCAGTGGGTATTAAGCCAGGCCTTAGATTTCTCTTATTAAGAGTTTTGCACTAATGAATGGGAGGGAGGGAACACACCAGTTAGGTACTGATCCTTTTCTCCCCATTAATCTCCTGAATATCAACTGCTCTCTTAAATTTTACATCTTCATATAATCAGCAAAGTTCTTAATCTTCAATTTCTTACTTTCTGCCCCCTTCGGATTCTGATCCAATTCCCATTGAAGGCTGTGCAAAGATTCCTATTGATTTTCAGTTGGTCTTGGGTCAGGCCTTTTAACCACAATTTGAGTATTTACCCACAATTCAGTCCATTGGTTAACATTCTAGGAAAATGGACTGACAGTCTGCAAACCAAACAGAGGTATTTGAAAGACAGACTTCTAAAGGACATTAGTCCCTGTATTAAAGACAAAATAGCTGAGAATTAAATGATGCTGCTTCATATGGAATGTTAATTTGACCCAGTATGCCCTGCTCTTCCATTCACAGGTTAAACTAATCTGATGAGTCTGAATTATTCTTACTAGCCACTCTCTAGCCATTGTCTATTCTAGTATAGCTATATATTGGAAACTTTTGAGAGCTGACAGTGCAGGCATGAAAATACATTCTTTGCAAATCAACTTTAAAAAGATTGATTTTTAAAATTTCAAATAAACTGATGAAATGACTTGCAGGCTTGGCTTGAAAGTGAAGCAAGGTAAATATTGATAGACTGAGCAACTGAATTGATCTGTTCACAAATATATAACCAAATACTTATATATCACTCACATATTCCCTTATGTCTGATTTCAACAAACCCCAGTACTACTGGTGAGAAAGTTGGGATTCAAAGCAGTTGTAGTTCAAAGCATTTTTCTGTACTGTCCCTTATGGCAGGGGTGGACAAAATTGGCTCACAGCGAGGTGCCAGCAATTTTACTTTTGGTTGCCAGAGGGAGTCTCTCCATTACCTTTCTGTAGTGGAGCTAGGCGATAGGCTACTAAATATGGTCACCTTGGTGACCAGAAACATTGATTTGTTGAGACCCACCTTATGGTTAAATGAGGTCATGATTCATGTCTAACCATGCTATTTATAAAATGATCCAAGAACTGTCCAATGTAGATGTAATGACAGATATTTCGTGGATATATATATTTTTAGATGGTTTTCTGATCTGAAAGTGAAGCATGCTTGTCACTCAGTAAACAACAGGGAGAATAGAAGATGAGCAAATGATCTAAAACACTTTGGCTTGGGTTTCCTTTAAATGCTTCAAGGTATCTTCATATCTCTTTGAGTGGTAGAAACAACACAATGCACCTTAAACTTAAATCTGGGTAATGCTTTAAAGAACACTTATATTCATCTTTAAAGATGGGACTTTAAGTCCCGATGACTTTCAGTGATACTTAAGCTTCTACGTGCTGAAGCCTTTGTTGAAAATGGAACATGAGTGCTTTTGAAATATCTCATGCCAGAGCTCCATTGGATTCACTCAGTGTACGTGTAGGTTACAGGTATTATGCATCAAGTCTGTTGCAGGTGCTTCTTACTCAAGAGTCTTGTGTAAGACTAAGAGTCAAGAGTATATGTGATATAGAGCCATGTTTTTATGCAATTCATAGGAAAAGCATGAATTGCTGAAAAGGCAATAATGCAAATTAAACCATGTGACTACACTGCAGTAAAATTATCCTTTTAACTCACAACAAAATATGTGCATGTGCTGGGCAAGTCTTTTACACTTACTGTAGTCAGCAGAAAAATATGGAGACTCTTCTGAAATATGTCCAGACTCTCTAGCCCTATATTTACTTTTAGAATCCAGAGCTATCTTTTTAAGCTTATGAACACAAATAAAAATGAACTCCTGATATAATTTAAAAACAGGAGTGTATAAGAATATGCAACAAATCAAAATTATTTCAAGATGTCTTCTGCACACAGGTGCAAAAGATGTAAAATATAAGCAATAAATCATGTATTTTACTTTTACTGTAACTTGTCTGATAGAATCTACAAATATGTATACTTATCTGACAAATATGTATATATGAAATAATAATAGAGTAAGATGCTCTTAACTCGATATATTGAGCTTTGTATTAGAGAGGCTTGAGCCATTAGCCGATTCTGGATATAAGTATTAACGTAAAGTTGAGAGGAAACCTTTTGTCCAGATCTAGCCCAAAACTAAGTGAATGCATAGGAAAGATGAGTGGAAGAGAGCACAGCAAAAACTTGCAGGAAAACAGAATTTCAGAGTCCTTGTAAAATGCAAGATTGTCTTTGACTTGAACCAGAAAATTTCCTACAAGGATGTTATATAGGATTTCCAAATGCACTAACCCATTGTTTAGTAAGGTGAGGAAGAAAAATAGCATTCTAGGTGATTAGAACAAAGTCCCAGTAATTGTCAGACTCGTATTAAATAAACCCTGTAACTTATCACAAATATGCTAAGACAGACATGCTGAAGACACACACCAAAGCTCATACCTCTGGTGGCTATTTATAGAAACAATATGGTGATAGGGAAATATCATCAAAAGGCCATAATTATAATATTTCCCTTCCCTTTTAGGGTCAGAGATGCTGTTCTAGGTCCCACAAACTGCATGCAGGTCACAACCTGAGAGTCTTTGAATAGCCACATGCTCTGGTTCAGCAGCTCCGACCCCTACAGCCTGTCAGAAAACACCTGCTACACTCTAACTCTTTGCAGCCTTGTTTAGTACTTGCAAGGTGATCCTGAAACACTCCCAGCTCTGGATTTTCCCACAAAACCGTGTGTACAGCCATCTCAGGTCTATTGTCCCTCTCTAAGGCTGTGCCTACACTTGTTAATTTAAGTCAACTTAGCATGACCACACTTAAATTTTAAGTCAACTTTGAAGGGACCCTATAAAATTGATCTAGAGCGTCCACACTGGACGCCTAGGTCGACTTGTAGAGGCTAGGTGGACCTGGGAGAGGTCCATGGTGGCAGGGGGGGCACCCCTTGCCAAGTGCCAGGGGTCTCAGCCTTTCCCCCATTGTACTTTGGTACGATGGGGCAAAGGGGGACAGGGACCCTGGAAGGGCATAGGGGCAGGGTGGGCAGGGCTCTGCCCTGCCCTTTGGGGGCCATGCCAGGCTCTCCCTGTGCCAGCCACCCTGGCAGGGAGGGCAGTGGGGAAGCGCTGGAGGCCCCTAAATCGACTTAGAGTCGATTTAGCAGTAATCCACGTCTACACTGGCCTAAATCGACTTTAGAAAGTTGACAAGCAGAAAGTCAACTTAAAAGGAGGTTTTAGAAAGTCGACTTAATTTTTCCTTAAGTTGAGTTAAGCAGCTGCTTAAGTTGACTTAAGGAAAGTGTAGTGTAGACGCAGAGTAAATTAAGTCGACTTAAGCAAGCTTAAGTCAACTTAATTTACAAGTGTAGATGCACCCTAAGGGGATCAACATACAACATTTGGCACCCTTAAATGAAGTTTCTCAAACAATTCAAAACACTGAAATAGTTTTCATTAAGTAATACACTTTTTATTCTTTACAAAGATATTTTAAGTGAGTACAAGTAAAGAACATTAAAATCAGAGATGGTTCCAAGAAAAATAAAGATAGAGCACTTACTAAATTTAACAAACTAGACGTGGTTCAAGGTGAACTCCTTTTCACATGTTTCCAGTAGTGTTGCTTACCAAATTCTCAGGCCAGGATCTGATTCTCAAATTCAGTGGCTGTTTCTTTTGTCACCTTAGATGGAAAGAGATCAATGGATAGGGCAGTGGTCTCCAACCTTTTGCCAGCAGATGGCACAACAGTTGTTTGTTTCAATGGCAACTGCCCTTCAGAAGTAGATCACAATCTACTGATTGGGGACCACTGGTATAGTGAGAGAGAATTTGTGGTGTTTTTGGCCCTCGCTTTTATAGTCTACTCACCTTTTGAGATGCAATTTTTGCTGAAGGTGTTCTCTCAAAATTTATTCAAACAGTAAAGTGGGTGACATGGTATCAAGAGGAGGTTCCATACTGCTTCTTTTCAACTTAGGTTGCTGAAATGCAGTTTTATTCTGGTCTCTTGTCTTTCCCCTCTGACTGTCTGAGGACCCCGTTTACAAAAATTGTATGTAAATTTAAGTAAACGTACATTCTTTTGTTTAAAACATGCTTGACTAAGTCTGACGAATTGGGGCTACATGGGTTTGCACATGTTCCACCAACATCATTCTGAGGAATTCATGACTTTACAGATATATACATTCCATCATGATATTATTGACCAGCAAGTTATTCGTTTTTAGTATACCTTACAAGGAATATTTTGTACAAAGATTATTACAATATAGCAGTGGTACTCAGACCTCTGTGGTTCAGGAGCCAAATTAGCATATCAACAATATCTAAAAGAGCCACAGTAGTGTGAATTCATTATTTAATTTTTCATGTTTACTGTAGTATTACATATTCAACAGTTCTTCATGAACAAGGAAATACATGATAGCATCTGGATTGGTTAAAAATTGTCAATCTAATAATTAACACACCATTTTAGTACGTGCTGCAAAGAGCCACAGAAGATATATTGAAGAGTCATTTGTGGCTCATGAGCCGCAGTCTGAGTGTCACTGCAACAGGGTGTGACTAAAAGGATGCCTTCCATTAAGGAGACATGTGCCCAGAAGGAAAATATCACACTGCAAAGACACCATAAGTGATTCCCGAACTGTGGCCCAGGGGCCAAAAGTGGCCTGCGGTTCCCCACCTGCTGACTGCAGAAAAGAGCCACTGCCTAAGGACCCAGGCAAAGTTTGTTTCCATAGGACTGAAAGACTAGTGCAGCTCTTTGCTGCAGCCAAGGGCTTGGGAGATGAGGCTGTAGCAAAGGAGCATGGCAAAGTGCTCTGCCTAAGTCCATAGAAGCTGAGTTGCTGCTGGAGCCAGAGGGATGGAAGATCAGTGCGTCCCTCCCCTGGCTCTAGCATAGAGCAAAACACTCTACCTGGATCCGTAGGTGCTGGAATCCTTGCTGGAGCCTGTAGGAGCAGAGAACTGATTTGCTGTCCCCCTGTCTGCAGAAGGGATCCATTGCCTAGGGACCCAGGTGAAACACACAAGGCTACAGGATTCATGTGGTTTCCCTGCTGCATCCAGTGAGATGGGCGATTAGTGAGGAGGCAGCTTTCTCATTGAACTCCTTCTGTCTGACAGCGGTGGAGGGGTGGGAGGGTGTTCGATGATGGAGACTGGTGGCCAATCAGTGTTGTAAAAATGGTCCTTGCACCAAAAAGATTGGGAACCACTGAGTTAGAGCTATATAGGAACCAGAATTTACATTATATGGAAAAATATTTTTTTCCAAACTCAAACAAAGACTGTATGTTCTATGGGAGGGACAGTTTCAAACAATTCCATTTTGGAAAAAATGAAACAGACTCCTTAGAAAATATCTTGTCCCACATACCTGGACTCCTTTGCAACTCAGCAGCCCTCCAGGCAGGGTCCTAGATCTCCTGACTGCCTGGCTCTACAACAGTGCACCAGGTGGACTCTCAGAAAATAAGGAGTTGGGGAGTTCTCCAGGTGATCTGCTACTGAGAAAGCTGTCACTGATTTAGGAAGCTCTAGGTGCTAAAATCCCTGCCAGGCAAGTTGCTGAAGAGCTGGCAGAAAGTCAGGGAGGCAGGAAAATGGCAATGATTGAATCAGCAGTTTTTCTTTGGAAAACTTTCACCAGTTGCACAATAAGGTCATTTTAATACTAAGGATGCTAATTATAATAATTTATTTAACTCACCTAGAGCCAAGAGGGATCAGACAGTTTATCATGTTCTTCAGTGCCTTTGAAATAAGGAATATTACTGCTGACCTATGGGGATATTGGTAGAGTCCTACAGATCCACGGGTATCCGCTTCAGATCCATGGGTAACCGCCCCCACAGGTGCGGGTGTGGATATCCGCAGTCCCATTGTTGTGGATTGGCCATGGCTGCAGATTCTGTTTTTATGATCGATCTCTGCAGCTGCTGCTACAATCTGCCACAGCAGCAGCACACAGGGGAACAAGGAAGTCCTTCAGCAAATCCCAGTTGAGCTCTGATTGGTGGTCTGCCAGCCAATCAAAGTCTCAGTCACAACAGACTGGGGCTTGGATAGACACCACTCAGTCTGTTAGTATTCTGGCCTTTGATTGGCTCATTCCTGATGCTTTCCCCTCCCATTTCTCCATTTTCTTATTTGCTGTTCGTATGCCATGCTGTCAATCTGAAATTTCATTGGTGATCAAGGAAATCTGATTTAAAGCACAGCATGCAAATTGCAAAGAAGAAAAGGAAAAAATGGGTTGGACCCATGTGGCTAATGAGCCAATCAAATTCTAAAATGCTGACCGTGAGCCCAAGCTAGGATGGATCCACATAAAACATGGCTTGCAGATCGGATAAAGACTAACATTGGGCGGGTGCGGATCCGGTTCCACAGTTTTGTATCCATGCAGGGCTCTAGATATTGGCTATATATGCAGACAAACATATTTATGAACCGGCTTTCAGACAGCAAGGTTTGATTCACACAGCAAATAAACAGCAAAACCAAATTTCAATGCCATTTTGAGAAGTTGACTGTAATAATACTTAGCCCTTGCTATAGCCTGATGTATGATGCCAACTATTGTGATTTTATACCAAGTCTCGTGATGCTAAGTGTCTTTTAAAAAGTTCTGTGTCCTGGATTAATGTGAATATGCAAGAATCTCAGGTCTTTTGTTTTTAAAGTGAATGTTTAAAGCCCTCATGGTTCAGAGAAGAGCTTGAAAATGTGAATTTAAGCAATCCAAACAACAGGAGTACAAATAACCCAACATTTAGCTTTAAATTTTCATGAATCTTGCGACAGTCTAATGGGATTTTGCAGGACACCCTGGGTCAAGATTTTTGAATTCTTAACATTGGCAATACTGAGTAAGAAATATCTTCCAGATTATTATCTCAAAGCACTTTCCCAAATTCTTTTTATTCAGTTTCCAGGCCCTTTATGCCTCCAAATATTGTAAAGGGACCAGAAACTGGCCAGTGCAAAACTTTTCATTTGTAGGAAAAGCCTTTGCTGGTGCAGATGTTCCAAGTCCAGGACCTTCACTTCCAATTTCTGCCACATACACTGTAGGGAGTGTGTCAGAGGATTCGGGAATTGATTAGGGCTGAATGGGGGTGTGGGAAACCTCTGTTCCAACATCTAATCCTGAACCATCTTAAGGTCCAGTTCTGCAATTTAAGTTACCTGTCACTAGCTTTAACTTGTGCTTTGGCCAGCTCTGGCCCTGAATTAGGGATCCCATACCATGACTCCTGTGCCAAGTTCTGCATAGTGCATTATGGCACAGAACCTTAAGTCTCTTACCATCTCTCATGTAGATAAAAAGGGTGAAATCTGTCATGCGGCCAGCAGAAAAGGATTCTTAAGAGATATCTGGGGTATGTCTATGCTGTGGGCTCTGCAGTAATTGATGCAGAAGGATCAATTTTGAAGGTCAGCTAGACCTATTCAATTCCAGATGTTCTCTATGGTTGTCGCTGGTAATCCTCCTTACCAAAAGGAGTAAGTTTCCTTTGGTGGAAGGGGAGTTTCCCATTTATGCAGCACCATGAAGATGCCATGGTACGTCAATATCAACAGGAGATACGCAAGCTACATTATGTAGCTTGCATATCTCCCATCGACTGTTGGCAGCAGTGTAGACCAGGCCTAAGAATCGAACAGAATTAATCATTATTTCTGGAGACACACGAAGACGTTGTTTAAAGATAGGAGTTTGCCTAATAATGTTAGTCAATTGTGTAGTTTTTACCCTGTAACAATCATCTTACATACTATAGAAGGAATGATATTGGGAATACTGTATTATTATTTTTGAATGTTGCAGAGTTTGAAGCCTATACTGCATGTAAAATAGTGAAAGGTCATTTTGGAAACATTTCACAATGGAGACAAGAGAGTTATGATTCAAAGAGGAGATAACATGTCAAAGAATGAGTCTTCGATATGTGTCCCTCTGTGTTAAGAAGAGCAGAATGCTTTTACTCCCAGAGCAAAATTTCTGAGACTGAGATTCAAGAGAACTATGGCAAACTATAAAATTTGTTGCCAGCAGCCAGAAAAAGTTTGTCTTGATCATGTGGTAAATGGCATGGGTTCTCATTCCAAAATGCAAGAGGCAACTCCTGTACTTGGATAATGTCCTGAGAGCTGCTTAGAAAGGAAATTGCTTCATAAAAAGATCTATACTAATGGGTTCTTTATCCAATTAGTAGGTAACATGCACGATAGTCTAATGTTTTGTGTTTTCTGTTCCTATTGGCCAGAAATGTTCAAGTAATATCCAAACAGGATATTGTACTGCAACTATGTTTCTAATCAGCATTAGTCCTTCACTTGTGAGCAGTGGGTTGAAATTGCTACGGGAGACCTTTCCAGGAACTTGTAGGACTAGTTGTTTGGAACTTTGTATTGGAAATGTTGCTCTTCAAAATCTTCTGTCTCTAAGAGAAAACTAAGTGTGTTAATTATATAAGCCAAGAAGGTGAATAGAGGATGTCTAGCACATAGTCCTCTAATGCAAGAAAATCTCTCATTAGGTAGCACTTTTCAGGTATGCCTCTGTCCTGAGCTGGAAAATATAAATTTGGTTGATTTCAGTGGAATTATGTGCATGTACCTGTCCTTGTGGACATAGTGCTATCTCTATTTTTTTACTCAATAGCTCACTTTAATATCAATGGAGACAGATGTTTGTGGGATGGAAGTGGGAGGAGAACTAGTCATATTAAGCCAACTCAACTAAAAAAGGACCTCTTCCTCCTATGTATACAGGAACTTGTAGTACAGAATTTTGTCTACTGCATTTTAGAAGCCTTTGATGGAAGGGGGAAATCTAATAATGAGAAGAAAAATATGTATATGTACATCTATGTGATTTAATTGAATCTCCAGTTTACAAACAATTGATGGCTTCCAATATATTTGGCAAATTTAACCCCTTTTTGGTTCATGAATTATTATAGGTGGCACTGGTGTTGTCTATAATTAAGATAGCCTGACACTTCCCATTACAAATGCAGGCGATGATAGCACTATAAAAATTTCCATGAGAAAATAAAGAATTCTGTATTCAGTGCAACATTTGAAGGATATGCATTAAATAATGTCTGAGGCTACATACTGAATAACTAAGATAAGAAATACTGAATCAATACTCATTTAGCAAATACTGTCTCTCCTGTGCAATGCACGAGAAAGGTGTCCTGTGAGGAAAAAGCAACATATGATTACGTAGCTAAAAATTATATCATAATGTCCATAAGGACAGGCAATTGTTGGTTGCTAAAGCAACTTTAATTCTGGTATTTCCTAGCTTTTGAGCACTTCACTTTGCACCCTTAGCATTCTTTTAACTTAGTTCCTTTTGGATGAATGTGTGTGTGTGTGGACTTTTGATAAATTTCTTTAAACACTGAATGTTTGCATATAGAGTTTCTCATAACTATTGCTTGTTAACGGTCTGTACACATTCCTCTGGGTTTTAGAACAGTAGATTTTTAAATCTAGGAGGGACCATTGTTATGTTCTAGTCTGACCACCTACATAACAGATCAAAACACCTCACTCACTAAATCCATAATATCTGTTTAAATTATATATTCAAAGTCTCATGGTATTTCTAAGCTAATGAGATGAATCCTCTTCTATAAACTACTTCAGAATTTTACTCCTTTCATTACAAAATGGGTTATTACATGGCCCATCAAAAGTTGTCCAGGGAGAATATTCCATGAACATTAGCATGAAGAAAACTTCATTCATAAAAAAGGTAAAATGGGAGAGAACTCCCTCTAAATTAACTTGTAATTGCAAGTATTGGAAAAGCACATAATTTTTCTACCTAAACATCCAGCTCTAACCCATTTGCTTAGATCAATCTAATCTATCATGAATTGGGTTTGTTATTTATTAAGTCACATATTTCTTTTATGTTTTCTGAGTATTGAGTGCTCCAAAGAGGCAGGAGATACACTCTTGATCTGAATAATCAATTTATAAAAGGAGAGTGGTGCCAGGAGGATACCGTCAATTAATAACTGACTAGAATTATTACCAATATGGAAGTGCTTCACAAAATAACAGTGCCCACAAGGGAGATGTTCAGCCTTTTATTGGCAAAGGAGAAAGAAGCACTATTGCTTTATTATTTATTGCTGTGACAAAAAATAAAACTTGATTTTTTTTCCCTGAAAGCAAAGTATACTGGTTATACCTCCAGAAGAGGGAAAAATGCATGTTGTGCTGTGAGAAAGAGCTTTAAGTGAAATTGATATTTAAAAAATTCTGTTAATGAAAAGGCCAGATGTAGATCAATTTGTCAGTTAGTGAAACCACAAAGGACAGAAATTCTTTAGCAGATTCCCTGGTTAGTGGGTTTGAAAGGAGAGTTTCCTCTCCACCAGTTTTTTCTTTATCCTTTAACACGGCATTATTGACAAAGTCATCAAAAGATCTAATGGAGAGAACATTAGTGATTTTCTTCCACTAGCTGTCATGACTGTGGTTTGGTCTCTTAGAAATTGATAATTCTGGGGAAAGTGGTCATAATAACTTTGCCTCACAGAGGGAAGGATTTTTTTTTTCTAATGAGAGACATATTGCCTAATGCTTGCCTGTTTAGGAACGTTTTTCTTGTTGGAGTTTTATGGCAAGGAATAGGAAAAAAAATATTATGTTAACTAGAGAGATGTAGAAGGAGTTTAGTAGTAAAGCTTACAGCAGATTACATATAGAGGATTTACCTCTGGGCTACATTTGTGACTTTCAATCTTAGAAAGGCAACTTTTATAACATTGCCAACTTTATGTTTCAGTATTTTTTCTAAAGTTAGCTGTCAAGAATGTCAAACATTCCATGCAGTCAGAATCTTCTTAGTAAAACCTAGAGACCTTAACTTCGTGAAATTTGGCATACTGAATTTTCTTTATCACACTTATCAGGGATAGATATTGCAGGATGTTGTGTCTGAGATTTTGGTGTGAAATTGGCCTGACTGCTTGCATTGGGACGGTCAGCAAATGTAATAGAATGACACATGCTGGAAGTTTCTGAACCTTGACTGAGAAAATCTGAAAGGGATAGGAAATACTAGTAGATCGGAGAACAGAAACACAATCATGAAATGCTCTTACTTGATTATGTTAGATTAGAAAAAATACATACTCCCTCTTGTTTGTAGCCATGTCATTACAAGATCAACCAAGAACAGGGAAGAACAAAATGGTTTGTTTACTGTATACAGTAAGCCTTATTACACCAGAATAAATACTATTAGAAAATGGATTAAAGTGATGAGTTGGAAAGGTGGAGATAAAGGATCATTGTGCACTTATCTAGTCAATCTTTCAATTATATCCCTGTCAAGTGTGTTTGCTTTCCAATCAAAATAATTGGTTTTGCCTTAGCGACTGACTCTGTAAGCTTTGGTCCTGAACACACTCAAACCTCATAACTGTTAAACAACTTGCATTCAGAATCTACATTGCAGAAGTGTTGATGTACAAAACAGAATAGAATCCAGCTTGCTTATATGTTGCTTTATTAGCTTTGTAGTGCAAATAAGATGATCAGATAGCAAAATCAGGACATTTTGTTTTTTAGCAGAAGGGTGGGTATAGCTGTGTGTATCAGACAAAACCCCCAATATCAGGATGGTCCCAATTATATCGGTACATCTGATCACCTTATATGTGAACAAGTAAAGTGAAACCTGCCTTTTCTAAAGGCAAGTATGATTAAGACAATTTGCTAAGAAATGTTGTGTACAAGGTTGCCGTTTTACTATAGTCTTTGTGAGAATAAGGATTTAAAGTGATATTAGCTGAGCTTTTTATAATACCAAATGCTAAACAAATCCAAATAACTTTTTATTTCCTAGATTATAAACCCAGAAGGGACCACTGTGAACATCTAGTCTGACCTCCTAAATGAAAAGGGCTTTAGAATTTCTTCAAACTGAATTTTTGGTTGGACTAGAGAATACCTTGATTTTTTTTTAAAAGACTTATTTTCTAATTTTTCATTGATGAAGAATCTACCTCAACACATGGTAAATTGTTCCAATAGTTAATTACCCATACTGTTTTGTTTTGTTAGTTTGTTTTTAATGTGCCTTATTTCTAGTCTGAATTTGTCTAGCTTCAGTTTCAAACACTGGATCTTGTTACGCTTTCTTCTTCTAGACTGAAAAGCCCCTATATCAAATTTCTGTTTCCCAGTGCAGGACTGCATGCCCATCCCTCCCTGTCCCTCTCAAAGGGAGGCTCGCTGTCATTTACCTGCTAGGGATGTAAAAATTTGTTTAAGAATCAATTTAAACTTTCTAAAAATAGAACTGTTAAATGGTTAAACACCTGTGGTGGGGTCAGCTCCTCACTGCCAAGAGAGAGCTGCCTAGCTGCAATTCCCTCCCCACCACATGTAAAGAGCAATAGCTGGGTATCTCTCACTTGCTGGTAGCTAGGCCAATATATTCAACAGGTCATTCCACCTCATTAATAAATACACTTAAAAAGTAAGTAGTATATGGCCAAGAACCAATCCTCACAGGACATCCTCTCCCTTTCCCCCTGCCCTGGAAACACACCCATTTCAAATAAGTACATTAATAAGCATTATGGAGGTGTAACCCACTGCTAATTGTTGTCCAATGTGTCAATCCACAGAGAATGTGAAGTTTTTACAGTCCTCAATTATAGAGCCTGGACTCTTTAGTGCAAGCTATAACAGCTAATGTTTTTAGGTCTGGAGGTCACCAATGTGCCTGCCAGGAGGACAGCCATCACATGCACTCTTCAGATCAAGTATAGTGTTCTTTGGTAGCTGCTACTTTGCTGAGAATTTGAAGGGGGTCTTATTTGCCCATCCCTCTCCCAATGTAAATCATAAACTTGGATGAAGTCAAAAGTGTTACATCAGTGTAAATTAGAGACCTAAGTGCTTGTATTATATGAGGAAAATGTTAAAAGAATTGCCTCTTCATACATAATCATTAATGGATTTTCTTCTAGCTTCAATGTTCAAAGATTACAGATTTGAAGGGCTTTTATTTCATATCTGTTACACATTATAGGTTTTAAAAGAGTGGAATGATTATTCTATATCTTGTATGCTTGCCTCACTGTGATGGTACCACAGCAGTTTATCGTGTCTAACTTTTCTGCTATAAATGGAAGGAGAGTAAAGACAGGTCATTTTCAGAACTTGTTTCTCATGGATTCATAAAACAGTTTTGAGGACTTCAGGACTTTACTATAATAGATACCTATTTCTCTGTGGTTTTCTTGGGGAGGGATGACCTAGGAATTGCTGGAAGGCTGACTGTGGAAAGTATGGGTATGAGATTCAAAAAAGTGATCTTGTCTTTTCTTCAGCTACAACATTCTTATTATGCCAGAAATATAAATACATGCCAAGTGAGAACTAAACAATATATATTTTTGATTTTCATAATGCTGAAGAAAGGAGTTTGAGGGAGGGAGTTGGAATGTTTTGTATAGTTGATGATACTAATAATCTTGGCTCTAATTCCTAGTTATAGATTGTCAAAGCCCTTCCACAAACCATCCCAACAGGATTTTTAGGCACAGCTATCTGCACATACTGGCACTTGAGAATGCCAACAGGTTCTCTCAATGTGCAATCAGTGTCTATGCAAATTTAGCATACACACACTTGATTGGAAGCATCTAAAAAATTTGGCCCAAAGCCAATATATTTAATAAATAATGCTGACTTTTTAAAAAATTATTATTATTATTATTTTATTGAGAAGCAGCTGAGAAAATGATTTGATGTTAAGGGGGTGTCTCTGGCCCAGCAAGGGATAAAATGTTAATAAAACTCTTGATAATTGTTATAATACTGGGGAGTTGTGTGGCTTAGCATTTCATGTCACATTATAGGGGTTGTTACATGTTTATATTTTAACTTTTTTATTCAAAACACAAAGAAGAGAAAGTTAAAGTATTTTGAAATGTAGATTATTTAGGCTTTTATTTTCACTATATTCCCTCTTGCTGTTTTAAAGCTTTTAAGGGAGAAATTGCTGCTTGATGGTCTCCTAGGATCTTTGGTTATGTCTACACTAGCAATTTAGGTCGACTTAAGGACCCTTAAGTTGACCTAAATTACTCCCTGTCCACAGTGGACTTTCATTAAGTCGACTTAAGAAATTCCTTAAATCGACTTAATGAAAGCTTAAATTGATTTAATAACAACCACCCATTAGGTCTACTTAAGGACGGTGTGGACGTAGAGTAACCCTTAAGTCGACTATATTAAGTCAACTTAAGGGCAGTTGAATGACTGCTTCATGGAGCAGCTGGTATGGGAACCCACAAGGGGAGAGGCAACTCTAGATTTAATCCTGAGTGGAGCGCAGGAGCTGGTCCGAGAGGTAACTGTAGCAGGACCGCTTGGAACTAGTGACCATAATACAATAGCATTCACCATCCCTGTGGGGGAAAGAACACCTCAACAGCCCAACACTGTGGCATTTAATTTCAAAAGGGGGAACTATACAAAAATGAGGGGGATAGTTAAACAAAAGCTAAAAGGTAGAGTGACTAAAGTGAAATCTCTGAAAACTGCATGGGCGCTTTTTAAAGACACCATAATAGAGGCCCAACTTCACTGTATACCCCAAATTAAGAAACACTGTAAAAAAACCAAAAAAGAGCCACCATGGCTCACCAACCATGTAAAAGAAGCACTGAGAGGTAAAAAGACTTCCTTTAAAAAGTGGAAGTCAAATCCTAGTGAGGCAAACAGAAAGGTGCACAAACAGTGCCAGCTTAAGTGCAAGAGCGTAATAAGAAGAGCCAAAGAGGAGTTTGAAGAACGGCTAGCCAAAAACTCCAAAAGTAATAACAAATTGTTTTTTAAGTATATCAGAAGCAGGAAGCCTGCCAAACAACCAGTCGGGCCCCTTGATGATGATAATACAAAAGGAGCGCTTAAAGATGATAGAGTCATTGCAGAGAAACTAAATGGATTCTTTGCTTCGGTTTTTACGGCTGAAGATGTTAGTGAGATTCCCAAACCTGAGCCGGCTTTTGTAGGTGACAGATCTGAGGAACTGTCACAGATTGAAGTGTCACTAGAGGAAGTTTTGGAATTAATTGATAAACTCAACATTAACAAGTCACCGGGACCAGATGGCATTCACCCAAGAGTTCTGAAAGAACTCAAATGTGAAGTCGCGGAACTGTTAACTAAGATTTGTAACCTGTCCCTTAAAATGGCTTCGGTACCCAAAGACTGGAAGTCGGCTAATGTAACGCCAATATTTAAAAAGGGCCCTAGAGGGGATCCCAGCAATTACAGACCGGTAAGTCTAACGTCGGTACCGGGCAAATTAGTTGAAACAATAGTTAAGAATAAAATTGTCAGTCACATAGAAAAACATAAACTGTTGAGCAATAGCCAACATGGTTTCTGTAAGGGGAAATCGTGTCTTACTAATCTATTAGAGTTCTTTGAAGGGGTTAACAAACATGTGGACAGGGGGGATCCAGTGGACATTGTGTACTTAGATTTCCAGAAAGCATTTGACAAGGTCCCTCACCAAAGGCTGTTATGTAAGTTAAGTTGTCATGGGATAAAAGGGAAGGTCCTTTCATGGATTGAGAACTGGTTAAAAGACAGGGAACAAAGGGTAGGAGTAAATGGTAAATTCTCAGATTGGAAAAGGGTAGCTAGTGGTGTTCCCCAAGGGTCGGTCCTAGGACCAGTCCTATTCAATTTATTCATAAATGATCTGGAGAAAGGGGTAAATAGTGAGGTAGCTAAGTTTGCAGACGATACTAAACTACTCAAGATAGTCAAGACCAAAGCAGATTGTGAAGAACTTCAAAAAGATCTCACAAAACTAAGTGATTGGGCATCCAAATGGCAAATGAAATTTAATGTGGATAAGTGTAAAGTAATGCACATTGGAAAAAATAACCCCAACTATACCTATAATATGATGGGGGCTAATTTGGCTACAACGAGTCAAGAAAAAGATCTTGGAGTCATTGTGGATAGTTCTCTGAAGATGTCCATACAGTGTGCGGAGGCGGTCAGAAAAGCAAACAGGATGTTAGGGATCATTAAAAAGGGGATAGAAAATAAGACTGCAAATGTATTATTGCCCTTATATAAATCCATGGTACGCCCACATCTTGAATACTGTGTACAGATGTGGTCTCCTCATCTCAAAAAAGATATTCTAGCACTAGAAAAGGTTCAGAAAAGGGCAACTAAAATGATTAGGGGTTTGGAGAGTGCCTCGTATGAGGAACGATTGAAAAGGCTGGGCCTCTTCAGCTTGGAAAAGAGGAGACTGAGGGGGGACATGATAGAAGTATATAAAATTATGACTGATGTGGAAAAAGTGGACAAGGAAAAGTTGTTTAAATACTCCCATAATACAAGAACCAGGGGTCACCAAATGAAACTGATAGGTAGCAGGTTCAAAACAAATAAAAGGAAGTTCTTCTTCACACAACGCACAGTCAACTTGTGGAACTCCTTACCTGAGGAGGTTGTGAAGGCTGGGACTATAACAATATTTAAAAGGGAACTGGATAAGTTCATGGTGGCTAAGTCCATAAATGGCTATTAGCCAGAAAGGGGTTAAGAATGGAGTCCCTAGCCTCTGTTTATCAGAGGATGGAGACGGATGGCAGGAGAGTGATCACTTGATCATTGCCTGTTAGGTTCACTCCCTCTGGGGCACCTGGGCACTGGCCACTGTCGGTAGACAGATACTGGGCTAGATGGACCTCTGGTCTGACCCAGTACGGCCTTTCTTATGTTCTTATGTTCTAACAGATTAAGTTGGACGTCTGTTACCTTTGTACAACAGTGATTTAAGGAAATGCATAAGGAATTAATAAATCAAAAAGAAAATCAGGGGAACTATCACTGGGAGCTTGCTGGGCACTACCTCATTTTGAAAACAGAGGAAAATATAATAAACTAAAGCTACTTTAATCCCAATGTTAAGCACTATTCATAGCTGCCAATTTAATTGAATAGTTTTTTGTTTTTTTTTTTACATAAGGACCTCTGCAAGGGCAGCTTTGCTAGTTCCTTGGGCTTTATGGAGAAAATATGCAAACTCCAGAACTGAACAACTTGTCACACCTAACTCTGGCTATGTCTACACTTGTTAATTTAAGTCGACTTAGTGTGTCTACACTTAAAAATAAAGTCGACTTAAAGGGAAACTTAAAAAGTCGACCTAGAGCGTCCACACTGGATGCCTAGGCCCACTTCTAGGGGCTTAAGGGGACCTAGGGGAGGTCCACGGGGTGGGGGAGCACCTCTTGCCCAATGCCAGGGGGCTCAGCCTTTGCCCCTTAGTGGGCAAAGGGGGACAGGGACCCTGGCAGGGCATAGGGGCAGGGTGGGCAGGCCTCTGCCCTGCCCTGTGGGGGAGCATGCCAGGCTCCCTCTGTGCCCCCCCCCCAGCAGGAAGGGCATTGGTGTAGCCCTGGGGTAGCCCTAAGTCAATTTAGGGCTACCTCACATCTACACTAGCTTAAGTCGACTCTAAGGACGCAGGGTAAATTAAGTCGACTTAATTTACCAGTGTAGATGCAGCCTCTGAGAGGCAATTTCAAAAGTGTCTTTAAATAAGCAATAGGGCAAGATAAAATTCCCCTTTTAAAATGGTGACTGATTTGCTAGGGGTGGGAAAGAGGAAGGAATATATTCGAGTTCATTGAGTCAAAAACAGTCCAGTCAAGAACTGAATGCCACTTTCATGTAACCACTGGAACTGTCTGCTGTTGATAGAACTGCAAGCTAACAATGAAACACAGATAATGTGGATAGGTGACGTGTGGACAGACAAACTGTCTCTGTACCAGAATGGAGGTACAAAGCATGAATGCAACTAATTAGTAGAACAGAAGCGAGAGTGGAGGGGGATTATGGAGGCATCCATTCACTTTCCAACTGCAGGTGCTTTCTAGATTATTCAAGGTTGTTTAGACACTGTTAATTTTCATGGAGTATGTGAGCCCCTGTACAGTTTTCACATAAACTGGGTTTGGGGTTTTGAGCACAGACCTTGGCTTGTCTAGTCCATAAATACCAGAATATTTATGCCAAATTCTTTGATTAGAAGATAAATGCTTTTGCATAACAACTATTTCAATCTTAATCAATCAAATCTCAACTCTCCTTTTATCACAGATGGTATTGGCTAGTTTATTTTATTTTGTCAAACAGCCTTTAGAGAGGAAAAAAAGGATTATCTCTATTATATTTCTTTTTACTTGGTTGTGAGATTTGTGTCCATTGCTCCAGGCTCTCTCCTTGCTCTCTATAGTGGGGCCTATATAATGTAGTAAAGCACATTTTCACTTCTAAAAGACTCACTGGTACTCAGATGAAACACTTCAGTTCAGAAGTTCAAAATAAGACCTGCCAGAAGACGGATTTTGACAGGCAGCATGGAGTGAAATCTTTGGGAATACTGAATCCAGGATATCATGTCTGAGTGAAAAAAGGAGACAAGGAAGGTATATTTCAGAATTTCTCAATCCTATTTTTCTTTGAGTGCCAGCAGGAATCACCTGTCAGAATTAGTATCATGATGTGATGTTACCTGGTTGACTTACAAGACGCTCGGACTATTACTTTGAGACTAAAGCTGTGAACAATACTGCATTCTCTCCAGATAGAATTTCCAGCATGTTCTACAGATCCCTTCCCTGCAAGAAGATAGCCAGCAAGAGAAAACAGCACCCTGTCTTTCTGGAAAATTACATATAACTTTAAAGAAAAACAAAGGACTAGTTGTTAAGTGTCAAGTGACTGATAGGGGGCCTACAGCAAAGAGATGAGTCAGTGTAGATAAGAAATAAAGCCAGTCTTGCATTCACCCCAACCATTGTGTCCATTGTTATAGTCTCTGAAACCTTTCAATGGTTTCCTTTGCACTGCATCCCAATGCTAATTGAAGGGGAAGTGATACATTAAGAGCATAAATCCAGTTCCTGTTTTGGATGGAAAGGAAAGGAGTCAATAGAGTACTATGGAGAGTTAATATACAGCATCATATATGGGGAAAGTTAAGTCCCTCAGAAGTCAGCAGTTGTAACCGAGGTTGGTTGGGTCCATGAAGAGAAGCTAGAGATTGTTTCAGGGACATTTGAGGGGGTCATATTTGTGTATTGGGAAGCAGGCAGATTTATGCCTTGCTAGGGACTATGAAGAGGCATATGAGTGGGTTTGTTTTGTGGTTATCTTTTGGGGCAGTAAGTCAGAAAATAGATTGTGTGGGGCTTTGAAGAAAATTGGTTGGAATTTGTAAGGTTTGTTGAGTACCTTTCTATTGATGAATAGGTGTGCAGATCTCTAATGTTACAAGCATATTCATATATGGAAACAGTTTGCAATGTATCTCTTTTTAAAGAGAAAAATGTGGAGTTCTAGAACATTGCCCACACGCAAGTGATATTTATCTAAAAAGAAAAGGGTTGTTTTCTCAATCAAGCTATATTGTGTATATCTCTGTTATGGTAGAGACAAAATGGGTGAAAGTGCAGTTAACCGGGAACTTGATGTTGTGATGGCATTCAGATTTACCGTAAAAGGCATGTTTCAAAGCTCTAACTTGCACCTTTAAAGTTTTCAATTAATCTAGATCTTAAAGCAAATTTTTAGGTTTGTACTGAATAAAATATCTATTACATTAATGCTAAATATTCCAAATGGAACATTCAGGTTTAGTACATTTAAAGAGGACCATTATAGAACTGAAATATTTATTACAAAATAATATTAATTAATTTTATTAAATTGTAGATAGTAAATAGATTTTGAATGGATCACAATTGTCTCCAAGTTAATCTTCGTGGTTCAACAATCTGGATAATTTTTATCTGAGTTGTTGAATTATTCACTTCATATACTCACTATTTATATTTTTCACATGGTATTTACTTCCAGGCATGTTAGAAGAAAGTGAGTTTTCTGATTGGCTGATTGAAACAGACAACAGCAAATGGCAAACACTGCATTTGCAGCATACTCGTTAATATCAGTAAATATTGGTGCTAATTTACAGTTGGTGTACTTACAAGATTTTCCAAAAATTAAGTGACTACTCTGTAAATAGTGAACCAGTCATCAACAATGTAGCCCAGTCTTAGTCAGACAAATATTTTCCAATCAATTTTTATACTTCTGCTCTATAGTTGGTATGAAATTAATATTTCATGTCAATTTTACAGTGCAGGATGCTAGTGAAGTACACTGACCAGCACTAGACTGATAAAACATAAGAGAGCCCTAAATGTTTGTTACAGGTTTTTTTTTAATAGTTGGATTCTTTATGGTCTAGTAGTAGTCCGTTTTTAGCTGTGTTTATAAATATATCTAATTTAATCAATGTATTTTTGCACAGTTCTGGTTATTAATCAGTCAGTTTGTGTCATGTGCTAAATGTCGTCTTTTTATTAAAAATACCCATCGTTCTCATTATTCTGAAATCTCTCTCTACTACCACTGACTCTAATAGTCCCCAGAGAAACCATTATTTTTTCATTAGAGTAATAGTTACATCTTCTTCATTACTGTTGTAGACTATGATGTACATTCTTAGGATAGATCACTCATTAGAGATGGTCTGACTGCCCTGTGCAATATAAAAGATTACAAAGTGTTGCAAAGCTTAATAGTCTCCATAACTCAAAGGTTATTGTAGTGCAGGAGAACTTCAGAGTTACCAACACCTCAGCAATGGAGGTTGTTCCCCGTAACTCTGAAATGTCCATCATTCTGAACAAAAAGCTGTGGTTGTTGTTCTTTCAAAAGTTTACAACTGAACATTGACTTAATATAGCTTTGACACTTCACTCTGCAGAAGAAAAATGGTGCTTTCCCTTTGCTTTCTTTTAGTAGTTAACATTAATACAGTGCTATAGTGTATTTGTTTTTTGTTTTTCATGGGTTTTTTGTCTCTTCTGTTGCCTGATTGAGTACTTCCAATTCCAAATTAGGTTTGAGGTTGACCGATTAGTTCATAAGTCTGGTGTTCATAACACTGAGATTCTATGGTATATGTTGTCTTACTTCTAGTGAGTGTTGTCATAAAGCTTACCTTGGTGAGTTGTTTACCATGTTTGTTTCTGTTTTCTTTTTCTTACCTACACTCATGTCTTCAGTGTGATCCTCATGCATGACGACATCCCTCAGCACCCTTAGAACATGGTTCTATTTGAAATCACCCTGAAGGTAAAATAAGGACCAGACTATGCCCAGAGGACCCCTGTGAATCTCCCTGAGTGTGTGAAAGGAGGTTAGTTGCCTCTATAGCATTAACATTATACGGCTGAGCAGAGCCAGCACCAAAAGGCTTTAAAGGAGAAAGGGATTGTGCGGGAGGGGAGAGAGAAAGAAGGGAAAGAGTCCTAGGCAAAGATCCCTATGCTACTGGGCTTCAGATGTCTGTGTTCTGTCATGAGCTGAAAGTTTATTAAAATGTAGAGCTAAATTCTAACTTGAACCCTATGGTTCTGACTCCCTTATAGGGACTCATCTCTCTATTCCCCACCCTGCTGCCACCTAGTTAGAACTAGTGGAGATGATCCACTTCCAGGCATTGTAGGAGAAAGTAAGTTTACTTCTCCGCTTGGTAGATTGGCAGTGGGAATGTTGAATAAGTGGACAAAGCCTTGGGGTTATCTTAGTAAGTGAGGGCAAAAGAAGGCAGCAACTTGATGTTCGTACAGTTCTAAAGTTTGAATTTAACCTTTAGTTTGTAAGCACGTCTGGCGCTCAGTGTTCAGACCTATGGATCTACATAGCTAACTTACTCATTACTGGCAAACTTTCTTCTTTCTTTAGAAAAATAATAATAATAATGCTGTCCTTGGGACTTTCTCCTCTCCTAGTCCTACATCAGCTTCTAACCATAGACCACAAAGTCTGACCCTGACTGTTACACAAACATAATTTCATTTTTTAAAAATTCTCACCATCATGTACAGTGTAAAACCAAGCAACTCCACAACCTCACCTCCACTCTCATACACACTTTCTTGCTGGTTTTAATCTTTTCCTGTGTCCAATCAGCCTTAATTTAACTTAGATTTTTCAGGCTCTGGTGGCTGGCACTGTATTCTATCTCTGTAAAGCAGTGGTTCCCAACCTTTTGCCACAGATTTGTACAGCCTTGTATATTTGTACAGCCTTGAAGGGCCACCAGCCTCCACCAACAGTCTCCCTCCACTGAAAAGCAGTTTACCTCCTTGCTCATTGATCTCCCTGGCTGCAGAAGGGAAACTGCACATATCCTGTAGCTCTTAGCACTCTATCTGGGTCCCAAGGCAGTGGCTCCTTTCTGCAGCCAGGGGTGAGGACAGAAGATCAGTGCTTCCTTCCCTTCCCTCTGGCTCCAACAAGGATCCTAGTACCTATGGACCTAGGCACAGTGTTTTTCTGTGCTCCCTGCTACAGCCACAGGTAGGGGAGCATTAGTCTCCTATCCCTTTGGCTTCAGAGAGGAACCTGCATCAGTCTTTTAGCTCTGTGGAAATGTGTTCCACCTGGGTCCTTAGGCAGCCAGCAGGAGGAAAACCAAGGCCCACTTTGAAAGCCCCCGAGAGCAACTTTTGGCCCCTGGGCCACAGGTTGGGAACCACTAGTGTAAAACATCATGCTCCCCTGTGGTTCTGTATAAATAACATCTAAATCCTACATGTGAATGCTCACATTAGTATCTTCATGCTTAATTAGTCAATATTGACAGTTTAGATACCAGTTCATTTGTCAACTTAGAAGATTTGGAGGCCTTAGTAAGGGGCCATATTCTGTTGACAACCCTTTAATGAAGTGAATCCTTTGCATTTAAAAATGTGGGGGATGAAGAAAAAGAATGTTAAGAGAAGAAACTGCCAACTCCCTGAGAAAAACTCCTCCACCCTGGAAAGACTGGGTATGCCTACAGTGCAAGTCAGGAGGCACAGTTGCAGCACAGAGGAATATTGAGTTAGCTTTGGCAGAGCTAGCTCACTAAAAATAGCAATGTAACAGCAGTCCAGTGAAATGGACTAGCTGCCTAAGTAAATCCCACCTGTGACCATGGGTACGTACTTAGGCAGCTATTCCATGTTGTTTGCAGCTCCATTACTGTTTTTAGTGAGCTAGTTCTATCAAAGCTAGTTTGGACATGCCTTGATATGTAGCAATCACAGCACCTGATTTCAATATAGACATATCCTTTGTGTTGTAAATTTCAGCTTTGAGAAAATGTTATGCGAGAGAGTACTATGATAATTCATGAAAGTAGATTACAATGAAAATGCCTCACAGTTTTAGCTGTCCCATTGTTATTTGCAATAACAGAATATTCACACTGAATCATAATCCTTCACCAACTTTGAAATGTTTATCATATTTGGCATTTCTGTTGTTCATGCTGTAAAATGTCTGACAGTTTGCAATAAGAAATGAACCTCATACATCAAGACCTAATTGAATACAAATTCTGATATTACATGAACAGAGCAACATGATGAATACAAAATAGACTTTCTGGTGTACACATCTTTTCTTGAAATCCTTTAAGTCAAAATGTGTCTAGAACTGAAATGTCACAAATTATGCTCTAGAACAAATCAACATATGGATGGAAACTGTGGCTTGAAAGAACACAGACATTCCCACCTTTATGGTAGCTTGGCTTTTCAAGAATGAGTTGGATTAGATGTTTGGTAGCATTAAGAAGGGGATATATTGCCTCTCCTCTAGACTGCCAGTTGAAATTTAGCCTTGGAGCCAAATTCATGACTGGTGCAACTCTAATTATTTAAATGAAGGTGCACCTCTCACACCAATAGTGTGTGTGAAAACTAGAACAAATGCATTGGCAAACATCCTTATTGTAACTTGCGGAAGAAAGACCAATGACTCAACATGGGAAATATTTTATTCATTCATTGCTAAGAGTGATCACTTGAGATGATCATTGAAGCATTTTGTCTGGGTGGTAGAAGGAAGCTGGATCTCATGATCCATGCTATGCCCATTCCAAGGCGGTAGCCATGTTAGTCTATTGTAGAAAAACAACAGAATCCTGTGGCACTTTTAAAGACTAACAGATTTATTTATCGCATGAGCTTTCGTGGGAGAAAATCCCACTTCGTGAAAGAGATAGATACTAAAACAGTAAATATCACAATGCCACTATATTAAACCATACTTGCATACAAATCTTTAATACTGTGTGCAATTCTGGCTGCCTCATCTCAGAAAAGATATGTTAGAAATGGAAACCATATAGTAAAGGGCAACACATGATTAAGGGTATGGAATAGCTTCCATATGAGGAGAAATTTAAAAAAACGGGGACTGTTCATCTTGGAAAAAAAGATGACAAATGGGGGAATATGATAGAGGTCTATAAAATCATGAATGATATGGAGAAAGTGAATAAGGAAGTGTAATTTACCCCTTCACATGAACAAGAACTAAGCATCAGCCAAAAAAAATAGTAGGCAGCTGATTTACAATAAACAAAAGAAAGTATTCTTCACACGATGCACAGTCAACCTGTGGAACTGATTGCCAAGGTATGTTATGAAGACCAAAACAACTGAACTGTAACTGGATTAAAAAAAAAGAATTAGATAAAATCATGGAGGCTAGGTACATCAAAGCCAAGCTGATCAGTGATGCATCTCCATGTTCGTCAGTGTCCCCAAGCTTCTCATTGCCAAATCTGGGACTGACGACAGTGCTAGGTCACTTGATAATTACCCTGTTCTGTTCATTCCGTATGAAGCATCTGAGATTGGCCACTGTGGGAAGACAGCATCCTGGGATATATGGACCATTGTTCTGACCTTTTATGGCCATTCTTATTTTATATTTCTATATAAATAAAATATTTGGTAATGTTCACAAGCGCCACATACTCAGTAATCAACAAACAGCACATTTTGATCAATTCCAATAACATTAGTAATCATATACTATTTTTAAAAAAATTATAGCAATCCTTTCAATATAACATATGTACTAGAGACCATTAAGGAGGCCTCTTCAAAGCATTATAAGGGTCCAGAAATAGTCAAGGGCCCAGATCCACAAGGGTATTGGCTGCCATTCTGTGGTGGCTATATTACTGTTTTTAGCTTGCTAACTCAATAAGAGTATGACTGTTTGAGCTGGGAATCATATCCCTCAGCAATAAATGTAAATGTAACCTTAAAGTTATAAGAGATGCAGCAGTGGCAGTTTCTCTTCAAGAGATCAGCTAGCTCCACCCCTTCCACTAATGCAGGACCAAACAGACTTAGACCTTCCCTGACAGGTATGCGACTAACCTCTTCTTTAACTCCTCCAGTGATGGGGATTCCACAGCCTGCCTTGGAAGCTTGTTCCAGAGTCTCACTATAGTTAGATTTTTTTTTTCCTGATATCTAACATATTTCCCTGGCTGCACATTAAGCTGGTTACCTCAGTGGACATAGAGAACCACTGATCACTCTTCTCTTTTTAACAGCCCTCAACATGTTTGAAGACTGTTGTCAGGTCTCCCCTAAGTTGTTATTATTCAGCATGTTCAGATTTTTAACAACCTTTCCTCATATGTCTGCTTTTCCCTATTTTTTATAATTATTGTTGCTCTCCTACGTACTCTCCAATTTTTCCACATCTTTCTTAAAGTGTGGTGCCCAAAATAGAACTCACTCTTTCAGCTGAGGCCTCACCATTGTCAAATAGAGCTGGACAGTTACTTTCTGTGTCTTACATTCAACATTCCAGCTAATATTCCACAGAAGGATGTTAGCCTTTTTGCAACTGCATCACATTGTTGACTCTTTAAATTTGTGATTTTTCCATAGGCCCCAGATAATTTTTCTGCAGTATTACTGCCCAGTCAATTATTTTCCATTTTCTAGTTGTGCATTTTGATTTTGCCTTTTGAGTTTCATCTTGTAGACTGAGTCCTATTCTCCAATTTGTCAATGTTGTTTTGAGTTCTAATCCTGTTCTCCAGAGTCTTTCCTGGTATTAAAGTTAGGCTTTCTGGTCTACAATTAATTCTGTATCTCCTCTTTGCACCCCAAATTCGTCCTTCTCCAGTTCTCTGGGACCTTACCTATCTTCCATGAGATCTTAAACTTTATTGTTAATTGTTCCAAAAAATTCAACTAGTTCCTTAAGAAGTCCAGTGTGAGTTTCATCACCTACTGACTTGAATACATCTAAGTTATCTAAATATTTTTAACCTATTCTTTCCCTATTTTATGATGTCTCCTGCAGCATTGATTTAGGTGCTTGTAAAAAGGTATTCCCATCTCATTGGGATCTTTCATTGGCTAATTTAAGTGGCTCCCCACTTAGTATGTAAGGTGTCTTGTAGATTATATTCTTAGATGATTATCTTTCTTCATGCATTGTATAGGGAGCATGAGTCAACTTGGTGGATGGCACAGATTTCCAAAGATTCTCTAGGTGACTATAAGTGAGAGTTGCAATATTAAATTGTACAACATCTTCATCCCTTTGTGGATTCACACCAAGATGACTCTTCTGTCATCTTGGCAATTAATTCCATAGGCTACGTCTACACTTGTTAATTTAAGTCGACTTAGCATGTCTACACTTAAATTTTAAGTCAACTTTGGGGGGACCCTACAAAGTTGACCTACAGCGTCCACACTGGACGCCTAGGTCGACTTGTAGGGGCTAGGTGGACCTGGGACTGGTCCATGGTGGCAGGGGGCACCCCTTGCCAAGTGCCAGGGGGCTCAGCCTTTGCCCCATTGTACCTGGGTATGCCAGGCTCTCCCTGTGCCAGCCACCCTGGCAGGGAGGACAGTGGGGAAGTCCTGGAGAGCCCTAAGTCGACTTAGGACTACTCCACATCTACACTGGTTTAAGTTGACTTTCTAAAGTCAACTTAAGCCAAAAGTCAACTTAAAACTAGGTTTTATAAAGTTGACTTAACTTTTCCTTAAGTCGACTTAAGCAGCTGCTTAAGTTGACTTAAGGAAAGTGTAGTGTAGATGCAGAGTAAATTAAGTCGACTTAAGCTTGCTTAAGTTGACTTAATTTACAAGTGTAGACGCACCCTTATTTACTACGATTTTTCCAAGCTGGCTCTAAAAATGCCAAGAATAGGTCTTCTACCTTGAAAGATTATTCCACAACTTGCATAAATCTCTCACAGAAACCTCTTCTATATATTGTATCTGAACTTTAAATTTAATTTTGTTATTCTTGGCTATATCCCTTTTTTAAGGCTAAATAATCCTTTTGCCCTCTTGGTGTTTATACCCTTAACTATTGGCAGTCCATTACTAGGCTCATTCTTTTAGCTGTTGCTTAATCAAGGACACATTTATCTCCATTTAATCTCTCCAGTCCACTTATCATTTGAATTATTCTCTTATCTACTTCTAGCTTGTCAATATATTTCTAGTAACTCGATGCTTGGAACTGAATTCAATATTCCAGGCATGATCCTAGCAGAGTTGTACCATGTGAAGAGAAGTGGTTACCACTCTGTCCAATAATGTCAGACTTCTGCCTACGCATTTTTAGTTTGCATAATTTCTTTGTTTTCCTCTATTTTATTAGGGATAGAAATTGAATTTTCAGGATTGCAAATGCCAAGATTATACTCCATTTTTCTGATATCACTATAGTTTTTCCTTGAAGCTTAAACAATAGATGTCAATAAATTTGCATGTTAATTTCATTAATATCCTAATACATCCTAATATGTACTAGGTTATATCTAGTGTCTGCATCTGTATATACTCACATTTTCCAAGTGTCTCCTTACCTGCTATTTTTATTAACAAGTAATTTTGGGTGATCATTATGTTCATGGAATACAGAGAAACTGGATAAAAAACATGAAATACTCTTGCTGGAAAGTTGCAACATAACATTACTTTGTTTTTTTGAATTCAGAATGGTAACACACAAGAACCTATAAACATAGAGAAAGTATGCAAGCTACTTCCTAAAATAGAGGAAAACTCATCCCACCTTACTCTTGGCTGGCAGTTTGCAACCTGATGGCTTCTAGACACAGATCGTGTGCTTCCCTACAGAGTCCCCTTACTTGCAAACAGGATCAGGAATCCCCTAGAAATTGTAAGTTATATCCTTTTGTTAACAGTTTTTAATACAACTGAATCTTTCTTCTAACTATAAAAGATATTCAGAATCTTAACTTTGAGTCATTTATTAAGTGAATTGTATTCTTTACTCTTTTGCACTTCTATTACTATTACTTAGTACCAAAAAATCAGTATTTCGATTATTTCCCCTTGACACATTTTAAACCCTCCTTTCTATTTCCCTTAACCTCCTTTGCTATCATTAAATCATTCTGAGTTTTGTGGCTACTATCTCTTTTCCTACACACCTAAAATGACTCTGAGTCTTATCCTGCCCCCATTAAAGTTATTAGTAATTTTGCCATTGACTCAAGATAAGTACTTCGTGGATTCTTGTCCAGTTGCTTTCCCCTCCTCCATTTTCACTACAGGTATTTTGTTTCATTTCAGACTTATTGAGGCCATGTTGACTATCAGGTTGATTACCATTTTTCAGAAAATAAAAAAATCATAATCTGTGCCTTATTTATGATGTCCTCCAGAGTTGTATTTATTTGTCTTGTTTCTTACATAGGACACTGGGTGTTCTGTATTCTTATGCTGCTCCACAGCTGCCTTTTACATTCTTGGATTTTCATACTCCTTCCAATTGTACCTTGTTCTCTAGAATTCTTGATTCCTCAACACTAAGTTTTCCTGAAATTTTATTTGCTTGCACAGTCATTTTCCATGATCTCATTCTTTATTATTCTGAATGAAGTATTCACTGAACTAGAGTACATTTCTCACTTATTCCCCCTCCCCCCATACTCCCAAAGAGTTTTTCCTTATGGCTGAGAAATACATTCAGAATGTCTTTCCTTCTTGTTAATGTCCTTATTTTTGGTTCACTATACCTACTTGTTTCCAGGAGCACCTGAATATTTGTATATGTAGCACGTAGTAAGTCACTATCAAAGACATGTAAGAAATGTAAGATAATGTAAGGGCATTATCGTAAGTATTATCCTATACCATCCCTGACAGATAATTGTCTATCTCATTCTAAAAAACCTCCAATGACAGAGATTTCACAAACTCTTTAAATAACTTACTTTATAGTTAGGATTTTTTTTTTCCTGAAGTCTAGCCTAAATCTCTTGCTGCAATTTAAGCCTACTATATATTTTTCTGTCCATTGTGGATAAAGAGAACAATGTATCATAGAATCATAGAATGATAGAATCATAGGGGTGGAAGGGACCTCACGAGGTCATCTAGTCCAACCCCCTGCTAAAAAGCAGGACCACTCCCACTAAATCACCCCAGCCAGGGTTTTGTCTAACCGGGCCTTAAAAATCTCCAAAGATGGAGATTCTACCACCTCCCTAGGTAACCCATTCCAATGCTTCACCACCCTCCTAGTGAGAAAGTTTTTCCTAATATCCAACCTTGACCTCCCCAGCTGTAATTTGAAACCATTGCTCCTTGTTCTGTCCTCTGTTACCATCGAGAACAGCCTACCTCCCTCTTCTTTGGAGCAACCCTTCAAGTAGTTGAAGGTTGCTATCAAATCTCCCCTCAGTCTTCTCTTCTGTAGACTAAATAAGCCTAGTTCCTTCAGTCTCTCCTCATAAGTCACGTGCCCCAACCCCCTAATCATTTTTGTTGCCCTCCGCTCGACTCTTTCTAATTTGTCCACTTCCTTTCTGTAGTGGGGAGCCCAAAACTGGACACAGTATTTCAGATGCAGCCTGACCATTGTCGAATAGAGGGGAATTATCACATCCCTCGATCTGCTGGCAATACTCCTACTGATGCAGCCTAATATGCCATTGGCCTTTTTGGCAGCAAGGGCACACTGTTGGCTCATATTCATCTTCCCGTCCACCATAACTCCCAGGTCCTTTTCTACAGCGCTACTACTTAGCCGATCGGTCCCCAGCCTGGAGCAGTGCATGGGATTTTTTTTTCCTAAGTGCAGGACTTTGCACTTGTCTTTGTTGAACCTCATGAGGTTTCTTTCAGCCCAGTGTTCCAATTTGTCCAAGTCTCCCTGGATCCTGTCCCTGCCCTCCAGAGTATCTACCATTCCCCCCAAGTTGGTGTCATCCACGAACTTACTAAGCACGCAGTCTATTCCATCCATTAATGAAGATGTTGAATAGAACCGGCCCCAGGACCGACCCCTGGGGCACTCCACTCGTTACTGGTTACCAACCAGACATTGAGCCATTGATTCCTACCCGCTAAGCCCATTGATCTAGCCAGTTTTCGATCGACCTTACGGTCCACTTGTCCAACCCATGCTTCCTTAACTTGTTGACGAGAATGCTGTGGAAAACCATATCAAAAGCCTTGCTAAAGTCAAGGTATACCACGTGAACGGCTCTTCCCTCATCCACAAATCCAGTCATCTCATCATAGAAGGAAATCAGGTTGGTCAGGCATGATTTGCCCTTGGTGAATCCATGTTGACTGTTCCTGATCACTCTGTTTTCCTCCAAGTGTTTCAGGATGGATTCTTTGAGGACCTGCTCCATGATTTTCCCAGGTATTAAGGTGAGGCTGACCGGTCTGTAGTTCCCCGGATCCTCCTTTTTTCCTTTCTTGAAGAGAGGTACTATATTTGCCTTTTTCCAATCCTCCGGGACCACCCCCGTTCGCCACGAGTTCTCAAAGATAATGGCCAGCAGCTCTGCAATCACTTCCCCCAACTCCCTGAGCACCCTCGGATGCAGTTCATCTGGCCCCATGGACTTGTGCACATCCAATTTCTTTAAATGTTCCCTAATCTGACTTTCCATCACCGAGGGCCGCTCTCCTCTTCATTCCGCGTTACCCGGTGTAGTAGCCTGGGGGCTGGCCCTCCATGTGAAGACTGAAGTAAAAAAAGCATTGAGTACTTCAGCCTTTTCCGCATCATCCACCACTAGGATGCCTGCCCCATGCAGTAGGGGACCTACACCACCTCTGATCCTTTTCTTGTTGCTGATATACTTATAGAACCCCTTTCTGTTATCCTTCACATCTCTTGCTAGCTGCAACTCCAATTGTCCTTTGGCCTTTCTGATTTTATCCCTGCAGTCCCAATATCTTTATATGCCTCCCTTGTCATCTGTCCAAGCTTCCACTTCTTGTAAGCTTCCCTTTTATGTTTCAGCTCCCCGCAGAGTTCCCTGCTAAGCCACGCTGGTCGCCGTCCACATTTGCTGTTCTTTCTGCACATCGGTATGGTATCTTCCTGTGCCTTTAACAGGGTTTCTTTAAAATACAGCCAGCTGTCTTGGACACCTTTCCCCTTCTGATCAGCCTCCCAAGGGATCCTGCCATCAGCTCCCTAAAGGAGCCAAAATCTGCTTTTCTGAAGTCCAGGGTGTATGTTCTGCTTCTTTCCTTCCTTCCATTGATCAGGATCCTGAACTCTACTATCTCATGGTTGCTGCTGCCCAGGTTGCCATTTACTTCTACTTCCCCAAACAATTCTTCTCTGTTTGTGAGCAATAGGTCTAGAGGTGCAAGGCCCATAGTTGGTTCCTCCAGCATTTGTACTAGGAAGTTGTCCTCAATATTCTCCAAAAAACTTCCTGGATTGCCTGTGCACTGCTGTATTATCTTCCCAGCAGATGTCAGGATAATTGAAGTCCCCCATAAGAACCAGGGCCTGTGACGATCTGGAAACTTCTGTTAGTTGTCCATCATTTCCTCTTTATAACAATCTTCTACATACATGCAGACTATCTCATCCCCTTTGTCCTCTCTTCTGCATACTAAAAAAACCCAATGTTTTCAGATTTTCCTGGTAGGTCATATTTTCTAGACCTTTAATCGTTTTGTTGCTCTCCTCTAGACTTTAGTAATTTGTCTACATCTTCCCTGAAGTGTAGTACTCAGAACTGGATAAAATACGCCAGCTGAGGCCTTACCAGTACTTAGTAGAATGGAAGAATTACTTATCATATCTTACTTATAACACTCCTGCTAATACATCCCAAAATGATGTTCACTTTTTGGTTTGGTTTGTTTTTTTCAATAATATATATTTTTTAAGATGCACCTCTGGCTATATTAGTAACTATCCAGTCTCTCATATGTATAACATTCTGCGATTTTCAGTAGTTTGTGTCTTTCTGCTTAAGTTCAGGGACCTGCATTAATTTTCTCCTTTATTTCTTATAGTCTCATCCAAAATGTTCCACCATTATACTACTGATTTCCCAAATGTAGCTCACTGGTACTGTAAATAGTCTTGACAGAACGAATAATATAATTCTTCCAGTTTCTATTGCTTCCCTTTAGCTATATATATATAGACTGTATTCCTCTTATAGTCATATTCATATATATTATATACATAACAAGTTTTTGACATTCTTGCTTGTTTTCTGTGATCCTTGGATTTAAGGTCAAATCTTTAGAGCAAGAATACTATTCCTAATCTTATTCTCTTGTTTCAGTAGAAACATGCCAATTTCATGATCTGATACACAGAATATATCCTTGTGACCATGAGCTGTATCAATTTAGAATATAAATTCAGTGCTCATTGAGAACTGAAGCTGCATATGATGCTATATCTCTATACTCCTCCAGATACCCATTCATGTTAGTAGGAGGGTGTCGCAGAAGCTATTCCACTGATGGAAAAAGCACATTTAGACTTAAAAGAGGCAGCTGAATGGAACTGTCTTAAAATCTCTCTCTCCCCAGCTCAGGTGATCTATCCCATTTAGAAGCATAGTGGCAATGTAATTAACACCTAAAACCTGCTGATTTTGCTCACTCAAGCCAGTTTTGTCTTGGGTATGCAAAGATGAAGGACTTAAATTAAAGCCTTGTGATATTTCAGTAATTCAGTTCTTTATTGATAGAAGAGCTATGTCTTTGAAATCCTATTATACGTGTGACTAGGAAAACATTCTTTGTTGCCTCGGAGTCTTGTGAAAGTACCCAAAAAAACAGCTGAAAACTTACTTCTAACCTCACTGAGGTATATTGTATGCAATGTGAATGGACTTATCTGGGTGGTGTCAGAGAGCTCAGTATCCGGCAAGAGAAATTTACATATGAGATTAAATAGCTGGTTAGATAAGAAAACTTCTAAACTTGTTCCAGGGAAGCACAATGAAATTAACAAACCATTTGAAATTATACTTGTTTTAAATTCTTATAAAATCCAGTGAAGCAGATAGTTTAAGAAATTGTCTGTTGCTTTACCTTTATCGTCTGGGAAGGATTTGGGTTGCAGTTTGAGTTCCCTCAGCACATTCAGAACATCAGTGAATGTAACAGATTTGCTAAGTGAATTTATGATGCAATAATGTATGTTGAGAAAGTATCAAATCTCCAGTATTTTCCTTTTTCCATCTTTTTTTTAATAAACAGATAACAAAGAACAGTAAAATATCCCCTTGTATAACATTGTGAGAAGCAAACTTTCCCATGCTCAGAGTAGAACATAATTAACCTACTGTGACTCATACTAAAGTGACCGATGCAATTAAATGGTGAGGTGTTAAATGTCTTTCAATAATACTGCAGATGTTTTTGCCTCTCAAGTAGCATAACGGAAATGGTGAAGGCAAAGTTAAGGGAGCAATAGAGTGGATTTCTACCTGGAAGATCATTTGTCAAACAGATTTTCACCTTAAGAATAATCACCAAAGAGAATGTCTGATGGCCCAAAGAAAAAGAACAAGAAAAAAAAAAAAAGAACCAAAACACTCATTGTCTTATTGCCTGATTTCTGGTTGTTTAGTCATTTGGCTAGAGTTATAGGCTAGCCAATGGATCTAATCAGAAGACAAAGAGGTTCTAGTCCTTGAATCAGGCCTACAGAAGAGGTTTTAACAAGGACCCTCCAGGGTGCATGAAAGGAATATTTGCACTAATGACCAGATAGATAGATAGATAGATAGATCTGGTCATTAGTTTGAATAGTCTATATTCTAAATATGCTATATTTTATATTGTATGCTTTCAACTAATATAGTCACACCATTCCCTGATGACCTGATCAGGAGAGGTGTTGGGTCCTTCAGCTCTGGTGTGGAGGGGTGGGATGCCTTGTTAGTTGCTACGAACTACAAAGCTCAGTAAGATTAAAACTACTACTAATAGTTAAGTAACTTAAAATAAAATATCTTGACAAACCAAGGAAGAAGAACCTCAAAGAAAGAATAGCTGATGAACACACTCTGGCAAAACTGTTTAGCCTTTTTTATATCTGAGCAATATGGGTCATCCTTCTGAGTCCAAACTTAATTCTTTCACCCACAAATTCACACCTTTCCTATGGGTTGGCAGGTTTATACATATAAATGGCTTATTAATGATATAGCCGCGCCCTTTCCAGATGGTTCCAGACAATATGCTCTTCACACCTATTGTTATTTCTGGCCCTTTTCTTGGGTTTTGTGGTGTGCTTGTGAAGTTTGTTTGGACATGAATTGGGCAGCCCCCTACTATTTTGATACCTCCTGATTGTCGGAGGTGATACATTCATAATCGCATATGTAAGCTTCTTGTTTCTTCTCTGGGCCAACGTCCTGAGCATACGTATGCTTAGCTTTCATGCAGGATGTGGCCGGCATGCTCTTGCATTCCACCATTACTAAGTATATATGAATCTATGATTTTGTTATAAAATCAATATATACACTTATAAGGAAACTTATATCTATGAGGAAATGTATATGTGTGAACAAGCAGGCTATGGGCTACAGCCTTCATGTATATTAAGAAAACATTTAAAAGCTTCTATCACAACTCATTCTGGAACCTCTTGAAATGTTATGGTATGACAGCAAAAACAGTGAATGTTTTTGAGGTGCAGCTTACATCATGAAAGTAAACATTGACTTGAGTAAGTAGTCTTAACGTAGACACTGTCATCAAACCAGGATACAGTTTCCTGTTTGTTGCTATTGACTTTCATAATGAGTGAAAGTGTAGACAAATACAACACAAGCATCACATAGTTTAACAACAGTAGACTTAGATTTTGCTGACCACATCACTCTTCTTCATTATAGCTCTGCTTCCATCTTAATAAAAACCAAAAGATGGTTCAGTATAGTAAAAAAATGGAGATTAATAATTTAGTTATATATATTTTGAAAAAAGCAAATCCAATGAAAACGCCAGCAACTTGCATCTCGAGCATTATGTTAGAAAGCGAAGGAATACAGAAGGTGAGTTAATTCACATTAACTTGGCAGTAATTTGCAAGGCAAATAGGATGTCCAGGAGTAAAAATCATGGAGTGGCAGATGCATATACCAAATTAATCAAGATTTGGTCATCACCTTTCTACAATCTGAAGGCCAAACTATTAATTTCAACTCAAATATTTCCACCCTGAGATAGGAACATGTAAACTACAGTGATATCTAAATGCCTTTGAAACCAGTGCCTCAAGAAAATCCTGCATGATTAATGAAAGAATGAATTTATAACAGATTAAAATTACTTTCATCTCTTGTCTCTAAAATATAAACTTGCTTAAGAGAGGAAAAATACAGGTGATGTTTCATATGTTACTAATCTGATTGGGTAGAAATTACTGCCTGTTACTCTGAAAAGTTAGTTAAACCTTTGGACTGCAGCCATGCAAGAAAAGGAGAGAGAAAAAAAATCAATGTCTATATTGTAAATAGAAGCACTAGTGGGGTATAGAGTATTAACAAAGATGATATTTGTGTTTGACAGGTCATCTTGTGTTCATTGTTCAGCAACATGGATCAACTGTACTGCAATAACAACAAATCCTAGAATCTGAATCAATGATACTGCAACAGCATGAAATCCTAGTGTAACCAAAAGACTATACTAAGAATGTGATTTAAAAGCCCAAGCTGCTGTGTTTAAAACATGGCACAAAATGGAATAAGGAATTACTGCAACTGTTTGTCCTAAGTGGGGTCTCAAAGTAGCCAGCAGCCTTTTAAGCGCCCAAAGGCACACTCTACGGTCATTCGGCACCGGCTTAACTGGTAATTGAAGCGCTCCTTGCTGGGATCCAAATTTCCAGTATAGAGCTTCATGAACCAAGGCATCAGTGGGTAGGCTGGGTCTCCTATGATGACTATGGGCATCTCCACATCCCCAACAGTAATTTTATCATCGGGGAAGAAGGTCCCTGCCTGCAACTTCCAGTACAGGCCCGTGTTCCGGAAAATGCAAGCATCATGCATCTTACCCGACTACCCCGCATTTATGTCCGTGATCCACGAGTGCCTGAAGCACCATGGAGAAGTAGCCCTTCCTATTAATATACTCAGTCGCAAGATGCTCCGGAGCTAGAATAGGGATGTGTGTGCCATCTATTGCCCCTCCACTGTTCGGGAACCCCATGGCGATCTCCCACACGTTGCCCAATGTCACTGTCCTCCGGAGCAGAACACGATTAATGGCTCTGCACACTTGTGAAAGTGCTAACCCGACGGTCAACCTGCCAACTCCAAACTGATTTGCGACCGAGCGGTAGCAGTCTGGAGTCGCCATTTTCCACAGCGCGATTGCGACACGCTTCTCCACGGTGAGGGCAGCTCTCATTTTGGTGTCCTTACGTCGCAGGGCAGGGGCTAGCTCCTCACACAGTTCTATGAATGTGGCTTTCCGCATTCAAAAGTTCTGTAGCCACTGGTCATCATCCCACACCTGCAAAACGATGCGGTCCCACCAGTCGGTGCTTGTCTCTCGTGACTAGAACCGGCGGTGCACCGTGTGCAGATGCTCTGTGAAGAAGCTCAGCAATGCGGTGCTGTTGTTCTGCATGGCAGTCACCAGCCCAGGGTCATCCGAATCCTGCTCTGATTCAGAGCTGAACGCATACTGTGCCACCAGCCGAGATGTATTCATTATGTTGAAGGCGACAGTCGAGATCAGACCTGGATCCATATTGCTGCAACAGGACTTCCGGGAAGCAATGCGCTACTGTTGAAAATGGGCGCGAGTTGCTAGTAGCAACTCTCATGACGCAAGGGGACCAGAATGCACCATGGGAAACCAAGACTTTACCCATGGTGCTCAGCGCTACTCTCCTTCTACCCAGGATTCTTAGCGCCATATCAGGATGGATGGAACTGTGGGATAGGTTCCCACAATTCAATTGGGTTTCTTGTGAAATCGCGAATTGCAGGGGGGGACGGGGGCTCTGTTCCGTCACAAGCGGCAGAGTGTGTACACAATCCTGCGCTACATAAACCACGTGACTTTTAAAGTGAAACGGGCTTGTTGCGCGATTATTCCTGTAGTGTATACATGGCCCCATCTGTAAGGTTACTCAGTAATCCTGTTTTTCTCTGCCATCCGGAAGATATCAAACTGCGGATGCTAGAATGCTCAAGCAAGCAACTTAAGCTATGTAGGCCTCACACCATGGCCAGGCTACTCAAATTGCTCTGGGCCTCCAACAGCACTAAAAATTTCCATTGCCTTCTCACTGTTGAGTTGATGGAAACAGAGGCTAAATTTTTCATAGGTGCATAAGTCACTCTACAAAGTGTCTGACAAAGTGGAATTTTCTCCCATGAAACCTAATGCAATTAAATAAATTTGTTAGTCTTTAGAAGTGCCCCAGGACTCCTTGGTTTTTTTTGTTTGGTGTGGGTTTTTTTTTTTTTTTTGAAAATGGGGATTTTAGGAACCTATGTCACTTAGGATCAGATTTTTAAAGAGGTTTAAGTGGCTAAAAATAGCAATAGATACCTAGTAGGATTTTCAAAACGATGCAACTCCCATTAATTTGATTTTGTATTAGGTATCTAGGCTATCTTGAAAATCCCACTAGACATCTCTCTGTATCCTTAGGTACCTAAATAAACTCACTATCCATAATAAAGCCAACACTGGCATTATGAAGGAAAATAGTGAAGTTGAGCCACAAATTAATATGTGAAGAATATGGTCAATTGAAGTAATTTTGGTTAATAAAATATTCATGACCAGGAACATATCCAGCTGATCAAATATTCAAATAAACATATATAAATATCTTTCAAGGAAGCTCCTGATTTCAGACAAATGATGAAATGATGTTCCATTTAAAGAATTTGTAAATTGAATGTTTGAATCTTTTTCAGCTTATGTGGACATAAGCAATTATGTCATGGTTTGGTTATAGATCTTTTTATACATGTTGAGTGAATTGTAATGATTGTGAAAAGTGCTGGCTTAGGACAATCCTGGAGTACTAAATCCTCTATACAGCATTGGTTCTGTTGCTTCCTGTGGATCTGATTCTCTTTTCACTCTACATTTTTTTGTGTAAATCAAGAATAAGTCCAGTGAAGACAGCTGTTTTTTATACCTGTGAAACTAATATAAGTGAGAGGGACAACCTATGTAACTGCTGTTTTTAAACTTGAGCAGCAGTGGCCTGAGATGGACATTTCTAGTCCTGAGCCTAGGCAACAGAAAAGGCTTGTCTCAATACTGTATTGGTTTCCAGCATGCAAGTTTATATTGTAGGATTCTGTTCCATATAATCTGGGGTAATAAACTGACCTTACATTTTCTAAAATCATCCTAAAGCATTATCTTTATTTTTTCCCCTGAAGTGAGTTTTCAGATGTTTTGGGGAAAATGACTGAACAAAGTGAACGATAGTTTCAAAGTATATATCCTGAGCAGTCTTATCTGTGTGACAGAGGTGAGACACATTTCTGGCCAAAACTGAGATGTGTGAATTATACCCCAAAAGCAAGATTATGATTTTTGTTGCACTGGAGTGTAATGGATGTAGCGTTAGTCTGGATTTACAGTGGTTTAACCAAAATAGAAATCTGATTCAGTGCCTCCCAGAGTTAAACACATACTATCTTTCTCAATTCTAAGTGATATTTCAGCACATAAAAATGGAATTCTAATCTTTGTGTCAAATCCACTTCAGCTGCTGACATAAAGATGTTTTCCTGAAACTGAGCTAATAAATAATAAGCTCTCATTAGAGGCTCAAACTGTTTTATATTTTCTTGGCAGTGTCTGACGGTGGAAAATCAAGGACTTCTCACTGCAGTAGGCTTTAGTTGGGGAGCCAAGAGTACTTACTTTTTTATCGCTGATGACCTTGACCATATCACATCTGTTATCAGGAAAAAACAAAACAAAACAATTTTCAGAAACTAACCAGCTATAATTTAAAAAAAAAAAATCTAAGTTCTTAAATAGGATATTAAAAACTTTCTTCCTTGGGAAAAGCAAATGGGTTTTTGTGAAACTCAGTTTGCTTGAGTTAGTTTGGCAGCCAGCTTTAATGACAGCTACATTATGGTTATACAGACTTTTCTATCCTGTAGTCATTGAACTGATGTAGAGCACATACAACAAAGTAACTAAAAAAAAAACCCAACCAACCAAACAAAAAAACACTACTGCTTCTCTGTCCACCCAGCTAATGAAGAAAGAGAGTAATCAATAATCACAAGTATCACACATTAATTTAATCAAGTGAAGTATTTGTATGGGAAGATTGAGTCAATGGCAACAGGCAATGAATGATAGCAATGTAGAAGGACACTACCTGGCTAGGAAATAACAAATGCAACTGCTACTGCATCTGCAGTAACAGGTAACCTTATGGTCCCATCTACCACTCCATTAATCTCTTCTAGTCTTTCACATAAAATTTGAGTTAGTTGAATGAAAAAGAAATAACATAAAAATAAATATTCTTTTTAGCAGCCCTTCTGCCATGAAAGTCTTTCACTGATATAAAATGTTTTGCACTGAATCAAATTATCTGATGTAGCCAAATTATTTTATTTGTTTGCTTTATTCTTTTCTCTCTCTGAATGGCCATTTTCTTCCTAAACCTTTTAACGCTGCCTGTTGAACAACAATAAGCTTTAGGTATTTTTCTTTTGTATAGTCTCTCTTTGCATCTTTCCTTCCATTCCTTCCCTGAATATTTATAATTCTGTCACTCCTGAATCTCCTTTTTAGCATGTTTTAATGTGTGAAATGTTCAAGTTCAGTTCAAACCACCCAAATCCTCCCTAATTCTGGACCAGGAAATTGAAATTTTATGTACTGTATTTAAAGTGTTATAAATGGGTCTGTCTTTGATGTATTCTCGAACCATCTGTATAATTACAGGGGCTAACAAACCACACTTGTCACTAATAACTCTGGGATAATCTTACAGCTAAGACAAGAATCACTGCTGTAAAAAAAAAAAAAAAAAAAAAGTGGAGAATTAGGCCTCTAGAGTAAAATAAATATTTAATACTGGAAAAACCTTTCTGGGTTTAGGAAATGCCAAAATGTAGGTTATTCAGGCAACCTTCCTTATACTACTTTGTGCCAATGTATTGTGAACATGTATTTTCTTCCTTAGGATCTCTGCTTCATTCTTTGTACAGAATGGACAGTGCCCAACGACTAAGATAAATGTTCAAAATGTATTCTGAGTCATCCAGTGTATGGCCCCTTCTCTATTCACTGTGTATTATCTAAATGCTGCACTGAATAATGAATGCGTCATTTCTAATGGAACTTATCATTGTAGTGGGACTGTCTTAGAAAACTGTATTAATCTGTATTTTCCTTCTGAGATAAGAATATTATTTCACAAATTAAGAAAGATGTCACTGGGGCCACACAGCAAATGAGTGGCACCGTTAGGACTGAAGTGAATACCTACTGTCTCTCTAATTATACGCATGCCTCCAGAAAATACTGCTCCCAGCAGAAGTGCTGAGTCCCTGTTTGGTTTCAGGTATAGTTCTGAGGGCTCAATACTGCTGCGTGGCCCCAGGTTGAGCACCCAGTCACTGAGACTACCTACCAAAAGTTTGGTTTAAAGTGATTTCCCATGCATCACATAGGAAGATGAGAGTAGAGGCAGGGACTGAGTTCCCTAGCGTGGCGTTCACCTACTTTAACCAGGAGCAAATTGTTAGCTTTTCCTCGGTAGACCCCTCCCTTGTTCTCCCTTGACCATCCAACTTCCAGTGAAAATTACGCATAGATTGTACAAGTTGCCTTGTTTGTGACACTGCTTTAAGTCTTTCCTTCATTTTTTTCTTCCTATGCCCTGAATGAGGCCAAGATGTTCTCAGGTAAAAGAGTATGAACTCATGTAATGGAATGTATATGCACAAGGAAAGTGAATTAAGACATAGACAACCCAAATTCTGGCATTTCAGAACCTTCACTTCATAACAGGTCACATTATTTTAACATAGAAAATTAAAAGTACACAAAGGTGTTTACAAGAGGAGAGGTACAAACAAAATGCATCTTGCGCAGGAGAGCTACCCATCACCCTTTTCTTTAATGACCTGTTACTTCTAATAAGACAGCAGAAAACATTTGTGCAAACTTTATCTGCAAAGAAATTAATATAAGTTTAACTTTTTTGCCAAGAATACATGAAAGAAAGCATTTGCGAAACCACATTATAATGGAGCCATACTGGTCATAAACAGTCATATGCAGTTGTAAACAATCATATACCCTAACTGGTCATATGCAGTCATAAACCTTACCCTCCCGATCTATATCCTATTTTTCTGTAATTTCACTTTCTTTTAAAATCAACCCACTATAAAAATTCAGGCTAGAAATGCTATATTTTTTTTTAGTTTCTGTACCATAGCAATCCATCTAAAGGACAGTTATGTTTGATAAGACTACAGACCCTACACTAGCAATTTAGGTCGACTTTAGGACCCTTAAATCCACCTAAATTACTCCAGATCCACACTGGGCTTTCATTAAGTCGACTTAAGAAATTCCTTAAATTGACTTAATCAAAGCTTAAGTCAATTTAATAACAACCACCCATTAGATTGACTTAAGCCTTAAATTAACTCCTTAAGTCAATTTAAGGACGGTGTGGATGGGGAGTAACCCTTAAGTCGACTTTATTAGGTTGACTTAACAAAGTAGACTAAGTCTATGTACAGGGTAGCCATTTTAAATCGACTTAATAAGACATACCCTATAAATGCCTTTTGATGAACAGCTCCCATTAATTGAAAATAAATGCACATAACAAAAGGTATAGTGATTCCTTAGGTTAGATATTTACTTTTTTAGCTGGTTTAAAAAAATGTTGTGAATAAATTAACCAATAATTTTAGTTCTTTTTTTCCTTTTCCCATCTGATCTGTTCTTTAATCATAAGTATTGAACAAGTTGCCTAGATGGACAATTTTCAGTTGGTGGGTGGTTCACAAAAAGGTTACTTTACCTATTCATGATTTACTATTCCGTAGTTAATGCAATATTACTTGCTTCCTGATTGGATGACACACATAATAAAAAGAGGTGAATACTAAACAGCAAATATTCGGGTTATGGCTTTTCTGCCATTGTCCTCATGGTAATACAAATCTGTGCAGTGAATAGCTATCTAGGCAGCAATCTAAAAAATCATGAAAATGTTTCTGATTATTAGAAAAAATGTGGCATTATGGCTGTTTTTGCAACATCAACAGTGGACAAATGCACATTAATTAGTGATGGAGGAGCATCAGTATATTCAGAGATCTTGATGGTGTAGTTTAGCAAATGCTTTATTTCCAATAGCTTAAGCAACTTAGGTTATGGCAACTTGAAAGGAAAATGAGACATTAAAATCCTACCTAGTAAAATGCATATTTAGGTTTGTAATTCAGGCACAGAACAGATTTCACCAAAACTTCCTGAATGACCTTGGAGAAATCCTATATATAAATAGATCTGGGTACTATTGCTCACTCTGACTATTGAATATGACGTCCATGATAAGCCATTTGATGTCATTGGGATACCTTGTAACACAAGGTATCCCTCAATCTTACTAGAACTGGTTGGAGACATTTTGATCAAACCATATTCTATTGGCATGGGCAGTTCTGACAAAATCAACATATGCCACAAGATTTTGCTGATTTTGCCAGAATTTCAATTCTGTAGAAAAGCAGAAAAAATATTCAACGTCAAAACATCTCTTTGAATGCAGTATCTTGATTTGTCCCCCCCTTGGAACTACTTCCCTTTTATTATTATTTGTATTATGTTATAATGTAAGTCTGAAAGTAAAAATCAAAGTAATGTTTAGATTGACCCAAAACATTTTTTAGGAATTTTCTTTTGTGGAGAATCTCTTCATCTTTTTGGGAATGGAATTCTCCTCCTCAGTTCAGCCTTAAAAAGGATTAACTCTGTCAGTTTTTGAATCCTAATCTCTGGGTTTGAGATCTTTATCTATAAACAAAGATATTTAACAAACCTCAAAATGGTGATGAGGACTACTCAATAAGTATAAAAGATTAAAAATCATTGTGTGAATGGCATTATAGAAATATATGGTGGTAGTGGCCTGTTTTCAGTTAGGAAATATGATATTTTCTGTTTCAGTATCTAATCTGCATACAAATGGTTTTTTGGTAGCCACAGTATAAAAACTAGTAAAACACCTTTCAAAATGCAAATGTCTATCTTGTAAGCTACCTCCCTCTGAGACAAACATGCACGCACTGGGAATTTATCGCATATCCTTGGTGTGAAGCATATGTCCGGGTTATTAATCTCAGTTCAGCATTTAAAAAAAAGAAATAATGGCTGCCTTGAAAGCCAAAGACAGTAGTATCCTTCTACTTAATCGTCTTTTATTTTTTTAAACAAAAGCTTTTCCTTTCAATACTTTTGTTTTCAATCTAGAGGTTCTTTACATTCCTTTCTGTATTGCTTAATTGTTCTAATTCTCAATTAAGCTAACGTGACTAATTTAGAATTGTTCTCTGTTGTCCAATGATTTATATATATATATACACACACACCAATGTCTCCTAGACTGCATCTACACTGGTTAAGTTGACTTTATTAAACCACCTTTCTACTCGACCTAAGGCTTAATTCGACTTTTTAAAGTCGAATTAAGCCAGTGTAGCCCTGGGGTAGCCCTAAGTTGATTTAGGGCTACCCCAGGACTACACCAATGCCCTCCCAGCTGGGGGGGGCACAGGGGGAGCCTGGCATGCCCCCCAATAGGCAGGGCATGTGGCCAGGGTGTGACGCTGTCTGGATTTAGGGAAGCATTTATGATATTATTTTCAATGGATATCTCATAAATGCTCTATAATCCATAAGAACTATGTCATGTTTGGTATCAATAGAAAGGTAGTAATTTGCTGGGAATGATTATATAGTTTATGTCTAGGAATTCTATTTCGATTAGAAGTTAAGAATTTGATGTTATATCCATACTTTAACTTATGTTAAAACCATTGTGTCCTTAATGTTTAGGAATGTGCCAGGACAATGGTCCCAGGGAGTTACCTGATGAGCCATTA
>ML685779.1:19971894-20029691 GCA_007922175.1 Pelusios castaneus
TAATGGCTCATCAGGTAACTCCCTGGGACCATTGTCCTGGCACATTCCTAAACATTAAGGACACAATGGTTTTAACATAAATTAAATTATGGATATAACACCAAATTTTAACTTCTAATCGCAATAGAATTTGTTACTATATCTTCAAACATTTATTGAGTTAAGTCTCCTTGAAAACTCATGTGCCAACTGGATTCCACAGAAAAAAATCTTTCTGATTAGAGTTAATAACACATTTTGGTGCACAGAATCGAGCCCATTCAAGTCAGAGTGGCTGGTTAACAGCCCTGCAATTATAGGACAAAAAGAGAGGGTTGGGGTTACATATTGCTGTAACAAGCTATAATTCAAGTGTCTCTGTTCAATCAATGAGTTTTAATGTCTAGCAGAGCTATGAATTAAAGCTTCCAAGGTTGTCTTTTAAAAGTGTTGTGCAGGTTTCCTTTGAGGATGAGGACTGAGAGGTTAGATGTAAAGTGATAACTTTGTGAAAAGTGTTCACACACTGGTGATGTGATGTTTTTGTCTTTTACCATTTTCCAGTGAGAGTTCATTCCATACCGTATGATTGCTCTTCTCTGAACTCCTTCCATTTCCTGTAATACTTTCAGTAGCAAAAAGTGAGGCTGAATGCAGATTCAATTGAACACGTGAACTTTATTAAATCCTGGGCACTTTCTGTCTTTGTGGCTGAACTGCTTTGACGCTTCCAACCGAATGGCCCCAGTTCCCCTTGTGTCCCATCTATAACAGTTCCTCTTCGAAACATGGGCCTTCTGACTCCAGTTCCTCTGATTCATAACAAAGTGCATATAAGCAAGAAAAGTATTTCACGTTTGGCTTCTCAAGAGTCAGAGAAGGGCTCATCTCCTTCCAGCCTGAAATGCAGAGGAAGGGACTTTGGTGTGAGTTTAACTGATCAAACACTGTGTGAAGCCTCTAAAATCTGATATATTGAATGTTTTGTTACCATAACCTTGCTAAATATGATTTTGCTATTGGTCCTGGAAGTCAGCATTTGATGTCCTAATCTTACATCTGGACAGAAATTGTCTCAGAATTTAGCCTTATTTCAAAAACAGTCTTCCTGATATCATTGAAAATCCACAGCCTCCAGCAAAATCCCACTGCCAGACCAGTATCCACACAGTTAAATGGACAAAATGCCTGCAGTGCATTGCTGATAAAGATTTACAGGACATGGGCTGCTTAGACTAAGGCCCCAAACATCTCAGAAATGAAGTCTAGAGTCCTGAGAACAATCTTGAGAACTAGCAACTCCTGAGTTCTGATTTCACATACAATCTCAGGAAAACTTAAGAAACTCTTCAGTTTCACCACCTCTAAAATTGATAATAAGACAGATGCATCATACAAGGCCCATGCTATATCTACACTGGCAAGTTAGTTCAAATTAAGGAAGCTTGATTCGAGCTAACTAAAGCCATGGCCACTCTAGGCTTTAATTAGTTCGAATGAAGGGCTTCCTTAATTCAAACTAATAAATTCAAATATGGTATTCGAACTAAGGGTTAATTCGAACTAACTAGTTGCTTAGTTCGAACTAACTGGCCCATTGAAAAATCAATGCAGTTTGCTAATTCGAACTAAGCAAGTGCCATGAATGGCACTTGCTTAGTTCAAACTAAATATTTTTAGTTCAAATTAAGTTAATTCGAACTAATTAAAATTAGTTTGAATTAGTTAGTTCGAATTAACTAATTTGAACTAACTTTATTAATTATAGACATAGCCATAGAGTATAATATGTACCATCTTTTGCAAGCTTGCAAATCTATACTTGAGGGGTGATTTGATTCCAATGATGGTTCCTTCATTCCCCAAGGATGGTGGTGACAGAATGTTCATGAGGACTAATGAAGAGAGGAGGACTGAGGTTAAACAGGGACAAGGACCTGGAAAGGAGGACAGCTTTAAATTGTGGAATTTATAGGAAATTTAATGGAAGAGATTGAATGCATGATGTGGATAGTAAGCTGTCTTCCTGAAGAGTTCTCCCAGACAGCTCCTGTATACTTTCTGGGCTTGGTTGACTGGCTAAGATTACCTCAGCAAAACTAGAATTTCATAGAGCAGTAACCACTGCCATTCTACTCTGAGCACTGGGAACAGAGAGTTTGAGTTCAACCAGTGAATTAGCCCTAATAATGCCTGTGGTGGTGGGAGGGTCAATAGGTTGATATTGGTAAAGACTTTGAAGATGTAAACAGTTGCATTAATGCTAAATATTATTAAAGGTTGTTAATTTTTGTTCTTTTGTTTTTACAAGTAAGCTGTAGTGAATCCTGTGTCTCTCTTCAGAAAGCATTATTAGGAAGAAAAATAAATTGATAAAAACAAAATTAGCACAATGTTTGAATCTGTATGTTTGTATCTAGAAGTGTAGCAGTTATAGACAGGGGTTCATCATCAGTTATTTAAATAATGGAAAGCAAAAGCTTATAAATCATAAGCTTCTACCTATTAGAAGTGTGTGTGGGAGGAGGGGGGAGGGGAGGGGGAGGGTAATGAGAATATAAATTACTGTTCAAGCTTGCTGAAGATTTAGATTAATCTTATAGCATATACATGAATGACACTGTTAAGATCTCTCACCTGTGAAGAGGTGGATACTCATCTGGAAAGACAGTTAACCTCATTTTTGAGTGAAAAGTTTCATGGACTAAAGGTCAAATCATAATAGCAATTAGACCTCTCCAGAGAGGAAGTCATATGGAAAATCTTACTACACTGAGGTTTAGCTCTGCCAGAGGCTTCTTTTATGACCTTGGATAGGTCACTCAGGTTGAATCAAAGCCCATGGAATTTCCTTGGTATTTCTCCATTATAATGATGGGTTTTGAATCAGGCTTACAATTTCTTTCCACCTCAATTGCACATTTATAAATTGGGATAATATTTTTTCCTTATCTCCTAAGGGTGATGTGAGGATAGGTTCAGTAATGTATCTGAGGGGCATAGATCCTGCCATGATGAGAGCCATAAAACAAACAAATATAAAAAGAAACCACCAACCTGGATTTGGTTCGGTTATACTCACACTGGGAAATATGATCCCTGTTCTGAACTGCATAGAAACCATGAGGCTTACTCCTTTTGTTTGATTCGTGACAATATCTTGCAACTCTCGGAAATGTATTTAAATTCCGCTGCGAAGCCAGAAGACATACCAAGCTCAGATGAAACCTATTCCTTCCCAGGCCAAGAACTGCAGTTAGTTCTGTAACAGTTCCATGGTTGATGCAAACACTTTGACAGAAAATACTTGGTAATGGCTGCAGTGTAAGACTATCTGAGAATAAATATACTGTGACTTGGAACATATGATACAATTTTCTTTGCATAGAGGAAAAATGAAGTGATGACAGAATTCACAAAACTTATTCTCCTCTTGAAATTGCATTTTGACCTTGCCTTTCAATGGGAGTCTTTCAAAAAGTTAAACTTGGCAGTCTAAGAAGTTTCATAGACTTTGGTTTGTAAACTGACAAATCCATTACTGCCATCTATGGAACCTCCTTCACTTCCTTTCTGTTCAAGAGAATGGTAAAAAGATATTCCTGGGTCTCCAGGCCATTAAATTCAATAGTGATATGAAAGTCTATATTTTCAAACTACTGTGTGTCCTTCTCTTCAAATTATTTCCTAGTATGATGACATTGCACAGTCTCCCAGAGTGGTGTAGCTACTTCTGCTTCGATGAGAGCTTCAGTGGGAGCTGTGGGTGCTGAGTACCCTTCAGGATCAGCTGTAGCTGTAGAATCAAAAAGTTAATATAATTTTTCCAACAGTGAGCTTCATTTCTTCTAGCCTTGTTGACAAATGCTCCGAGTAATCTCTGCATAGGTGACTTTTTAGCCAGATATCTGCTAGAGAAAAATATTCAAAAGGATTGAACAGTATTTTTATGTGCAGAAAACATGAAGGTTTTTCAAAATGAGAAGTGGCTGTTGCTTGTTCTTGAAATAGTTTTGAGTGCTGGTCTAGATTTTCATGGGAACATTGTATTGCCATGTTTCCGTCTAATTACTACTAGGACACTCAAAAGTGTGCAATGCTTTCCTAACTCTGCTCTCATTACATTCCTTAATAAAATTTCCACTGAAGTAAATGTCAGCAGACCTCATTCATTTTGTGCGCAGTTCAGAATCTCTTCTTAAGATGTAATCATCCAGTTTATGTGACAGATAAACCAAGCCTTCATATTATCAATTGCCAACTTTTATTTCCTTTTAATACGGATATGGAAGGGGAAAAAACCAAATACCATGCCAAGCACACTGTTTATTTATCCAGTGATATATAATAAAGACGGTAGGACAAAAAGCAATGGGCTTAAATTACAGCAAGGGAGGTTCAGCCTAGACATTATCAAAAAATTCCTAACTGTCAGGGTCATTAAACACTGGAAGAAGTTGCCTCGGCAGGATGTGAAATCTCTTACATTGGAGGTTTTTAAGAGCAGGTTAGACAAACACCTGTCAAGGATGGTTTAATGGGGGTACTAGGTCCTGCCATGAGTGCAGGGAACTGGATTCAATGACCTGTCGTGGTGCTTTCCAGTTTCTATGGTTCTATGCTTCTATAATAACACCTCTTAAAGTAGAATAAATAAAAGGTTGTGCTTCCACATACAATGGTGAACTCTTCATACCATTGTAAGTTGCATTCACACAGGCCAGGAACATAGCAGTGCAAATTTTAAACACTAAAACAGGGTATGTTAATACATTTATACCCCATTGTAAAATTAACTAGTCATGGGATGAAAGTACTTTTGTGAATTAGAACTAGCTAAGAAACAAGCAGCAAGAAATTAAAGATAAGATTAAATAATCTATTTTTCAAGATGGCAAAAGGTTAACAGTGGGACACCTAAGGTTCTGTAGGACTATACTAATTATTAATTGATGATATGGAAAAAGTCAATAGTGAGCTGAGAATCTATTGATGACATATTTATTTAGACAAGACTATAGTGGAGAAGATTATGAGGAACTCTAAAATCAGATGCTGATGGCAGATGAATTTCAGTAACTACAAAGTAAGGCACATTGAGAGGAATACTTTGAACTACTTAAGATGTTGGTGGAATTTCAGAATATATTATGAGGAATATGCCAGTGTATCTATGTTGCTGTAGCTATGCTGATGTAACCTTCCAGTGTAAATGCAGCCCATACTAATCAAAGAATTGTTTGGTTTTTTGTTTGTTTTTTCCCCCAAATTGATGGAAGCATTCTTCCATTGATCTAATATGTCTACACTGTGTGTTAGGTCAACATAGCTATGGCACTTATGGGGTGCCTGTGGATTTTTTCACACCCCCTGAAAAATGTAGCGATGTCTACCTAACTTTTATGTGTGGACAAGGCTTCAGTTAACTGTAAAAAGTCAGAAAATGTCCTGGTATCATTGCAGACCGCTCAAATTGTACAGTGACAGTCAAAAAAGCAAGCAAAATAGAATGGGATAAAACCCACTGAAAATGGGAAGCATGTAAGCAGGGACAGGCAGATGGAGCAGGGTGAGAGGAGAGACTTCCCAGGAACACGCAGTCCATCTTCCAAATACCCCTTTATGCTAGCATGGCCTGGTCTCCACTGTGTACTAGTTCTGGGAAAGGCTACGGCCTTGAATTCTTCTATGCCCTTTGAAGCTACTTGTACCACCAGGGGCACAGGAAACTGCACAGACTGCCATTGCCCATGGCCTCTTATAAATCTGTGTAAAGCTGGAATCTCTGTGTGCCTCCCAACACCTATTCCATGCCTACTCATATTAGTAGTAGGACTAGTTTATAATGCCCTATTAGTTATACAAACAAACATTTTTAAAGTGTGTGTGTGTGGTTTTTTTTATCGTGACAGTGGCCCTTTGACAATTGCTTCTATTGGAGCACGTATTAATTATAGCCTGTTTAGTTGTTTAGAGATCGATTTCACCCAATGCTTATTAAAAATACCTCTCTAAAAACCTGAGCGTGTGCGACAGAATCACAATATTTAAACTTTTTAGTTAAATTAATTGTGTGTAAGTAGGGTCTGCCTTTCTAAGTTGGCTGGGGTAACTGGGAGGTGGGAGAGGGGGAGGGGAGAAGGAGAGAAACGGCTTCAGTACCAAACTGCATGAGCACACCTACCTTGCCTAGGTACTCAGCAAGATGGGACTGTTTTGCATGAATGATAATTTTGGTGGGTGTTGGGTTACAAATCACTTCAATATTAATTGCAGAAGTAATGAAATATCGTCGTCCTTATGGTATGAACAAATGGCAGCAGAACTGTGCTTAGCATATTCTGATGGAAGAGTGTCTTTCATCTGGACAGAACTGGCTAAGCCAGGGGCCCTGATGCCAGAGCCATGTGATGGTTGATGAGGTTGGGAACTTGTATTCTTACCTAGAAATGTGGGCTTTGACTGAGAGCTCCAAGTATGTTAACTCTTCTCCCATGGTTCAAAAACAGAGCTAATTAAGATTCCATTAGGAGTCTTTTGTTAAGTGCTCACTAGAGCTGACCCCGTCTACTGTGGGGTACGTTCCAGCCTAATTCAGCACCGAGGTTTCTCCTCCATAAACTGACAATCAGTGGCTATGTCTACACTTACCAAAGTTAGTTCGAATTGGTTAATTCAAACTAACTAATTCAAATTAATTTTAGTTAGTTCAAATTAACTTAATTCGAACTAGCATGGCCCCACTGGAATTTTAGTTTGAACTAAGCAATTGCCATGCATGGCACTTGCTTAGTTCGAATTAGTCAGTTGCATTAAGTTCAATATGCTGGTTAGTTTGAACTAAGTAGTTAGTTCGAACTAATATGGCCACATTGACTTAATTTGAACTAACTAGTTTGAATTATGGGTTTGTATGAAAGGTATAATCAAATTTATTATTTTGAATTAAGGAAGCCCTTAATTCGAACTAATGAAAGCCTAGTGTGGCCAAGGCTTAAGTAGTTCGAATTAAGCTTCCTTAATTTGAACTAACTTGCAAGTGTAGACATAGCCACTGATTGCTGAAATCACTGAGAGCTGGTGGAACCTTGAGAGACTGACCTGCAAAGATCATAGTAGGAGTAGGTGGGGGTAAGGGGGCAGCTGGTGGTACAAAAGCAGGCAGCAGGACAGCTGACAAAGCAGCAGGGCTGGTGGAATGGTGAACAGTACAGCAGTGATGGCTGGCAGGTGAACTCACTCAGCTATATTCTAGGTCATCACTGACCAAGGACAATAACTGTGAGTAGGACTTTGGGGGACCAAGGAGGGAGAGGCAAGCGACATTGTCCAATATACTCTGTTGGGAGGGGGAGAGTGCTGGCTCATGGGCTTTTGGTGATGGGAGCGGGGGGTGAGGTTGTGTGTGTGTGTTTATGAGTCCTGCTTGATCATTTTCCTATACTAGTGATGAGTTACTTCTCTCCTTTTATTAAAACGTTTTTCTACACTCAGACGCTGGGTTTGTGAGAAGAGAAGTATTGCCTTTTGGAGGTCCCCTGGGAATGGTGTGTAAGTTTGCAGGTGATAGAGTGTGGGCTCAAGATGGTTCTGCTTTATTGGGGGGATGGAACTGCTTGAACCCAGTCTTGATGGTTGCCAACTCCACCTGGCAGAAGGCTGATGTCTGTATCAGTTGTCCCATGTACTGGTCTATTGATCAGCAACGTTTTAAATTTTAAACTACTTGTTCATGTTTTTTTTCATCTCTAAGCATTAAAAATAGTAAGGGAGATGATTTAGAAACTCTGTTTATACTTAAAAAAATGTGTTTGGGGCTGAAACCGTATATGACAAGTTCTAGCCTGGAGTGAATTTTTATGGCTAAGTTATAAATTTCTGCAGAAAGAGGGTTATAATGGAAATACTGACAGGCATTTAACTATAGCAGTGCTAGCAGGACTGTTATAATAATTGGATTTTGGGGTGAGAATACAAAGCTAAATTTACAGATTCTTTCTGCTGTAGGGGACAAAAAATCAGAGCAGTGAAAAAGGAAAAAAAAAAGACACTTTAAAAAACGAATAGTTCCATCTCTATTAGCTCTAAGAAAACCATCAAAATACTTGATAGATTTAGTGACGCATGAAATATTGGAACCTACATCTGGGAATCATTTCAAAAGAATATACTGTGATTTATATTGAACACCTTAATTTGTTGCTTTAAGTTAAAATATCTATGCAACCTTGTGTGTTGGGCACAACTAGCCAACTATTGGATAGTTCGCTGGAGTGTTAAATTAAACAACACCCAAATAAAGCTGAAACGTAAAGGTTGAACAATTAAGCGCTTATTCTGCAGATCTCTGTTGTGTAGGTCCTGTACCTTAATTCAATTAAAATGAAGAGTTCCTTCTTTTCCCCATTGACTTATCGGGTTTGACAATAGTCAACTACACCATAACATTTGTGCAGGTGAAAGAAATTGCTTTGCTTTATCACAGAGACAGAAATGATACTTTCATTGAGAAACTAAATAGTTATACTGATGATGCTGCGCATGGTAACAAAGAAGACTTGTAGTGATGCATTCACATCCCAGGAAATTCATTAATACTGTATACTTGTCAAATCATGAATGCATGCACAAAATCAGTTGTCTCTCTAAAGCATCTATTATGTTGCCTCCACAGTAACTTTACTTTACTTGATAAAGACTAACTTGCCATAAAATTAGAAAGACAAGCTGAACCAAATTTGTTCATGATGTAACTCTCTGGGATGAATTGGACCAGTGATTGGTTTGGCTTATTCTGGGTTTCTACATTTAGGTCTAATTAGGCTTTTCAATTAAAGGACAGCAAATGAATTTATAATACATCCAGAATCTGTTATGTAATCCACCTGCTGATGTTCAGTATCAGTTCCACTTCCAGTCACTGTTGATAATGTTCACTTGCTTACCTTGAAGGCATGTTCTGAGGATTCATTAACTGATAGACCAGATCAGCAATTCATGCTGACACAAAACTAAAGGAGGTTTTTTGCTGTACTAAGGACTAAGTCTAGCTACCTTTTTTCGAAGGGATAGAATTTACTACAGCAGTGGAAAACACCCTTTCCACTATCGCTGGTAGAGCTGCAGCTTTGTTGCTGTAGTGCTTGCACTGAAAATATATCCTTGCACAATGTCTTTGAGCAAGGAGGATTAAATGAATTCATGTTGTTTGGATGAGATTCTGCTACCCTTGTTCATGGTGCACTGGACTGAAACTTTATAATCCAGACTGACTCACTGGTATCACAAACTCTGCCCCAGCTCAGTCTCTGTTTCCTCCATGGGATAGAATGAAGCTGAGATAGCCTTTCTTCTAACACAACTGTCTTCAGCTTCTGCATTGGTTGCTTGATCCACTCCCTTCCCCGACCCCACTGCACGGGAGGGTCGGTAGCAGCCATGCAGGGATTGCTTTCTTCCCTCATTCTCACGCAGGCTCTTACCAGTAGGGATAGTCCACACAGTGGTGTAAAGGGGCATACTCCCCTGCATATGGGTTGCTGAGTTCATAACTGAGCTCATTGATTAGAGTTTTACACCAGTGGTTCTCAACTTTTTGTGGCTCGTGACACACTTGGCAGCATATCATGACCTGACAGAACACACCAGCGCACCCCCTGCCCCCAGGCCAAATCCAGCCATCTCCCTGGCACTCCATGACACACCACTGTGTAGCAATACAATGATATGTCCCGACACACTAGGGTTGAAAATCACTGCTTTACATTCCGGCCCTATATCGGCATAATTACAGCACTCAGAGGTGTGGAAAAATGACACCCCTTAGTGATGCAGGTCTACTGACCTAACCCCCAACCCATGTAGACAGTGCTAGAGTATGATATAGCCCACTTGTCAATTTAGCTACCATTTTGAGAGGTGGAGTAACTATGCCAATGGTAGTGTGTTCTCCTGGCAGCATGGAGTGTCTTCAGCAAAACACGAGAGCAGTGTGACTTCATCAGTGTAGACACCAATACAGCATTTTAAATATAGATGTGTCCAAGAATGCAGGTATTTCCAATTAAACTAATGGAATTACCTGTGAAGAAAGGTTTTACTCCAGGTGAATAAGCATGACTAGTGTGACCAGATGTTTGTCTATATAGGCAGCTATTACTCTCCTCCCATTCCAATTTTTCACCCTTGCTATCTGCTCACCCTAAATGTGGCAGGATTATGCCTTTTTTTTAATAAATATTCTCAGAAAGTAGCTAAAAGGTGTAATTTTGGGACATCTTCTAAGTAGATCTGAGGAGGTGCCTGTAAGCTATACTGTGTCATAATATTTGCTCTGTAAAGCCATGTTTTCTATAATATGCTCTGTTTGTTATGCTTTCTCTCAATAGCCGAAGGGTGTTTCAGCTAAGGTCTGTGGCTCTGTGAAGAATATTGTGGTGTTCTGTACAGATATTGAGTGAATATTCCCTTGTAGTTTAGGACTGAATCACTGTAGCTGATGCACAATTATTCATTAGACAAACACTGCTACAGGAAACATAACTGCAGGCTTCCTTATGTCTCATTTGCCTATAGAAAATTGCTGTTATGGTCAGCTAACCAATAATGTACAAGAAGCTATACTTCTGGTCTGCATAAATATGTAATGTAACAAAAAACAAATTCTGACTATTGGCATAGCTATTCCGGTATAATTTAGATATACTGGAGTAACTCCCTCATATTGGCACTCTGTTATGGAATTACTTTGCTTTGCAAAGGGAATGATTTATTCTGGAATAAAGTCACCTTTTCAGGAATAGTGTTTCTACATGGAGATCTGTGTGGGAAAGGTTATGCTGAAATAACTATTGCGATCAACTTGTATGGACAAGCCCATAGAATCCTTAACATCCTCTGATTAGCAGTAAATTGTTCTGGATAGGTTGAGGGGGAGGAAAGAGAATTGTTTGGGATTTCTGAAGCTTTTCTGTTTTCCCTGAAGAAACAAATTGCCTCAGAGAGAGTCTTGCCCACATGCTCAGGGTTTAATTGATTGCCATATTTGTAGTTGGGAAGGATTTTTCCCCCAGGTCAAGTTGGCAAAACCTCAAGGGCTTTTTCACCTTCTTCTGTTACATGGGGCATGACTCAATTGCTGGTGCTCTGTACTTTAAAATCTTTAAATCTTGATTTGAGCACTTTAATAACTCAGTCAGATATTAGAGGATTATGGCAGGAGTGTGTGCGTGAGGTTCTGTGGCCTGCATTGTGCAGGAGGTCAGACTAGGTGATCATTCTGACCTTAGGGTCTGTGAGTCTATAAAAAACTATGCCCAAAAAACAGGAATTCCTTTGGCAGGACTGAAAATAGAACATAGCATCAATTTGTGTCCTTTGCTTAACCTCACAAATGTACTGCTGGTTTTACCAGCTGGAGGGAAAAAAACATTTATACGTTTATACCTATTTTTCTTTATTTTACATGGCTAATGTTTTTACAAGGCCTTGAACATATACAACCCTAATAGTTTTCCTTCTCTGGAATTCTTAACTAACAGTATAGTCTTATTTGGTGGCCATCTTTATACATTACTTTTCCCGAGGAATTGTAATCTGTTGTGCCTTCACTAGAGTGTTTCCTACCACACTTTACTCCCTAGTTTCCTTCACTCCTCCAAAGCTTAATTTCCTGTCCTTGTTCAAGTGCATTTGATAACCCATTTCTTACTGCACTGAATTAAAAAAGCTTTTGGTTACTTATTCATTCCTGATCATTTCCTTCCAATTCATAGTAAATGTATCATCCCGTCTAGAATCATTAGTGGACCTTCCCTTTGGGACTGATCCTGGGATCAGCTGTCCACAGAGTAAGGCCTGGTGTCAGAAAGAATGGAGGATCATGGGATCCAGTAGTTGAGGAAATGGATGGGCTTTGTATCTAATTAAAATCCCTTGGGAGTCACAGAGTTTTGAGGAAAGAAGCAGCAAATGACTTGATGAAATGATCTATTAGAAAGTCTGTAAGTGGAACTTGCACAGCTTTGGTTTGCTCTATGTAGAGCTAACTATCTAGGTTCATGATCTGTGCCATGAACCACAAGTGGGGAGCTATAGAAAATATTTGGTTCTTTTAGTTTCTTGAAGAGAAGATCAGTAAGAAAGAGGTGCTCAATGAAGAATTGATCAGAATATCCTGGAACACTTGGATGAGTATTTGTAGTCTATTTATCTGCATTGTACAGAAATCTGAAATGATGCAATCTATTTTAAGATGTCTTGAGTAATTTCCTGTTGTCTTAGTCCTTTTTACACAATGTTATTAATATTGCATTCTGAATGGTACATTTAACATTGGGTTTAATAGCTCAGCGTATGAAAGTGCACTTGCAAAGCTGGTTTATTTCTTTCTAAGACTGTGTATTTCAATCTGCTTTACAAAGTGATAAATGGGCCCATTTTAATGGAGGGAACCTACCATTAATAATACTATGTATGGAATGTAAATTATAGCTGACTTGTGTACTTGGTACTTTTGATATTTTATGGGAGGAAGGTCATGAAATTTGTGAGTTGTGTCAGTTTTGTGTGAAGAAAAACAGCACTAACAATTATTTACAGAAGTATCATTATAAACAACTCCTCTGAAAGGTTATTCCAAAAAAATAAGGATCTTGGTTATTGTAAGATAGGATTCACAACATTTAATTTCATTACTATGCCCATCACCTGGTATTTAAGGAAACTTACGATATGATACTTTCGTGAGTGGTATAAATTATCAACAGCTTCATAATAAACAAGCTTATTGCTATACAGCCAAGGGAAGTCCATGGAAATGATTTGTAGGACTTAGACTTACTGAAACTCATGGATAAAACTGAAAAAAAATATGTGAAAATATTAGCTGAGGGTTGCAATGTTAAATTCAGCCTAATGAAAGTATGTATATTCTGTGATATCAATGAGCCATTTTATGCCATATCTAGGAAAACATCTGGTCTATTTAACTATGTGACTGTTATGATTTTATGTATTTTATTTATATTGCACCGTTCACTTGCTAGTAGTATGATCTCAGCAGAGGCAGATGACATTTTTGAAACAGAATTGCTGCTACATGTGATAGGGAAAACACCCACTACTGGCTCACAGAGACATTGTGTTTGTTCTTTCTCGCTTTTCTGTTTTGTTTTGTTTTGTTTTTTCATTTTTTTAAATTAAAAATAAAGGTCACTAAAATAATATAGGTTCTGCTTTTTATATAGAAAAAGAAAACAAGGGTCAAAAAACACTCTCTGTGAATTTTAACTAAAAAAATTCTTACAACTTGCTTTAAGATATTTGCATTCTCCTCTATACAAAAGGCAATAGATCTATGGAAGCACTGAGATTTAGGTATCTGCAGAAAGCTGAGGGAGTTTCACCCACCACATTAACATACTTGCCTCTGGTAAAAAAAGAATCACACATGATAACAGAAACCAACATCTCCTTTTATGAATGACTATCTATGAAAATGTGAGTTTTAAAAAGTCATATCACCATATTCTTGGTTTTGCTTTAGTTATAGCATAAACAACTGTTTGCACAACATCAGCAAAAGCTACACATTGGTTTTTAATATTTGCTTTTATAAACACTGTGCAAGACAGTGAAGGGATAAAAGAGGAGCTTCTGTAGCATAAGACTAGGATTTAAAAATAAAGGGTAAATTAATTTTAAGCTACAATCTGAAGTGCAGAAATTGATTTTTTTTCCATTCTGAAAATCTCCACGTAATATACCAAAAGAGCAGTAAGAGTTTTTAGAAATGTCTATAATGAGAACTGAAATGTAAAAGCAAATGGCCAGAGGAGTTGATTGTTTTTCTAATTAGACAACACCTCCAAATGAATAAATAAAAGTCTCCACATAATATTGTTTTCAAAGTTTATCTACTTGAAGATATAATCTGATACATACCATGAAATTAGCATTGCTCCATACACTGTTGGACTCTGGAAATATTGTAATCATATACCAATTTACAAAAATCAGGAATACTGCAGCAAAAACAATTACATATAATTATTAGCAGCACAAGTGAAAATATTCAGAACAACTTTCCCTAATGTTAAGATTATAGGACTTTCAAAATTCATGCCTCCTCCCCCTGGCCCCCATAGATTTTTCCACTTAATGCCACATAAGATTTCCTCCAACAGCTTCCTCCTTTGAAGGAAGGAAGAAATTCCTTCTGAATGGCTCTATGTGATTGTGTAGATGAAAGATAAAAGCACTTATTAGCTCTGACACATTCCTTGTCACTCACTCTGAAAATTGAACCCTGCCAGTTGGATTTGAAGGGCTTTGGCAGCAGTAATTAATAACAAGTGAAAATAAGTAAAGTGATACTTAGCACATATATAGTGTTGTTGTGATTCCCCAAGGTGAGTGATTAAATCAATGGCAGATTTGAAGAGACATCTGGACTTCCAGCCTCGCACCCTAGCCATAGGACCAATTTCAGTTGCTATAACCACTGCTTTTTAAAATTATTTATTTATTTATTTACTTAATTATTTATTCATTTACAAAAAAAGTTCCAGTACTCATATCTTGGGTTAGTCGTGTAGTAGGTGACTTCTGGGTACCCATCTAGCTCTGTCGATATGTTTCTTCACTTCCCCAGGTGGGTACTGTAGTTTTAAGAATGTTTTATGGGGATCCTGTAGGTGATTGTCTCTGTCAGAATAAATGAGGTTGCATTTTAGGGCTTGGCTACAGACAATGGATCTTGTAATATGTCCAGGGTAGAAGCTGAAGGCATGAAGGTATGTATTGTGGTCAGCTATTTTTTGGTATAGGGTGATGTTAATGTGACTGTCCCTTATTATATTTGTAGTGTCCAGGAAGTGGATTTCTTGTGTGGACTGGTCCAGACTCAGGTAGATGGTGGGGTAGAAATTGTTGACATCCCATTGGAATTCTTCAAGGGACTCTTTCCTGTGGGTCCAGATAATGAAAATGTCATCAGTGTAGCATAGGTAAAGGGGAGGTACTTGGGGACGAGATTTGAGGAAGGGATGTTCTAGGTCAGCCATAAAAATCTTGGCATAGTGTGGGGCCATGCGGGTACCCATAGCCATTCCACTGCCTTGAAGGTATAGATAGTTTCCAAATCTGAAATAGTTGTGGGTCAGCATTAATTCACAAAGTTTGGCTGCCAGGTGTGCCGCGTCATCATCAGGGAAACTGTTCCTAATGACTTGTAGTCCATCCTTGTGTGGAATGTTGGTGAAGAGAGCTTCTATCATAGTAGCTAGGATGGTGTTTTCTGGGAGATCACCAATGGATTATAGTTTTCTCAGGAAATCAGTAGTATCACGAAGATAGCTAGCAGTGCTGGTGGCCTAGGGCCTGAGAAGAAAGTCCACATAGCCTGACTATCTTGCCATGTGCCATGAGAGTGCCAATGTCTGAGATGATGTGGTGTTCAGGATTCCTGAATTTGTGGATCTTGGGTAGCAGATAGAATATCCCTGGTTTAAGCTCCTGGAGTTTGTCCATGTTGATTTATTCTTGTGCTTTTTCAGGGGGTTTCTTAAGTGGATGTTGTAGTTTCTTCTGGTATTCCTCAGTAGGATCAGAGGGTAGCAACTTGTAGAATGTGGTGTTGGAGAGTTGTCTGGCAGCCTCCCGTTCATAATCCAACCACAGCACCTCCTTTGTCAGTTTCTTTGATTATAATGTCATTGTTGGTTGTGGATAGCATTGCGTTCGGCACGGCTGAGGTTGTGGGGCAAGTTATGCTGCTTGTCCACAATATCAGCTTGTGCACGTTAGCGGAAGTACTCTATGTAAAAGTCTAGTCTGTTGTTTCGACCATCCAGAGGAGTCCATGCAGAATTCTTCTTCTTGTAATGTTGGTAGGAAGGTATCTCTGGGTTAGTGTATTGTTTAGTGGTACAGTGGCAATATTCCTTGAGTCGAAGACTCAAAACTCAAGTCTTCTCTGGAATTTACTACCATGATAGTCACACCTTATTAGTATGTCCTCTGAAGCATAATTTCTGGTCTTAGTTTTCATAAATGCAAATGCTTTATGCTTGTAAAAGTATTCACCCCTTTATATAGTTCTGCTAACTTATCCTTCTGTGGCAGAAAATTTCTAAGATTAAATATTTGCTAGCTAAATATTTGCATTTCTTGTTTCTGCACTTTTATTGAGTGTAGAATGCAAAGGAGATGAGCCAAGACAGCCATTCTTCCTTGAGGAGATCTAGTTCTCCCAGTCACCCCCATGAAATCCCACCTTTGGTGGGGAGCAGAGAATTAGTTTGTGATAGGCTGTGTTTTCCTTGCATTTTCTATGCTGCCTAGATTTCAACAGGATTTGGTATCACAGACTTCTCTGCATATGGCTATATGTTCTGCTTAGATGCTCATCAAAAAAAGTATAAAAAAGCATGTGAAATTTCACATCCTATTATTTCTCATAGGATAAATGAATTTTATATCTAAGCTTAGTATGAAACTTCTTGTTCAATTAATGTGCCAGTGTACTCACCAATGGTGACAGCTCTCTAATGTATATAATTAATGTTATTGGTGAGACAGGCAAGACACTGGCCAGGGCTGTGCAGCTATTCAGAAGCAGTCGACATTCTCCTGTGTAAAGAAAAAGATGTAGGATAGCAACTATACAGATTAGTGGTGGTTGGGAAACATAATAATTAAAAGATAAATAGAAGGATAATTAAAAGATAACAAAAACTAACCTTCTGTGCTCTAGGCTAAGTGCAGTAATTAAACTTGGTACATGCTCTATAATAAATGCTTTCCAGTGTATTCCAGTATGCTCTCTGTTGTGATATCGCAGTTCTTGTAGGCAGGAGATAATAATTGGACCAAAGTAAAATGTTCATGTTAGACTGGCTCTGTCACTAGAATAGTTAGTTCTGCCATGAAGACTGCATTTTATAAACTAGGCAAGAACGGAACAACCTAATTATCGGCTGGTATTTTCGGGATCCTATAAATATAGTTGATGCAGTTCTTTTTCTCTCAGTTTTCAGTGAATTTAGTACTTATGAAAGATGTCTGAGTGATGACACAGGAGACTCAAATCCCTCTTCATTACCAAAATAGGCCTAACACACAACAGGCTCTGACTCCATGGTACTCCAGGCTCAGGTACCCACTGATCCCCAAATGGGTTAAAAAATGCCAGATGCTGCACATCTCTCTTTGGAGGCATGCTGGCCTGCCACCTTTGGAGCCTTGTGGCTGGAAGCTCCTGAGAAGTTGGGGGGGCCACCGATGCCAAGACCATGATCCCATTCCCTGCTCTGCCCCAAGGCCTCACTCCTTCTCAGCCTCTTACCTCAGAAACTCTGCCCTTGCTCTGCCAACTCCCATCCTTGCTCCACCTCTTCCCCACGAATCTCTTCCTGCTCACTCCTTTCCACTCCCACTCCCTTTCCACCCCATATCATCTGTCCTTAAGGCAGGAGGGGGCAGAAAGTAGGGATTGAGTGGTGGGCACAGGGTGCCCCGGGAGCATAGAGGAGCAGCTACTGTAGAAAACAAAAGTCAGCACTTGTGTGAGCACAGTTTGTTCAAGAAGCTCACCCTCCTCATGTGCCTTAATCTTATTCTGGAGGGAACAATGCTGAAGGTGAGGGAGTAAAGTTGGGATGGGCAGGATAGCATAGTTTGTCAGCAATCGTGGAACTTAAATGTTTGAAGCATTTTGTTTGTATTTTACTTACCTATTTGTCTAAGTAGACTGCAAATTGTTCAGGGCAAGAACCACAACTTATTCAGTTTGTATACAGTGCCCAGCACATGGTGTCAGTTTTAACCTGGTCTTCTAGGTGCTGTAGGAATACAAATGATAAATGATAATTTGTCTATTCTTCCCCTAGAATTTTCACTGAAACAGTCCCAGAAGGTATGTGTTAATACCAACTCTGTTGTTGGCTTTTTGCAATATGAATTATAAGAACTGAATTGAGACTGCTAAGTATCTTTCCCATAGGCCACCAAATAATCACAACCTTCCCATGACTGTACAGTTAGAAAGTATTTAATTATGTAACCTTCATTTATAAATTAAAACCAGAATGAAAGGCACAACAACTAGATGATGAACATGTCAGATTTGTTTTCTACTGTAAATATTAAATAAAATATTTCCATAAAACAACCAATGAGGAAGGGCAAGCTTTACTCTCTCCCAGAAAAATAGACTGAAGGAAAGGTAAGGTGGGGCAAGGAGCAGGAAAAACAGTTATTATGTTAACTTTAAAAACTATCTTGAAGATCTAAATATTAAGGGTCAGAGCACCTAATGGAGTAAATCAAAATCCAGTGAAGCTGTACCAGTGAATATCTAGCTATAAAATTGCAGGTTAACTGTGATCATTTAGCTGAGAGTAGTTTGTCTAGGGTTAGACAAACCACTGGGGGCCCCTGCATTAGGTTATTTGCTTTGCCACAGACTTCTTCTATGATCTTTGGGCAAGTCTTTTAGGTCCAGATCCTCAAATGTGTTTATTTCATTTCAACTACTTTCAAAGTGCCTCAGTTCTCCATCCGTTCTGATGATAATACTTCACAGCACGGTGGTGAGGGTCAATACATTATGGCTACATCTACACTAAAGACTGTACACACATACACGTGCACTGTTCTGCCATAAGCCCCATAGTTCACATCTGAACCCTTGCATCATGTGTGTGAAACAGAACACACAGTGAGAAAGCTAGCATGCAGGTGGGGGTTATGGGTCTGTGCATGCCTCTGCTGTGGCTTAGTTCTGTATTTGTGGCACAATGTAGTGTTGACAGTCATCCAGGGGCATGTGCCATGTTTCAAGTTTCAACAGTTCTCCAGACTAATTGAGCCTTTCCTGCTTGATCTCTACCCAGTGTGTAAAGGTCCATGACCCACTGCTGTTAGCAGTAGTAGCAAGCTGCACTGACCACTTCAGACCAATTTTCCACTACACTCTAGTCAATACAGGTTAATTTGGATCAAGTTTCCAGAGCAGCTGACTGATCTGCTGAGCACACCTGGGTATTCATCAATGTGTGGCCAGAATACTAGGTCCTCTGTGACTTCACCCAGAACATCAGAAACACTCACCTGTACTGGGAGATTTCACAGAGGATGGTAGAGTCTCACAGTTCCTTCCAGTTCAAGGAACACTAAAAGCACTGCAGGCTCCCTGAAGGACTTGAACAGTCAGTCTGGGGAGGATCCTCATACATGATCACGCTATGATGAGCAGGACCAGGTGCTCTCCAGAGTTCCCAGTATAAAGCCATCCATGACTTACAACCCCTTCCCACTGGCCTCATCATACAATGGGATGCCGACAAGGGACAAGATACAGAGACAGCCAGGACCTTGGATAAAGACCTGAGAGACCTTTAGGAAATGTGCACCAATTAGAGAAAGTCCAGAGAAAAGCAACACAAATGATCAAACGTCTAGAACACTTGACTTATGAGGGAAGATTGAAAGAGCTGGATTTATTTAGTCTGGAAAAGAGAAGAAGAGAGGCGATATGATAACGGTTTTCAAGTACCTGAAAGGTTATCATGAGGAGGAGGAAGAAAAATTGTTCTCCTTAACTGCTGATGATAGGACAAGAAGCAATGGGCTTAAATTATGGCAAGGAAGGTTTAGGTTGGACATTAAGAAAATAATCCTAACTGTCAGGGTGATTAACCACTGGAATAAGTTGCCTAGGCAGGTTGTGGAATCTCCATCATTGGAAGTTTTTAAGAGCAGATTAGATGAGCACCTGTCAGGGATGGTTTAAGAGGGTACTTAGTCTTGCCAGGAGTGCAAGAGACTGGACTCGATGACCTCTTGTGGTTCCTTCCTGTTTCAATGATTCTCTGACTGAAATCAGATCTGAGGTGAGCAGTTTAAGTTTTCAGCTAACACTTGGATTAAAAAAAAATCAATACTGCATTATAGAAAAGACTCCATTTTTTCCTTTTAAAGAAAAGTCATTTTGCATCATTTAGCTAATAGAATTTCTTCAAATTGATGGAGCTTTGGAAAAAGTTTCTTTTTCAGTTAGAAAGCCATCTGCTGCAATTTCTTCTGTATTTATGAAATAGCTTTTCATTTTACACTTTTAGCAGTGCAGTTCAGATGAGGAGGTGGAGGAGGAGGAGATATAGGGCCCAGCAGAGTGTAATATAGGTTGTACTTATATACAGCAGTATCATTGATTTGTTTTTTTTCTCAGATTAGCAATGCCATACTATAACTCGAACTCTGCTAAAGGACAATTTTCAGTCACCTGTCTCATGGATATTCAGTGGGGTATAGGTGCACTGAAGGTTAGAACTTGGATTGCTATGACACGTTTCTTAATTTCTATGTGAATATGGATTCCATTCATGCTACTCTTTACTTCACTTAAAACAACCTTAAAGGTGAAAAATTCACAGACTGTATAAGATCTCAAAGCTAAGCACTTTCTGATACTAAATCTCTATGCAGTGGCTATCACCAAGGCCCCAGGACCCTGAGTGGAACCTTTGGACACTACTGCGATACAAATAATAAAGTAACTATTGTGATACAAAGATTTAGTTGTACCACAAGACTCCTTGACTAATAATATTTATAGATATTTAATAATATTTACCAAGAAGGTTATCCAATGGCTAGATTGCTATCTTGGGATTCATTGGACCTGAGTTCAATTCTGTGCTCAGCCAAGGACTTCCTGTCTGATTTTGGGCACGTTTCTCAGTGCATCTCAATTCCCTTTCTGTAAAATGGAAATGTTAATATTTCTTTGGGTCAGGTGTGTTGTGAGGTGCTCAGATAGTATAATGATGGGAGCTATACAGGGGATCTGTGTTAGAAAGAGAATCTGCCATTTGTTGTTATGGGAATGTTAAATAATTTTTTGTTTATTGATTGGCTTGTAGGAGGTTGCGGGGAAAGGTAATGTTTTCTTTTGTTTTGTTTTTAAAACCTTTGTACTTAGAAAGGAATCAAAGCCCAAGTACTATGATAAATGTATACTCACAAGACCCAAAGAAGCCCTAATAATCTAATGAAAGTAACTTTAATGAATGATTTGCAGACTTGTCACTGCCTATGTTTGTTAATTAATTGTGCAGTGCTCCAAACATGATTAACACTCCACAAGTGCTAAGTCCTATTCGTCACGCTTGCTGTAGACTCTCAGGTGAAAGAGCTGGGTCAGATGCTGATGGTATTGTCATACCAGAAAAAGAATCTTGAGTGAGACAGATTATGTGCCAATGCTGTTGGTTTTCCTTAGTATAAAGATATGGGTAAGACACAAATTCTACTACATCTGCTATTGCATTTGCTATTGTTGTAATATCTGGTTCTGCCGGTAGTACTACTGTGAAATACTGGCTCCTGCCAATATTTGTGGTTGACTTTGTATAATTCACAGGGTTTTTTTAAATTATTATTATTATTATTATTATTATTATTGGAAAGGCCAGAAGGAATCATTATGATCCTCTAATCTAACTTCCTGCATAACACAGGTCAAAAGAATTTCACCCAGAAATTCCTGCATCAAACCTATATATTGTGACTGAATTAGAGCATCTGTCCTTAACTTTAACTGCCCCCTCTTAATTGGAAAGAAACTTCTTGTGAAATTCAGATAATGACAATAGAGTGCATGTTCATCCTACTCTTTCTCATTTGAACCATTTCTTATTTTGATGGTGGTCGTGATCAGAAATACAGCCCATAGCTCCCACCTGCTTCAGCTCCTTCTTAAAATCAGATGAAATGAAACATGCTCATTTTCCTTCCAATAACAAATGAAAAAGAGGAGCTTCAATATAAAGACGTGAGCCTTCTTCTCTTCTTCTCTATGCTGATGTAAAATAGGAGGCATTCTGAAGTCATTGTGAAAATGGTGTGAAAGGAGATTAGGGTGAAGCTGACTAAATTCTGCATTACACTGGTGTAAACCTTGGTAATAACTTCAGTAGATTTGTTCTGAAATGAAACATTGTATCTGAGAGCAAAATATATTCCACAATTTTTAATTGTGAACTATCTCACCACTTCTTCGCTTTCAGGGAAGGAAGACAGAAGGATAAAGAATTGGTCTGAAAAAAAAAAAGATTTCGGGTTCTGTAAACCTCCCCATTTACAGAAACTGATTCATTAATGTTTAAAGCATCCCTGAAAAATATCTTGAAGCAGGTTCATTACATTTAAAGTATATATCTTGGTATCTGTCTTGATCCAGATCTCATTATTGGTGGGTATTTCACAAATATAAATTTCATTTTCTCCATTGTGGGGCCAAAGCAGGAAGAATTTTATAGATTTACCAGACAACAGTGAATGTCACCTAGTATCTCACAGACACTTTATTTGAAATGATTTCATTATATCTGGCATCTTTCTTAAAGCACTTCTCTTTTCCCTCCCCCAGATCCTTAGCCTGGTTTATGAATAGTGGTGTGTTTATAGTGGACTGGACTTGATTATATTGTTGAAAGAGTGCAGTGAAATATTGACTAGTCCATAGTGGAGAAAGCACATGGGAGCTTCTTGTTGAATTTCTCCCATCAAACTGAAGGAAATGGTGATGTATCCTTGCTAGTGATGGAACTTATTGCTTCTGGCTAGGTCTAAATCAGCCCCCACAAGAGACAGGCATTTATTTATTTTCCTTTTGAAATGGGCATCTAAAAATGTTCATGATTTTCTTAGGCGTCCCTAAAGATTCTCTTCCCTGCAACATAAAGCGAACATCTTACTGTATTATCAGTGTGTTCAGTACCTTTGTCAGGCACAAAATGCAAGCTTCTCCAGGATATTGAACAGGTGTATCTTTTCTCTGCGGTGGTCCTTCTGGTTTATGACAGCTTTCTTATATAAAAGTGGTGGGATTCTGGAAACTGATCGATTCTCCAGTCCTTTTTCCCGCAAGAACATGCCACCAGTATGCACAAGCACTGTCATTGGCTAAAGGAGACTACTTCTCTAGGAGTTACTTGTTAAACCAGTTAATGGCTTAATTTAAAAATCATCCATCCTGAACCGAGGATTTTATATATTTAAATGTCTCCTGGTTGGCACTGCAGACATGGGAGAAATGATAAAATAAACTCTGCGGGGGCTTACTCCTTTTGTGAACATGAAATACATCATTAAGATCTCTGCAGTTGAGTTAATTGGCTACGTTTCTTCTAGCAAAGGCAGCAACATCAGTGTTACCACACTGGACAAATGTGCTCTGAGCTTGGCATGGGCCTATTTGTGCTTAGCAAACAAGGAGTCTGGCAGCACTTTTAAAGACTAACAAATTGATTTACCGCATGAGCTTTTATGGGAGAAAATCCCACTTTGTCAGACACTTGAAGATGGCCAACTAGAGACCATCGCCATATCTTACAGTACAAATTGTTCCTTGAACCTGAAAGCTAGTACCTATGTTATATAAAGGCTAAGTGTTTTTAAAGCTAGGAATAAAACTGAGTATATATCAGAGTTGAGTCTGAGTTTTATGTGTTCATGGTCAACATTATTTTAAGTCCACCCCTGCTCATTGGGGTGAACCTATTAAATCAAGTTGAGTGACTAAGCTAGCATAGAAGCACTCTTCTTGGGCAGGTAAGAGTAGCAGACTATGGTTGGGCAGAGCCTGTCCTTTCCATTTCTCTCATTTCTTTTAAACATGCAAACCGTATTCTATAGTGAATGGTTTTTGTAATCCTAGTCTGGTACAGTCCCAAGAATGCTATCTTTTATGTCAGTCAAACAAGACATTAAATGCATGCTGCAACTTGAGGCTTTTGGGATGTACACACCTGAAATAAATCCTACGTCTGTTGCTTGACAGCTTTGTATTTTCTTCTTTGTACACAACCATTATAATTCTAGAACCATTATAATTCTACATTTTTATGTATCACGTATATGCAATATGTGACATATTTCCTCCTCTGTAAAAAGAGATAACTACTTCCTTTCCACTGCTCTTCATTGCATCTATTTAGACTGTAAACTATTCAGGACAGGGCCTAGCCCTTACTACATGTTTCCTACCATGCCTAGCACAATGAATCCTGATCTGTGATGCCTCTCGGTTCTACTATAATACCAATAATTAAGTGATTAAATAGTCAATTGCTATTTTCAGTGCAGATGAGTCTGAGATGTAAAATATCAGTTCTATTTTCTTTAGGATCTTGTATCACACTCATCACCATGGCTTCTGAAGACAGCTCCAACAAGCCAAAGTTTGGGGGTGGTTAAATGCAGAGTTTCCACTCAGGCTAATAATGCATATTTATAATTGACTAATTATACAACATACCACAACTGTTGCAGAGCCACCTATCATTTGTTTTGCAATAAACATGTTTTTGTTTATTAAAGGGGGCTGTTATGTTTTCCCTACAATAAGTAAACCTCTGCCAAGTATTTAGGTACACATGCTGCTTCTTAAATTACTTAATGACTAGGATTCCTTATTAATATGAAGTGCAAATTTGCAGAAAAGGGGTTATTGTATTTTTCAAATGATTTGCCATTGCTCCCCTTGGGTCTAAGACATGCAAATTAACGGCTTTTAAGAAACAATCTGGCTGCCTTGATTTAAGACTTGTGGATGATACTTGTAGATCAAAGAAGAATGTCTGGGGAAACCTCTGTGAAATGCTTTATTAATGAATATGCTGCATTAACTTTCTAACAATGGTGGAGTAGCACATCTCCTTTGCTGGGCAACTTTATCTTCTTTAGATTTTGACGTATAAAAGAATCCTATTTTATATGTTATACATTATTTTCCTTTAGATACATTATGTGAAGATTTAATTTGCATGCCAACGACCCACTTGTGGAACCTTTGCTCCCTTTGTTGGGCATTTACACACACGAGCGTGCCTTTTCACTGCAGTGAAAATACTTGCCTGATCAACATAAGGGACAGATCCACAATTATGCTCAACCAAATGGTGTTGCAAGTTGCTAGTGCAGGAGTGTATTAAATGGCCAAAGTCCATTAGTGGGTGAAAGGAGATTGTTTCTTTAATCACAGTGTCGCCTTATCCTACTGGGATGTTCCAGCTGTTAAGCTGCAATGATTTAGCAATTGGCAATTTGTCCTGATAAGCCTTACGGCCCACAGTGTACTGTAGAATTCTGCATAACAATGGGTCTCAGTCTGTGATCCACAGAGGACTTGGAAGTGGTTCAGGTAGAGAGGGCTGATCATATGGTTCTTTATATATATTTCCAGATTCTAAACTGAATTAATAGACATTTAGAAATAATTATAACTTTTCTCTTTCACGTAAGTATCTGTTGTAGTTTCTACTGGAAAGTTAGAAAAATGCAAATTGGAAGAAAAACAGGTCCATGAGACAACTGTGCTGTTAAGATACAGCCCATACCATGTGGAAAAACAACTGAGAACCTCTTCTTATTAGTGTAGGTTACGAGCCTCCTTCATTATGTAATCTAATACACTTAAAAAACCAGCTCAACTTCCCAATGCAGGATGGTCCAGCGTGTTATTTACATGGTATTATGGAATTTTACTGCAAATAGAACCACAGTGCAAGTCTTAGTACTGTTAGTATAGATTCAATACATCTTTCTGTTTTGTCGTTGTAATGGTGTCTAAAGTGGTAGGTGGCCAGCTACATTAACGGGATCACCATTATTACAAAACCATGATAAATCTCACACAAAGTATGCTTTGTGAGGTATCATTAGAAAAGTTGTTATCTGCAGAATATTATCTTGTTGTTATGTATGTATCATCACTCTGTGGACCTATAAAATTTTGCTGTGTGTTTGGAACTCAAACATGTTGTGGGTCTGAAAAACTCCCACAGATTAGTTCTTTAGAAATATCAAAGAAGCTGCCAACAAGGGAAGTTTCTTGTCTCTCCCCAAGATACCTCAAATGACACATATACAAAAGTGCATGCTAGTTCTGGCAATTCATACTGAGGAACTAATGGTCAAGCACATCTGCCATGAAACTGCTTGACCCATGACACAGCCAGGATTTTTCCAGCAAAAGGAGTCAAGAAATAAAAGAGGAGAATAAAAGGTCCCTGGCCACCTCTTTTCTATCCCATGTGTGGACTGTGAACTTGGACAGGGGAAGTTCTGAACTAAAAGACTGAGGCCCCCAAAGCTACATGGGAAACCCAGAGAGATTTATAGAAAACTAGCAGATTTAACAGCCCTGCTAACATTTTGGACTACATAGTCTGATCCATCTGTAGTATGTTTTATCTGCCTTACCCATTTAATAATTCTCATATCTTTTCTAAGTTAATAAATCTTCAATTAGTTTATTAAGCATTGACTACAGCTTTGCTTCCTGAGCATCCATCAACATGGACCAGCCCCCGGGAGTGGGAAGAAGGTAATATGGGTGATTTGGGGGTTTAATAACCTTTCACAACAAAAGTCCAGTTTGTCTGAATAGTAATATAAGCCGAAAGGTTCCAGGTAACTGCGTGTGGCTCCATATTAAGCTGCTTTATTGATCCAGGAGCATATATTTGTTGCTGGTTTGGTAAAATCTGATTATACAGTAAACCACTGGTGTCTACACAGTTTGTCAATCTGATCTCAAATGGGCTTTCTCAGCTGTGATGCACACTAGGCACAGTCGCTATGTCTACACTGGCAAGTTAGTTCGAATTAAGGAAGCTTAATTCGAACTAATATGGCTACACTAGGCTTTAGTTAGTTCGAATTAAGGGCTTCCTTAATTCAAACTAATAAGTTCAAATAGGGTATTTGATCTAAAGGGTTAATTCGAACTAACTAGTTCGAATTAGCCAATGTGGCCATGTTAATTCAACCTAATTTCTTAGTTCGAACTAACCGTCCATTGAAATGAATGGGGATCACTAATTCGAACTAACTTTTTCTAGTTCGAATTAAGCTAATTCGAACTAACTAAAATTAGTTCGAATTAGTTAGTTTGAACTAACTAATTCAAACTAATTTTAGTAAGTGTAGACATAGCCCGTGAGAGTCATGATGTCATTCTATTGTCACAGGAACATCTGTACATGGTTGCTAACAAATTTTATGAAGCAGTCATGTATTTTAAAGCTTGATTAAAACTGCAGCAACAATAGAAGCCTCTATACTATATGATCTTTCAGTTCTATTTTATGGAATTTCCCTTCTGTAAGAGCTGCCAAAACTGGAAATGCCATATTTATAGGTTAGTCAACTGCATCCCACAGCACATATGCAGGCCTCCAAATTATTCAAACAGACAAGTCACAGCAACACAGAGGAGCGAGAGGAACGGGATGCTGCAAGGGGAGATAATGCAGCAGTCATGCGTTCCAAATCAGTCTCACTTAAGGCTCAGGAGGAATGATGTATACCGTCCTGACAGAAATCCTCGAGGTGATGCAGCATGCTTCTAGCACACTGAGGACAACAACTTCTTTTAATAGATAACCCTGAAGTAGAAACTTCAGTTATAAGGCCCATTACCCCCCAGGCAAAATTTGGAGCTATTGTCTGGGAGGAATGAAACAGAACTTGAGCTGTTCCATGCAAGCACCATTTCACTTTTTAAAAAATGACAAGGGACCCAGGACTGCAGATCTGCAATAACCCACCATGCACCACAGCTGAGCCAATGGACCCAGTATGAGAACATTCGTTGCTCAGCACTGTCTGGTTCACTGTAGCAGCTGGAGTGGAAGGGGTTAAAAGCCACAGAGAAGGGAATTACCAATGGGAGCAGAAGGCTGCAGGGCTAGTCAGGGCCCGGGAACCAATATAAAGCCAGGGCTGTAGATCCTGCTCTTGGCAGTTTGCCCCAGACCTGCAAAGAGAAAGTTTGTGCTGTCAGCAGGGCTGTGGGAAACAGGACCCTGGACAGCTCTCAGGGGCACTGCAAAGGTGCGGTGAGACCACAGTCTTACTATAAGGGCTGCAAGTACCTGGGAGGTGTGGGTATGGCCCAGGGGACCTTGTGAGGCACAGACCGAGTGGTTTTGAAGGGTATTGAAGCAGCACTCAATGGAGCATGTATGGTGCCAGAGCCAGGGCCCAGAGAAGTAGGCATGCCCAGGTCCTACCCACCTCCCTGAGGCTGCAAGTGGGCGGTGACACTGCAAGTGAGTGGTGCGTGGTCACGGGCAAGTGGGTCTGTCAGGTTTGGGCTATACCCCCAATGGGGGAACTTAGGTCCTGGAAGGGACTACAAAAGTCATGAAAAGGCTGAGCACTGACTATCAGATGGTGGACCACTTCAGTAATTCACCATACCAACACCAGGAAGCACCCATCTGATGGCTCACTTGCTGTGAAGGCTCTACACTCACGTTCATTCATGGAAAACGGCAACTGTTGGAGAACAGGACGAGGAAGAAACCTTTTTGTGTTCTTATAGTCTGCACTTTAGTGCTCAACACTTGCTTTTTCAGAGTGTATGGCTTCTATCCAAAGTGAATAAACTCAAGAGCATTTTTGCCACTGACTTCAATGGGCTTTAGATCACACCTATACATCCAGATGCAAATGGGATCATCTTGGGAAATACCCTAAAGAAAAGCCTGGTGTATTATGGCATTTCTTTTTTCCTAAAAAGATGCTGAACAGAATGCTTTCCAGTTTTCCTTAAATGGATTGGGAGGGAAACCAAGCTGATGCTCCAAGTATAATTGAACCGGTGTCAAGCACACTGCACAGCATATAGGGGAGATTCAGTGTTCTTCATGAGTGTGCACAAAGTTGTACTTTCAGTTGTACGGTGTCAGAATTCTAACTTGGGTTTTTTTATTGGACTCGCTGGCATATTTTATTAGCTATTTTTGTTGTAGTTGCATAATGCAAATATAGAAAAAGTAATCCCCGTAAAAATAGTTGTAGCATCTGTCAAATGCTACTGCTGACGCTAGTCTTTTAATAGTCAAATTTAATTGCAATCTTTCTTAAACTAATTTTATCCTTCATTCCCCTCTCCTGCCTTTTATTCTTCCCCTATCGGTCAATTCATTTTCCTCTCTATGACCTAAATGATCCTGTATCTGACTATTATTGGCTACAGTGATTTCAATAGAAATTTTTTCCTGGATGCTTTCTATAACAATTTCTGCCTCTTATCTACGTATTTTCTATCTTTCTTGTTGTTGAAGCAGAAAGCTGATGACCCTCTTGACTAAAAAAAAAGCGCAAATGACAAATCAACTTTCATGTTGGTAGTACACTTGGTGGCTTGTGTTGGAGATCCATGCATTTACGGAGATCTCTATAAAACTTCCTCCATTATTCCTTATTTAAAACAATTCTCTCTATGTATTTAAAACCAAACTAGGAGATATACACATTCAGAATAATAATCTGTGGTGGGGAGCATGGAGTTTAGTTCTTTAGTTGGTGTAAGTCTGTTTAATGCCACTGGCTTCAGTGGAGCTATATCAGTTTATACCAGCTGATTATTTGGCTCATAGTGGTGAAGTGTCCAGTCCAGGGCCTAGAGTCTTTGGTGCTTCAGTGTGGCTGCTTTCACCAGGTGGATTGTAAAATACAGCTAGTCAAGTAACACAAGAAGTGATTGGTAAACATATTTTGCAAATAAACACTTTCATTACTCACATGATTTTTTTGGTGCTATTCCTTAAGGCCAAAAAAAATAGTTCTACTAGGGTGAAAACATGATGTTTAATAAATCTATGTCAATGTTTCTATTGTCAGTTACTAACTTGCAATGACAAATATATTTCTTGGATGGAAGGATGAATTATTATCTGTTTTATTAACTTGTATTGTAATGGACTAAGATCCCATTGTGCAGGGCAGAGCACAAACATAACACAGTTTGGTCTCTGTATTAAAGAGCTTACAATCTAAAGTTCTGAATTAGTTTTTCCTGAACACCTGAATAAATGTCAGTTGCTGTGAGCTTTGAATAGCTTTGATACTGACTTTTTTTTTTTTTTTTTTTTTCAAAAAATTAAGGGCATTATTCTGTTATACATTACACCAGTGGAGCTAAACCTTTTGCGGGTCACAGTACACCTGGTGGCGTATCACAACCCTACAGGACACACCAGCCCACGCACCCCTGGCTGAATCCAGCCACCTCCCTAACTCTCCATGACGCACTTATTTCTGTGTGGTGACACAGTAATGTATCCCAACACAGTGATTGAGAACCACTGCATTACTCTGTTCTTCTGCTTAAAACAAATCAGTAAATCTCTTCAGGAAGAAAAAACAAATGTTTTGAATAATCAGACATGTACCACAAATAATCTTAGAATCATAGAATCATAGAATAATAGGGTTGGAAGGGACCTCACGAGGTCACCTAGACCAACCCCCTGCTAAAAAGCAGGACCACTCCCCCTAAATTATCCCAGCCAGGGTTTTGTCTAACCGAGCCTTAAAAATCTCCAAAGATGAAGATTCTACCACCTCCCTAGATAGCCCATTCCAATGCTTCACCACCCTCCTAGTGAGAAAGTTTTTCCTAATATCCAACCTTGACCTCCCCAGCTGTAATTTGAAACCATTACTCCTTGTTCTGTCCTCTGTTACCCTCGAGAACAGCCTAGCTCCCTCCTCTTTGGAGCACCCCTTCAAGTAGTTGAAAGTTGCTATCAAATCTCCCCTCAGTCTTCTCTTCTGTAGACTAAATAAGCCTAGTTCCTTCAGTCTCTCCTCATAAGTCATGTGCCCCAGCACCCTAATCATTTTTGTTGCCCTCCGCTGGACTCTTTCTAATTTGTCCACATCCTTTCTGTAGTGGGGAGCCCAAAACTGGACACAGTACTCCAGATGCGGCCTGACCAGTGTCGAATAGAGGGGAATTATCACATCCCTCGATCTGCTGGCAATACTCCTACTGATGCAGCCTAATATGCCATTGGCCTTTTTGGCAACAAGGGCACACTGTTGGCTCATATTCATCTTCCCGGCCACCATAACTCCCAGGTCCTTTTCTACAGCACTGCTACTTAGCCGATCGGTCCCCAGCCTGTAGCAGTGCATGGGATTTTTCCGTCCTAAGTGCAGGACTTTGCACTTGTCTTTGTTGAACCTCATGAGGTTTCTTTCGGCCCAGTGTTCCAATTTGTCCAAGTCTCTCTGGATCCTGTCCCTGCCCTCCAGAGTATCTACCATTCCCCCCAACTTGGTGTCATTCACAAACTTACTAAGCACGCAGTCTATTCCATCATCAAGATCATTAATGAAGATGTTGAATAGAACCGGCCCCAGGACCGACCCCTGGGGCACTCCACTCGTTACCGGTTGCCAACCAGACATCGAGCCATTGATTCCTACCCGCTGAGCCCGTTGATCTAACCAGTTTTCGATCCACCTTACGGTCCACTCGTCCAACCCATAGTTCCTTAACTTGCCGACGAGAATGCTGTGGGAAACCGTATCAAAAGCCTTGCTAAAGTCAAGGTATATCACGTCAACGGCTCTTCCCGCATCCACAAATCCAGTCATCTCATCATAGAAGGAAATCAGGTTGGTCAGGCACGATTTGCCCTTGGTGAATCCATGTTGACTGTTCCTGATCACTCTATTTTCCTCCAAGTGTTTCAGGATGGATTCCTTGAGGACCTGCTCCATGATTTTCCCAGGGATTGAGGTGAGGCTGACCGGTCTGTAGTTCCCCGGATCCTCCTTTTTCCCTTTCTTAAAGATAGGTACTATATTTGCCTTTTTCCAATCCTCCGGGACCACCCCCGTTCGCCACGAGTTCTCAAAGATAATGGCCAGCGGCTCTGCAATCACTTCCCCCAACTCCCTCAGCACCCTCGGATGCAGTTCATCCGGCCCCATGGACTTGTGCACATCCAATTTCATTAAGTGTTCCCTAACCTGACTTTCCATCACCGAGGGCCACTCTTCTCTCCAGTCCGCGTTACCCCATGTAGTAGCCTGGGAGCTGGCCCGCCCTGTGAAGACTGAAGTAAAAAAAGCATTGAGTACAAAAAACGTAGTACTGGAAATGACCACGAGAAGTCATCGTGTCCAACCCCCTATACTGTGGCAATGTGACAAGCTGGCAGCACTCCCTGCTGGACAGGTGCCTCCTGGTGGTGGTGTTGGGGAATCACTCAAGTGGCTCCCCGCCTGCAGCCTGTGCTCCATCACTCATTCGCCCTGCTGCTCAGCCCTCTGGCTAGTCACCTGTTCATATACCCCCCCTTGCAGGAGCAGTTTCACTGTCCAAGCCTGACCAATCTATAGTCCTTGACCACCACTAGTCTGTCGCCATGATGCTGGCAGTCTGCGGAGAGGGATGGGACCCAGGCCCACCCACTTCTCCATGGCCTGGCCTAGGAGCCCTGTGTGCAGCGACCTCTGCACTGCCACTTCCCTTTAGTCCATTTTCTGGGCTGCTTCCCCACAGCCCCGTACCATGTTGCCCCTAACTCAGGGCCCTGGCTCCCACTCCATCCCACCGGTCAGCCACTATGCCATCCGGGCTTCTCCAGCCAGTGGGGCAGGCAGCCTTTCCTGTCCAAGCTGCAAGTTTCAGCTCCCCTTTATACAGAACTTCTGGCCCCTGATTGGCCCTCCTGCCACATAGAATCTTAGGGTTGGGAGGGACCTCCTGAGGTCATCTAGTCCAACCACTGCTAAAAGCAGGACCACTCCCACTTAATCATCCCAGCCAGGGTTTTGTCTAATCAGGCCTCAAATGTTTCTAAAGATGAAGATTCCACCACCTCCCTAGGTAATCCACTCCAATGTTTCACTACGCTCCTAGTGAGAAAGTTTTTCCTAATACCCAGCCTTGAGCTCCCCAGCTACAACTTGAAACTATTGCTCTCTGTTACTACTGAGAACAACCTAGCTTCCTCCTCTTTGGAGCACCCCTCCAAGTACTTGAAGGTTGCTATCAAATCTCCCCCTCAGTCTTCTCTTCTGCAGACTAAATAAGCCTAGTTCCTTCAGTCTCTCCTCGTAAGTCATGTTCCCCAGCCCCCTAATCGTTTTTGTCGCCCTCTGCTGGACTCTTTCTAATTTGTCCACATCCTTTCTATAGTGGAGAACCCAAAACTGGACACAGTATTCCAGATGTGGTCTTACCAGTGCCGAATAAAGGGGAATAAACACATCCCTCAATCTGCTGGCAACCCTCCTACTGATGCAGCCCAATATGCCATTGGCCTTTTTGGCAACGAGAGCACACTGTTGACTCATATACAGCTTCCCATTCACCATAACCCTCAGGTCCTTTTCTACAGTGCTGCTACTTAACTGATCGGTCCCAGCCTGTAGCAGTACATGGGATTTTTCTGTCCTAAGTTCAGGACTTCGCACTTGTCCTCGTCGAACCCCATGAGATTTCTTTTGGCCCAGTGCTCCAATTTGTCTAGGTCTCCCTGAATCCTATCTCTGTTCTCCAGCATGTCTACCATTCCTCCAGCTTGGTGTCATCTATGAACTTACTGAGCATGCAATCTATCTCATCCTCCAGATCATCTGTCCATTGGTTGTGCTCCCAGAGCCCTTTTAACCCAATCCTGCCCTGTCAAAGGCAAGAACATATAAACCTCTATCCCATCTCTGAAAGAGGTTTGTTCAACTTGTTTTTAAAAGCTGGGAACTCTGTAATCTACCTATTCAAGAGCTTAACTATCCATATAGCTAGAAAGCTATAACCCCCAGATCCTTTTTATCAGTGCTGCCACCTCAACAATTATTCCCCAGTTTATAGTTGTGTATTTGATTTTCCTTCTAAAGTGAAGTACTTTAAACTTGTCTCTACTGAATTTCATCGTCTTGAATTTAGATCAATTCTGCAATTTCTCTTGGTCATTTTGGATTTTAAACCGGTCCTCCAAAGTGCTTGGTAACATCTGCATAAGCGGTACTCTATTACTGAAGTAATTAATGAAAATATTGAATAGTGCCAGATACAGAAATGATATATTTTGATACATTTATAAATCACTACTCTGGATACCCAGTACATAGAATTATAGAAACTAGAAGGGACCATGAGGTGTCATTGAGTCCAATTCGCTGCACTCATGGCAGGACCATCCCTACCAGATGTTTGTTCAACCTGCTCTTAAAAACTTGCAATGATGGAGATTCCACAACCTCCCTAGGCAGCTTATTATAGTGGTTAATTGCCCTGACAGTTAGGAACCTTTTCCTAATGTCCAACCTAAACCTCCCTTGCTGTAATTTATGCCCATTGCTTGTTGTTCTATCATCAGCAGTTAAGGAGAATAATTTTTCTCTCTCCTCCTTGTAATAACCTTTTAGGTATCTTGAACCTTTAGGTACTTTTAGGTACTGTTATCATGTCCCCCTCGGTCTCCTTTTTTCCAGACTAAATAAACCCAGTTCTTTCAATCTTCCCTCATAGGTCAAGTGTTCCAGACCTTTAATCTGTTGCTTTTCTCTGGACTTTCCCCAGTTTGTTCACATCTTTCCTGAAATGAAGTGCTCAGAACTGGACACAATACTCCAGTTGAGACCTAATCAGTGAGTAGTAGAACAGAAGAATTACTTGTCATGTCTTTCTTACAATACTCCTGTTAATACATCCCAGAATGGTGTTTGCTTTTTCTGCAACCGTGTTACACTGTCGACTCATCTTTAGCTTGTGGTCAACTTTGACAGCCAGATCCCTTTTCGCAGTACTCCTTCCTAGGCAATCCTTGCCCATTTTTTATGTGTGCAATTGATTGTTCATTCCCAAGTGGAGTAATTTGCATTTGTCTTTATTGAATTTCATCCTGTTTACCTCAGACAATTTCACTAGTTTGTCCAAATCATTTTGATTTGTGATCTTATCCTCCAAAGCACTTGCAACCCCTTCCAGCTTGGTATCATCCACAAACTTTGGACATGTACTCTCTACATCACTACTATAGACAGATTTCTTGTGTTCAGCATCCTGAAACTACTTGCTATTGGTAAATTAATTTTGTGTTATATATTGGGCTGCATTTTATAGCATTTGGGAAGTACTAATTGCAGACTTCAAAAATACTCCTTTTCCCAGCCTCAATCCTAATGGTGATGGTTCTCATGAATATTTGCATGTGTTTCTATATTTGGGTAATCTTTAGAATCATAAATTCTTAGAAAATTAGGGTTGGAAGGGACCTCAGTAGGTAATCTAGTCTAACTCCGTGATCAGAGCAGGACCAACCCCTACTAAATCATCCCAGCCAAGGCTTTGCCAAGCTGGACCTTATAAAACCTCTTAGGATGGGGATTCCACCACCTCCCTAGGTAACCCAGTGCTTTACCACCTCCCTAGTGAAAAGGGTTTTTTTTTCCCCCTGATATCCAAGCTAGACCTCCCACAATGCAACTTCAGATCATTGCTCCTTGTCTGGTCATTTGTTACCACTGAGAATAGCCTAGCACCATCATCCCTGGGATCCCCCTTCAGGTAGTCGAAGGCTGCTATCAAATCTCTCTCTCCCACCCTGCACCCCCCACTCTCTTTTCTTCTATAAATGAAAGAAGCCTAGTTCTCTCTGCCTTTCTTCATAAGTGTTGTGCCTCAGCCCCCTAATCATTTTCATTGCCCTCTGCAGGACTCTTTCCAATTTGTCTACATCCTTTCTATAGCAGGGGGAGGGGCATAAAACTGGACACACTACTTCAAATGTGGCCTCACCAGTGCTGAATAGAGGGGAATAATCATTTCCCTTAATCTATAGGCAATGCTCCTACTAATTCAGCTCAATATACCTTTAGTCTTCTTGGCAACAGCATAAACTGTTGACTCATATCCAGCTTCTTGTTCACTATAGCCTCCAGGTCTTCTTCCTGTCCACTACAACCCCCAGAACTGCTGCTTTAACAGTTGGTCCCTGGTCTGTAGCAGTGCATGGGATTTTTTTTTTTTTTTTGGTCCTAAGTGCAGGGCTCTGCACTTGTCCTTGTTGAATTTCATCAGATTTTTTTTGGCCCTGACCTCCAATCTGTCTAGGTCACTCTGTATCCTATCCCTATCCTCCAACACAGTGGTTCTCAACATTTTCCGGGTCATGACATGCTTTGCAGCATATTGCGACCCTACAGGACACACCAGCCCACCCACCCCAGGCCAAATCCAGCAATTTCTTCAGCTCTCTGAGACACACTTCTCACTGTGTGACAACACAGTGTCCTGACACAGTGGGTTAGAACCACTGCTCGAGCATACCTATCACTCCCCCAGTCTTAATGTCATTTGTGAACATCTGTGCAATACACCCTGTCATCCAGATCTTTAAAAGTGTTGAACAAAATTGGCCCAGGATCAACCCCTGGAAGAAAAGTAAATCTAAAGCTTCTACTAATGAAACTAGTAAGAAAGAAAAGTCAGTCCAAATGCATTATTCATTGATGATCAGGGGAGCTCAACTGGCAACATACTGTGACTCAAGCCCTATTGCCTTGTTGCAAAATTATCTACTACTAGATTCAGCTCATGTGTAAAACAGTCTTCCTTCAGATTTTGCCTGTTACAATGTCCCTGGCTGTCCCTATAATCTGTTTACTCTCATAGACAAGGAGAAATGTGGAGTATTTTTGGAACTCCTTACTCAAAATTAAAAGCAGAATTTGTTTCTGTGCATTTCTTGCCGCACTAGAATATTTCTGCATCGTCACCTTCATTGCCACCTTCACCACAAACAAATGAGGAGCTAATACATACAATGAATAATAGCAGCACTCATCAAAATACTTAGCTTTAATGTTATGCTGTATGTGCTGATGCACTCTCCAAACATTATCTCATTTTACTAATCTATATTAATGGCAGACTAATTAACGTGGGATGACTACCAAGGTTTATTTTGTAAAATTGCAGGTAGGATTTTTAACTATGTGATTTACAACTTTAATGAGAGAGAAAAGGCTAAAACGGAGGGCAACATTCTGAGTCATATTTTGTTGCTCCCATTCTGCTCAGTTACCATATCCAAAGTGGCCTTGGCCTGATGTAACAATTTTAGGGGGCTTCATTTGTGATTGCGGTGTGCTATTTGTATTTTTCCTCTCAATTCAGTGAAGTATTTGAGCATATGCTTAACTGAAAGAGTTGCTTAAGTGCAGACCCATTAAGCAAAAGTGCATACTGAATGCCACACTGATATCAATAGTATCTAAGTATGTGCTTAAATGATTTACAGAATCTGGGCCTTAAGTAAAACAATGAGTGAAATACAGAAGAGAGGAAAACGGGCAGCTATTAAATAGCGAACACTGTAGAAAGACCATAAAAGTTTTGATAATTAAAATATCCCTGCTTTCCAATACAACATGAAGCTATGATACTTCTTTAATATCACCATGTGTTGCCACCTGCTAGAAATAACCACGCTCCTAGTAGCCATTTGGATAATCCTGGAGCAAATAAATGATAGTCTTTATATTAAAGGCATAGACTGCTTCCAGGAAAGTCGGTATCCTTTTGTTGCTTCAGTGACAAGTCTAAGAGTCTCAAAGGATGCAAGAAAAGGAAATTTTGCAGGCTACTGCACTTTGAAGAGGCATAACGTTGTTTGTTTCCTCAAGTGTATTTAAAAGGCCAATGTCAAAGCAAAACCATAGAGCCTGATTCGCCACTCCGCTACACTCCTTTCATACTGATATATTTATAAGCTTAGTTCTATGTTCAATTTTTAAAATTCTGTGAATTGAGGTTTCCTTTTGCTTAGGTTTGGAAGGATTAAATTTTATCAGTAAATGGCAGTAAACATCAATTTCATCATGCACATCTAACCTGTGGAAAAATATTTCCATCAATAATAATCAAAATGTGCAGATGGGAAAAATGAGAAGAATACAGCCTGAGAACTTAGTAGAATTTGATTTAGGAGTGTTTCCTTTGTATATTTTAATATGTGATGCTGATGATTTGTGTTTTAATGGTTATGAAGCTTTAATTTTTTTCGATCTGAATGCCTACTGTCATTAAAAAATTATGGTCTGACCCCATAATTTCCTGCAACTGTGGAAGTTTAAATCAATAAAAATAATAATAAAAAGGTTGAACTTCGATGTTAACCATGAAATTATAAAACCAAAATTCTGCCAAGCATACCTATGATGTAAAGCTTGCTATGCGGGTGTCTAAATGCACTATAATACAATTTTCCTTCTATTTGTCTCCTCCTTTTACATATCAGCACAACCAACATAAAAAAAAAATCTGCCTGCCAGCAAGCAAACAGTTAAAAGAGACCTTTATGCATCACTTAATATTTGTAGCTGCAAATTTGTCTTCTGAGCGAGTCATACTATACTTACAAAGTGGGATTCCTCCTCACTATTCTCCTTTCCTCATGATAGAGAGGAGTAAAGGGGGGCAGGAGGGGGGCAAGTTTCAGTAGTTGCACTGAATTTCAGTTAGAAATTAGTAGCTGGGGAAGTCTAGGTTGGACATTAGGAAAAACTTTCTCATTAGGAGGCTGGTGAAGCACTGGAATGGGTTACCTAGGGAGGCGGTGGAATCTCCATCTTTGGCAACTTTGAAGGCCCAGTTAGACAAAACCCTGGCTGGGATGATTTAGTCGGAGTAGTCCTCCTTTTAGCAGTGGGTTGGACTAAATGAGGTCCTTTCCAGCCATAATATTGTATAATTCTATACCTATGAGTCAGCAAGACATGTAGGAACATGCCTGTGAACAGGAAACTCTAAGTGCTTTTCACTGCCCATGTGCTGTGAGTTTGTGTTTGGGACAAAGATATGCAAGCCACATGGCAAAGGATATAAAAGGCAAAGGCTTCATCTCCAGCTGGTCTTCAATCCTGTTTTTCACCTTTGCAGAAACTTTTCTACAAACTGAAGCTTTGAACAAGGCTCTGATTGACTCATCCAAGTTTTGGGTGTGCTCCAAAGGTTCACCAATGCTGATAAGAACCTGATAGATGGACTTTGCAATCATATGAATGTATCTGATTGGTTTGACTATTTAACAAGTCTTTTCTTTTCTGTTCTTTTCTTTTCTTTTGTAATAAGCCTTTAGCTTTAGTTAGTTAAAGATTGGCTGTCAGGATGGTATTTTGGGTGAGGTCCAAATTCATATTGATCTTGTAATGTGGTTGGCGCTTTGGGTATTAGAAGAACATTCTGTACAGTGAATAGAGTTTAAATAACTTCTCACTTTACTGGACCTATCTGCTGATTGGGAGCCAGAAACTGGAATGAAATAAATAAGGCTGTGTAATTTCTGTTATTTCAACAAAACAAGCAAGGAGTCTAGTGGCACTTTTAAAGACTAACAAATTTATTTGTCACATGAGCTTTCATGGGAGAAATTCCCACTTCTTCAGATGCTTGAAGATGGAGAACTACAGAATGGGAGCCATATTCAAGCATCTAACAAAGTTTGATTTTCTCCCATGAAAGCTAATGTAATAAATAAATTTGTTAGTTCTTAAAAGTGCCACCAAACTCCTTGTTTGTTTTAAGAATGAAAGTCCTGTGGCGCCTTAAAGACAAACACATTTCTTCGGGCACAACCTTGCATGGGCTGCAGCCCACTTTGTCAGATGCATGATGTGGAAATTACTGTTCAGAGTTTTATATACACTAGGGTAAGTGCTAACAGAGTCAAATCATTTAGGGTAGATGAGATCCATTCACAACAGTGGATAAGAAGGTAAGAATGTGTGAACAGGGACAATTACTCGTTGTAATGAGATAACTAATTGTTTGTTTTGATAACCAGACTGGAAAATCTGGAACACAGTTTGTGACTTGTTGATGAATCTAACTACAATCTTAACCACCACTTTTGGGAGAAACTGATCTTCTTTTTGCAGCCTGCCCTGATTTTGGCATTTTCAGTGTGAGCTACTTCATGCACCTCAGGTCCCAACATACATATTATCTGTCTTATTTGTTTTTAAAGAGGGTTTATCTGAGGTATGGTATTTCTAGAGTACCTGTCATTGTAATGTCTTTGCCTAGACTACATAATCCAAACTAATGACTCTTTTTAAAAATTATTATTTGTGGAGAAAGGTTAGAATTTCATGGTTTAATAGGCCAGTGAGGTTTGCAGCGTTTGGCACTCCAATGCCTATGCTATTTGAATAGACATTGAAGTACAGACTCAAGGCCCAATCGGCCTTCTGGAAATAAATGGCAAAACTCTGATTATCCTCACAGGGAGAAGGATTAGAGCCAAATTGAAAGATTATATCCCTTCCCCCAGAAGTTTGTCATTTATTCAATTGTAAACTCTTTGGGATAGCTTTTTGTGTTCTTTTTTTGTTCTGTGTTTTTACAGCAGCTAATCACAATGTGGTCCTGGTCCATGCATGGAGCCCCCATGTGCTACAGCAATACAAATAGTATTCATGTTCAAGCAGAGTATGTTTGAGCAGTTATTTAACACATTGTTATATTTTTTAAAATATTTGTTATATAGAACATGCTGATAAACGGCTAGTACAAACTGTTAGAGTCTAAGCGCTTATTTACATCAGCTGAGAATCCAGTCTAATGTTTTGCATATGATCAGGGCAGTGTACAGATCAAACTGCCTCCAAAATGTAAAGCAGTTCTAATGAAAATGCTGTTAGCACACTCTAATCTTGTTATGCTATAATCACAAAGCACAAAGTCAGGAGAGCTAGTAAGCAAAACAGTTTTGGCAAGCGTATTTATCTGTGAGGGTGCAGTAATTGGCTGAATTGAATAAGCATTAGTAATATTCTTTAAAATAATGTCATTGTGATATTTTATTAAGATAAGTATTTTATAGTGGAGTTATCTTTATTTTATTATCCTGGAAAAATGGCATCTTTCAAATTATGTGGCTGGACTTTGCTTCAGGTCCATACAGTCCTTTCTCACTCAGATTAATGCTAGGTACATAGGGATATTTAAAGGTCATATTTCATTGTATGCACAAACACGCAGTTGCTTCATCGTCGAGAGTATGGGGGGTTGATATTGTTATTACACAAATATTATACAGCATTTGCAAGAACAATAAGAAAAAGCCATGTAGTATATATACGTTCACCATTCAAGACTCGATACTGTCAGATGCTCAGTACCCTGGCTTGGCTCCAGCTAAAAACCTAAACATATGCTTACCTTTAAGCACAGAAGTAGATCCAATTATGTCAATGAAATGACTTATATAGCTAAAGTTAAGCATATGATATGTGGGACTGAAACCAGGGTTCTCATTGCCTTACCATATCAAGCTCTACACAAACACTATGGGTGCCAATCATAGCTCAACATCAATCACAGCAGATGACTGCAAGAAGAACGGTACCCTGCTCTTTGAACAGTATATCTAAATCCTCACAGAGCTGAGTTTTTAATGACTGTCCTGTTATGGGTCAATGTGTTTCATTTAGTATTGGACCTCAAGCTAGACTACAATTATGGTCCAAGAAGTATTTATTCACTAGACTACTCAATATTCTGCTGTTTACCTGAAGCTTAGTTTATGAGAGAAAATGTTAGTTTTGGCTTTTAACCTTTTGCTTAGATGCTCCAGATACAGTTTTTATAATAACTGTCAATTGTTCTTGTCTGTCACTTGTTCTGTGATTCTGGATCCTCCCTCCACTGGTCTGTCTGTTTGTCTGTTTTTTGTTTTTTGTTTTTATCCCTGAAACTACTGTGAATTGGAGGAAGTTTTCTGACATCTGTGAGACTGGAGGGAGCATCTTTCATCCCCTGCTGATCCAGGTCCTGGAGTACATAGGAGTTCTCCATAGTGTCCAACAGTAGGGTACACATTTTAGGATGAAATTCAGCACTGCAAAAAGACCAGCACAATGAAGGGTTTAAATTTTGTGTCCCTTTGCACAAAGATGAATTTCTCACTTTCAGACAGTAATCTTTTCACCTACATGGCACCATGTAAGACACTGACTTGGTTGTCCTATTAATTGAATAGTGTCTCTTCCTTGGTGAAACACATTTATTTCTCTTTGTGAATCTCCTAGCGATAAAATATGTATTAATTTTGTTTGAACTGATGAAGAGAGCTGCAGTTTAGAAATTATTAAATGGGGAGAAAGGGAGAACCCAAGGGATCAATGCTTATAAAGTTATAAGATAAAGTTGCATTCCAGATACCTGGACTATTAATGTGGAAAGATGTATGTTCCAAACATCTATAAAAGTTAATGATAACAGAGCAACTATGTTTTATGCATGAATTTTGTATGTTTAAAAGGATTTTAAGTAAAAGCAGAAAGTGGGAAAATTAAGGAATAGTGAAATAGCTATCTCTTCAGCCATGAAAAATGGGCTGGTTTCATCTGTTGTTAAAGTCATTAAAAGTCTCAAGTCAGATTCACCAGTATCTTCAGTCTAACTTGTTTTGCTTTGGTGAAATAAAAGCAGTTGTACACTTGGTTTAACTGGTGGTACTAAATAAATTATTGCCAATTAAAAATTTGGTCACTGATACCAACATTCAAATGCCAGAGGGGTAGCCGTGTTAGTCTATTGCAGAAAAACAACAGAGTCCTGTGGCACTTTTAAAGACTAACAGATTTATTTATCGCATGAGCTTTCATGGGAGAAAATGCCACTTCGTCAGATGCTGTGAAGGTGGGAAACTTACAGAATGGGAGGAAATTAAATGCAGGAGAGTGTATGACATAGGATCAAGTCAGGCTGTAACAGCAAATCACAATAGGTGTTAGGATTCAAACACTGGGGAACAGCACATAGAGGAAGGTGAGGTCATATCACCTGTCATAATGAGAGAAGAATCCGTAATCCCTGTTTAACCCCAAGGCAACTGAGTCAAATTTGCCTATAGAATCATACAATCATAGAAGTGCATGAGATTTTTCCGTCCTAAGTGTGATTTGTTTGCTCTAAGGGAATTTAGAAGCTTTTTTTCAATAATATAATACTATTTTCATAATTTAACCATTGACAAGTTGAGAATTGAAGTCTTCTTGCCATTCTGTAACTAAAGTTTATCTGTTTCAAGAAACATTTATGAAAAAACAACATGCAACTTTCTTAAACATCTCTGGGTGCGTCCACACGGGAGCCTTAGTTCAACTTAAGGATGGTTAAGTCGACCTACAGACCTCTGCATCCACATTGGGCGCTTATTAAGTCGATTTAAGCATTTCTGTAAATCGACTTATTAACATCACCTCTGAAGGTCAACTTAATGCTTAAGTCAATCTTATTAAGTTGACTTAATAAGGCCCTCCAGGCCCTGGTACAATATGGGACAGCTACCCACAATGCAGTACTCCTCCATTGACCTAGCACCTGCCAGTGTGGATGCTGGCAGTCGACTGGAGTTTTCACTGTGAACTCTCTAAGTCGACTTAACAGAGCCTCCAGTGGAGACGTACTCTCTGATTTCTTATGCATTTCAATGGCAAGCTATAGTTACTGCATTTAACCAGCACCAAACAGCTCACAATGACCTCAGAAAACAATAATTAATTATTCTCCTGTCTAGACTAGGACCTAGTCTGCTCTTCCTTTAATCAGATGTAGGGAAAATAAATTGTTTTTATTATTATTTTGCATTTTTACTTTCATGAGGAGAATGGTGGTATCATAATAAAAATTAAAATTAAACATTCAATATAAAACCTGTCTTTTCATAGATATTTGAGTATGGAGTTTTGCCAGAATCTAGTGATTTAACTGAAATAACGAAGTCAGACTTAGAATCCCCATGTAAATATTCTTACTAATGAACAGGTACACTAAGGGTTTATATTAGTTCTCAGTCAGTTCAGCATAGTGGCCTTATTCTTTTGTATATTTTAAAATATATGTTTTCTCCAATTGTTTTCTGTCCAACTTTCTCATTATTATAGCTTGTCACATTTTTTTTTTCAAATTTATAAACAAAATGAAAAGCTGATGAATTAAGATGTCTATTCTTTATTACTAGCATAAGCAGCATTCTCTCAAGAAAGATCTCTGTGGATGAGACCACAATGGTACCATTCCGTTGGTTAACGCTACATAGATGTGTAAGGATTTCCATGATCTAGGCCTTAGATTTTAGTGGTCTCCACTAAAATATTTACAAATGCCATTTGCAGATCATTCATAGTACAGTGCTGTTAAACAGAAGAAATGTCAAGCTCCTAGATGTCAACCAGTGTTATCTTTTCAGAGTATGGATTATGGGTATTTGTTTATAAAGCACCCTCCATGCCCATGATAGCCAGAAATAATTACACACAAAAATACTAGTTAAAAGAACATTCCTCATGAGCTTTTTTATAGTACTCATCACAGTGGTAGCTGAGTATTCAAATTCTACTTTTCACAACACGGCTGTGAGATGAGACGGTCTTACCCCATTTCATAGATGGGGAACTGAGATACAAACAGATTAAAGACAAAAGTGATCACTGATTTTGGGCGGCCAATCTGATTTTAGGAGCTGATTTTTTCAAAGTATTTAGCATTAAATATCACTTTATACATTCAAAACACAGCTCCCATTGAGTTGCAGTTCTGAGGATTCAACACTTCCGCACCCAGAAAATGAGGAGCACACAATTAGTGACCACCTGTGAAAAGTTTATTTTAAGTCACTTGCCAAGCTTCTCATAGGAATTTTGTGGCAGCAAGAGAGAGAAACCAGTTCTCTAAGGCAGCTTTAACCATGAGACTATTAGTTTTCTCCCTTCAGTCCCCCAGGCTGGGAATCTTTAGATAGACTATATAGACCTCTGCCACTTGAACTAATGGAGTAACTGATGACTGTAGTAGTATGATCATGGGTGAGATGATGAGCAGTGAAGGCCTCTAGGGCTCGGTGTTGTGCAGTTTTGATGTCGCTTCTCAAGTAGATTAGACAAGATTTTATTGCAGCTGTAGATTCCAGCCTAGGAGACTTCTGCTTCTGTCTGTCCCTGTCTCTTACTGGCTAATATTTATGGCCTTGAGGAAGGAGCTTCAGAAAAGGCATAGCGCTTACTGAAAAGAAGAAGTAAGAGTAAAGCTAGAGTGATGGCACCAGGCACGATGCCTGTTCAATTCAGTTTGCTTTAGATTTGCTTGCCAATCCACACTTCAGTTCTCACGAAAAAAATAAATCCATATATCTGCAGCGAGCCAATGCTCAGCTTCAAAGGCTAGTATAAAAAAAAGCTAAATGGAATGAGCCCTCTTTTCATTTTTTAATTGAGAATAGAAAATGACAGCTCATCTGAGAACATATTAAGGTACAAATAACATGATAGAAATTCAGCTACTGAAAACATCTGGGAAAACTGCTGCAATCTCAGGTATTTTAAAATATCTGGTGGCTCTCAGTATTATCTCTGGTTTTGATGAAATCAAATAAAAATAGCATTACCATTTCATTACTCATCTCTTCTGCTTATTTCATTTTCTGCATTTCAAGTACAGGTATTCTGCATTTCAGATCCTTTCTATCAGCATGCACTGATGTATCAGAATCTAATGAGCCAATGACACCGTAAGACAGCAAATAAAGAAACAGCATATTACTGCTGGTTCTTACATTTTAAAGCAAGATTAAAATAATCTTCTCTGAAGTAGGGCACAGATCACATTTGTTATCAGTTGTTCCTTAGGCTGTAATCTCCACAGCAGACAAACCCTGGTCTCTGTACTGCCCCTAAGCAGTGGGAGGCCTATTCAGATTTGAGGCACTGGGCACTCTTATAAGTATTGAGTAATAATAATCACAACCAACTGAACAATGACTTTGCTGGAACATTTATTTTCTCTTTGATTTAGGATCAGTTAGATGCAGGTCTTCCGACAGTGAAGAGATTCTTTTTGGACCTCAGGCTATCTTTAAATGACTCAGTAAGAAAAACTCTTCCTTAATCTAAATGTTTCCAGGGTCTTTTGTAAGGTAGACTTGCTCATTGTTGTGTGCCAGGGTTCTACGCTATCAGATGTTGTATTTAATTTAAATGAAAGTCTCCAGTCCGATATTAATGAATAAGTTAAGATCTTGATCTGTTAATTTGTCTGACTCTAATTAGATGTAGAACAAATCTCTCTAGGAGTCTTCCTGACATCCATGCTGAGCTTTTATACTGGCTTCCCATTTGGTTTGGGTGCAAGTCCAAGTGTTGTTGATTATTTTTAAAGGTCTGGATAGTGTGGGGTTCAGTTTTCTGGAGGCCACTTTCATTCCATCTACTACTTCCTTTCAAAGTGCCCAAGGCCAGAAGGGATCATTGTGATTATCTAGTCTGACTTCTTGTATAGCACAGACCATGGAACTTCCCCCAGAATTATTCCTAGAGCATAGTTTTTATAAAAACACCCAACCTTATTTTTAAAATATCTAGTGATGTAGAATCCACTACAACCCTCGGTAAATGAGTCCAATGGTTAATTATTTTCACTTTTTAAAATGTGCACTTTATTTCAGTCTGGATTTTTCTAGCTTTAACTTCCAGCTATTAGATCATGTTATACATTTTTCTTCTAGACTGAAGAGTCCATTAGCAAATATTTATTTCCTTTATAATCTGTAATCAAGTCACCTCTTGAGCTCCTAGGCTATGTCTACACTGGCAAGTTAGTTCGAATGAAGGAGGCTTAATTCGAACTAACTAAAGCCATGGCTACATTAGGCTTTAGTTCAAATTAAGGGCTTCCTTAATTCGAACTAATAAGTTTGAATAGGGTATTCGAACTAAAGGGTTTATTCGAACTAACTAGTTCGAATTAACCAATGTGGACATGTTAATTCGAACTAATTTCTTAGTTCGACTAACCGGCCATTGAAATGAATGGGGATCGCTAATTCGAACTAAGCAAGTGCCATGAATGGCACTTGCTTAGTTTGAACTAGCATTCTAGTGGGGCCATGCTAGTTCAAATTAAGCTAATTCGAACTAACGAAAATTAGTTTGAATTAGTTAGTTCGAACTAACTAATTCGAACTAATTTTAGCAAGTGTAGACATAGCCCTAGATCTATCACTAAGAGGCCTGCTTTCTAATCCTTAAATCATTCTCATGGCTCTTCTCTGAACTCTGCAATTTATCCTGAATTGTGGGCAGCAGAACTGGACACAGTATTCCAGCAGAGGTCACACTAGTGTGAACTACACAGGTCAAATAATCTGTCTACTTTTATTTAATATCCCCTGTTAATGTATCCCAGGATCATATTAGCTCTTTTGGCTATGCATCATACCGGGAAATGATGTTCAGTTGATTATCCACCGTGACCCCCAAATCTTTTTCAGCGTCACGGCTTCTCAGTACAGAGATCCCCACTGCATAAGTATGGCCTATTTCCTTTGTCATAAATGTATGCATTTATGTTTAGCTGTATTAAAAACACACGGTTCCAGATTGCTTTGTATCAGTGATCTGTCTTCATTTTTTAACACTCCCCCAGTTTTTGTGACATCTACAAACTTTATCAGTCATGATTTTATATTTTCTTTCCAGGTCATTCCTAAAAATATTAAATAATGTAGGAGCATGAATCAAACTACTGGAAAACCCACTAGAAACATATCCAATCAATGACGATGCCTCTTTAACAATTACATTTTGAGACCTACCAATTAGCTGGCTTCTAATATATTTATTATGTGCCATGTTAATTTTATATTCTAGTTTTTTTAAACAAAATGTTCTATAGTATCAAGTCAAATGACTTACAGAAATCTAAGTATATTACATCAGCTATATAATCTTTATCAGCAAAATTTGTAATCTCATTATAAAAAGATATCAAGTTAGATTGACAAAGTCTATTTATCATAAACCCTGTTGATTGGGATTCATTATGTTACCCTCCTTTAATTCTTGATTAATAAAGTCCCATATCAGCTGCTCCATGATGTTATCTTGCCTAGAATTTATGTCAGACTGATAGGCCTATAGCTACCTGGGTCATCTTGTTTAGCCTTATTTAAATATTGGCACAGCACCAGGGTTCTTTCAGGCTTCTGGAGAATCCTCAGTGTTCCAAGACTTACCAAAAAGCAACGTTAACAGTCCAGCAAGCTTATTAAGCAGCTCTTTTAACTCTCGGATGCAAGTAATCCACACCTGCTGGTTTAAAAATATTTAACTTGTGTAGCTTCTATTTTACATCCTCCTGAAATGCTAGTGGAATAGAAAGAGAATTATCATACGATATGTTCACATCATATGATTTTTTTAGCCAAGGTGCAGAACAGAAGTATTTGTTAAACACTTCTGCCTTTCCTGCATTATTATTGACAATTCTCATAGTTTGGACTAATACCATTATGAAGATTCTTTTAGTTCCTCCTAGACTTGAAAAACCCCTCTTCCTTATTGTCCTTAATTCTGCTGGACATAGATTTCTCATTATTTCGTTTTACTTCACTTATCATTTGTCTACAATTCCTACTTTCTGATTTATATTCATTATGATCAGCTTCCCCTTTCTTTGTTAAATTAATTAATTAATTTATTTATTTAAAGCGATCTTCATTTCCCCACTAAATCTTCTTTTAACCAATTCATCTTTCTTCCTTGAGTGTAGGATTGTGTCTTTTGGGGCATCTAGTAAAGTGTTCTTAAACAACTCCTAATTATCTTTCACTTTTTTTCTGATTAAATTCTTCCTCCCCGCTGATTTGTCTCTTAATTGGTTACATCTTTGTGAAACTGAATCTTGTAAATACCAAGTATACTTATCACTGGTCTGAACTTTAATCTATTTTCACAATATACATGTGGAGAAGTCATGATCATTTGTACCAAGCTACCATTAGTTTTCAGTTTTGTGATCAGTCCCTCTTTATTTGATTTATCAAGAAAAAGTCTAATGTCGAATTCCCCAATATTTTCAATATTTCTTGAATTTAGGAAGTTGTCATCTATTATATTTAGTAATTTTAAGGATATATTAGTTCTGGCAGCATGTAACTTGTAGCATATGTCACTCAAATTGAAGTCCCTATGGGTGCGTCTACACTTACAAATTAAGACGACTTAAGCCTGCTTAAGTCGACTTAATTTACTCTGCGTCTACACTACAATTTCCTTAAGTCAACTTAAGCAAATTTAAAGTCAACTTTATTAAACCTGGTTTAAAGTTGAATTTAATGGCTAAGTCGACTTTATAAAGTCGATTTAGCCAGTGTGGATGCAGATTAGCTCTAAGTCGACTTAAAGTCGACTTAAGGGCTCCAGGGCTCCCCCACTGCCCTCCCTGCCAGGGTGGCTGGCACAGTCAGAGCCTGGCGTGCCCCCCACAGGGCAGGACACAGCCCTGCCCACCCTGCTCCTATGCTCTGCCAGTGTCCCTGTCCTGCTCAGCCCCCATTGTACCCAGGTACAATGGGGCAAATAATGAGCCCCCTGGCACTTGGCAAGGGATGCCCCTCTGCCACCGTTGACCAGTCCCAGGTCCACCTAGCCCCTAGAGGTCGACTTAGGCATCCAGTGTGGATGCTCCAAGTCGATTTGGCAAGGTCCCCTTGAAGTTGACTTAATTTTTGAGTGTGGACATGCTAAGTCGACTTATTTGGCCAAGGGTAGACATAGCTTATGATTATGCAGCTTTTTTCACCCATGCATTATAGGTAGATCTGTAAGAAGCTGATCATTCTGTTCCCAAATGTGAATTGGTGGCCTGTAGCAGACACCAACTAGTAGCCCCATCCTGTATTTTATCTGTTAGGACACTGATGCATATGCAGTCAAGTGAGTCACACAGATAACATATTTTTTCACATGGAATTTTATCCCCCTTTTCCTTTTGCCTACTTGTCCTTTTCTAAATAGATATAACCATTGATTTTAACATTCCAATCATGCAATTTATCCCACAAGGTTTCAGTAATACCAGCTAGATCAAATTTGTACTCATAAATGAGCAATCCAATTCTTCTTGTATGGTGTCCAGTGTTCTAATGTGCATGTACAAGCAGTTAAAGAACTTTTCTTCATGTTCTTCGTGTTGGATTCAGTGCAATTTGAGTGGCCTGCACATTGTCTTACAGGACTAGCATAGTTTCAGTTACTTACTTGGCTATTCTACCCACTGTAACATGACATCTTCTGGTTTACAGAAATTAATAGGACTACTGAATAATCTTGCAGACGTCTCAGTTTCTAAATATTGTGGCACATAACAAGACAAAATACACAACATGTATGCTTGCATCTATACTTAGATAATGGTGACAACAATAAGTTGTCCTTGAACATCTGAGGGGGGCGGAAGGGTAGACTTTCATTGCCAAGGGGCATATTTTTACACCAACTCACCATATATTGTTTTGATGACCCCAATTATTATGGTGAAAATGGATGTACTCAAGGGTAAGAATCCAATTTAGGTAATTAACATATATTGATAATGAGTAGAGAGATAATTAGGTGAAAGCTGTTTATGAAAGGGTGTAAGAAATTACTACTTAGACAAAATGGTGTGCTTCATCAATGCTTGATTCCATGGGAGGTACTTCTAGTTCGACTAGAAGTCACTGACTGCCTGGTGGGGCCCCTGAAGAAAGCAGTTCCTGTATATAGACTTCTGAGTGATTGCTTAGCTCTCCAGGCTTAATGAGCATGATATATCATAGTTAATTTTAAGCTTTATATGTAACTAGTGTATCTATAGAAAACCTTACACATTAAACCTTATTTATCTACAAAACAGTCATACCATGTCTTCCTGGTATTCACACTGATCACTAAATGTCCAGTATCAACATTTTCATTCCTTGATTAATTTTATTCTCAACATCTAGATTTTGTGCTAAATGCTGATAAATTCTCCCCTCCCCCCCTTGCTTTTTATTACTTTAATGCCTTCCTGACTGTTCTATCTCATCTGTCCCTAGTGAGATTGGATCCATATGTACTGAGAAAAACAAACAAGGAGTCCTGTGGCACTTTTAAAGACTAACAAATTTATTTATTACATGACCTTTCGTGGGAGAAACTCCTACTTAGTCAGATGCTTCAAAGAAGATGGGCAACTTACAGAATGGGAGGAAAATAAATGCAGGGAAGTGTAAGTCATATAATCAGGTCAGATTGTTGCAGCAAATCAAAGCAGTTGTTTAGATTCAAACAGTGGAAAACAGCGTATACAGAGAGGTTAGGTCAAATCACCTGTTGTAATAAGAAAAAAAAACTGAGATCCCTATTTAACCCCAAGGCAATGATGTCAAATCTGCATATGAATTCCAATTCTGCAGTTTCTTTTTGAAGCTTTGATTTGTAATCCATTTATTTAAGCACAGCTATTAACAAATCATCAACTGAGTGAGCAGGGAGACTGAAATGTTCCCCTATTGATTTTTGAATGATATTATTTCTGATGTCAGATTTGTATCCATTTATTCTTTTGCACAAAGACTGTCCTGTTTGTCCAGTGTATAAGGTGGGGGGTGCATTTCTGTCATATGATGGCATAAATCGTATTGGTGGATGAGTAGGTGAATGAGCCCTTGATGCAGTAGCTGGTTTGATTAGGTCCTATGATGGTGTCTTTTGTGCAAATATGTGGGCGAACGTGGCAATGTGGTTTGTTGCAGGAATATGTGCCTGCTTTAATGTTTCTGTTGTTTGGTCTGTAGTTGCTGTTGAGTATCTGCTGAAGGTTTGGGGGCTGTCTATAAGCGAGAAGAGTTCTGTTTCCTGGGGCGTCAGAGAGTGAGGGATCGTCTTGTAGAATAGACTGTAGATCCTTGATGATGTGCTGTAGAGGTTTGACTTGGGAGTTGTAGGTGATGACCAGTGGCATTCTGTTGTTCTCTTTCTTGGGCTTTTCCTGTAGTAGTTGACTTCTGGGCAGCCTTCTGGCTCTATCTATTTCTTTTTTCACTTCCGCAGGTTGGTATTGTAGTTTTAAGAATGCTTGATCGAAATTCTGAAGGTATCTGTCTCTGTCTGAGGGACTAGAGCAAATACACTTATATCTAGGGCTTGGCTGTAGACAATGGATCATGTGGTGTATCCTGGTTGAAAGCTCGAAGGATGTAGGTAGCTATAGCAGTCAGTAGGTTTGCGGTATACGGTGGTGTCTATGTGTCCTTCACTAATTTGCACTGCAGTGTATATACTGAGGTGGAGGCCAGCCAAACTATTGCCCTCTATCCCCATAGAAGGTGGATCATGTTGCAGGGGGAAAAGAGATAACATGCAGACTGGATAGAGTGTTAAGAAATAATTTATTTGGTTACAGCATCTAGACCACTTGTTCTTCTTTGTCTCATGACCAATGAAGTGAGCCCTGAGTTAAGTATTTCACAGCTTCTTATCCAAAATAATATATAAATACACACTCTATTTAAAACATCCCTACTAGTTTACTGAAGAACCAACAGGTCTTCTAGTGGGAAAAAAAAATCACTATTTGGATTACTAATTGTTATAAAATGAATATTCATGATTATAGAACTGCCCCTATTATTTACAGCTTTAACTTAAAGAGCACTAGTGCTTTATCTTGAAATATGTTATCTTTGCAACAAGAAACGATTACAAATTCCTCAACAAGCAATCTAAAGAACAGAGAGGAAGAGGAGGAATCACAACTTTTCTCTAACAGATGTGAGAAACAGAAGATAACAGGGGGATAACACATGTTTTCCTACATTCTTTGTCCAGAAGATGAGACGAGGAAGGGATAATTGTGCTTTTCTGCATTCATTTTCCTTTAACCCTCTCATGATATTCCCCTTTGAACAAAAGACTTTTTCCCACCATATGTTTGTATAGTACCTAGCAAAATGGGGATCTGGATAGGGGCAATTTCTCTGCTTCCATAATAATTGTTTTTATATCATATTGATTGCATGTCATTCTTGAAATTATCTTTTATTCCTCTCTTTTAAACCACAAAATATTTGATTTTACAATTAACCTTGATGTGGTCATGAAATGCAGTCTGTTTAGGGTAACTTCCTGTGATTATCTGTCCAGTCCTTATATTTTGAATACTCCTAGGAGTGATCCAAGGGTACCACCAACTAATTCTTTTTTTCTTGAAGTGGTTCAGACTATTTCCAAAACTAATGTCTGTATTGATAAGGCAGCAGCTTTCTGATAAAAATGAAGTTTTCCTTTGGCTCTAACAATTTGCCTATTTCATGAAGAGTTGCTTGAATAAGCAAGCACCTAGTTAATGGAATACACAAACTTCTGTCACAAACAGAAGAGAATGTGCTTTAGTCAAGATAGAAAATTTTGTAGTGGTGACTGGCCTACATTTTTGTGTAGGACAGAGTGTGAAGACTATTCTAGTAATTTGGCTGAGGGCTATGTAAACCTAATTAGAAATGTTCAATTCCACAAGGACACAAAATTGTACTTTGAAACAGCTCCTTAATAATTCATTTTTAAAAAATCTATTTTTTAAAATGCCCTAACACATGTTCTCTGAATACAGGTTTAGAGGAAAGCTCATTTGTGGGTGTCTGGAATTTACCCTGTGAACCCACAGGCCCCTGGGCTCAATGACTTGTGAAAATGATCCATTTAACATTATCTAATATTGTCTCCATATTACAAATTAAGACAAGGAATTGGGGAAGTGAAGTGGCATTTAAAGACTCTTTGCATTTGCTTGTAGCAAAACAAAACAAAAAAACCTGCTGAATTATTTGCCTTTGAGTGTTGTCAGGTAAAATTGAATGGCAGCTGCCATGTTTAACTCTTATATTAGTTAAATAATTGTATGCTCTGTAATTCAGATATTAGGGTTGAAATAATGCTGGGAATAATCCTTCAGTGTTGTTTAAATACTGTCAGGCATAGATTTCCAGTATTTTATATAATCTGTTATAAATCAAATAAACAAGCAAATCACCATCCTGATGATCAGCTTTCATTTATGATTTTCATGGCTGAGGGGTTTTGTTGTTGGGGATTTTTTTTTTTTTTGAGTTTTTGTTTTGTTTTGTCTTTTCCTTAAGGAGTTGAAGAAAATGACTAAGAAACCTCTCCATTTGCTTTCCTTGCATAATTCCAGGATAGTTTTGAATTCAAGCTCCAGCATGAGGCATTTTGTCTGTAACTGCTGAACTCAGTTTTGACCTTAGGCTTCATGCAGCTCACATAGCTGTAGGAACAATATCCATAAGGGGCATACAGTTTTTAATAATAACAGTCCCAATGCTGGTTCTAGAAACCATTCTGCTATCAGAGGCAGTATCCATAGATGCCAGTAATGCAAGTCTTTGTGTTAAACAATATTTTTTCTTCTGATAATTCAGTCTATGAACAATGTAAGGAGAATGCCAGTGTGACTATATTTTTGTCATGTTCTAGTATTGTGTGCCACAGAAAACGAGAAGACAGTCTGGTCAATCCATATTTTGTTGTGAAAAGACTGAGTGCATTATATTTCTCTTGTTACAGGCTTCTTATCCGTTCAGAATTCTCTGGGGTATGGAAATCTTTTTATCCATTCAGAATTCTCTGGGGTATGGAAATCTTTCTACCAAAAGCTTTTTTCTTCTATGCTAGTTTTATCATGGTGTAAAAATGCTAGGGACAGTATTCTGAATGCTGCTTTCCATTACATCAATTGCTTTTAATTCAAGGTGATTTAATGAAAGAGGGATTAAGCCTGCTGCCTGCAAGTCATCTGACTTTTGTGGTTAAACTTTTCTAATAACATTTTTTACATAACTTAAAAATAGAGAGGAGTAAAAATCAGAACCTATAATCAGCTCACATTTGAATAGAGCATGCTTATTTAAATTCTCAGATCCAAACCTGTCCCTATAATTTTGGTTGGAGACATTCAAGACTGTAAGGACTCTCTGTTCCAATTTTGATTCAGATGTTTTCAAAATGTCACGAGAACAGTGATTTTTGCAGCCCAAGGACACATGCTTCTTGAAAAAAATAGCTGAAATCATAACCTCATTTTAGGTTTTAGGGTGTGTTTTAATAGAAAATTTTGATATTTGAAAAGCATGCTTCCATCTGAATTGAAATGAAAATTTGAAATAGCAAAATTTTCCACAAAACAAATAATTCTGAAATGTACTGAAACTGATATATCAAAACAAGAAAGTCAACATTTTTTTGTTTGTTTTTATCTAGACAACCTGGCTGTAATATGTCAGAATGAATGGCTTTCTTTAGATAGACTTGATTGATGATTTTTCCTTTTACAAATTTTTCCAATCCCCCCCCCACCAAATATTACTTTTTGACCAAAAGCCTCCCACCCCCAAATCCAAAAATCCCAATCCCATGTCTTCCAACAAGAAAACTTGTTAGTGGAAGAACATCAGGAACCTCCAATTGTGACTTTATCCATCTTTCTTTTGTTCAAATCTGGTCTTGAACTGTACCACTCCTGAAATAGTTCCAGGAGCTCTTGTTCCTCAGAGGCACTTCTGATTTGCAGTTTCTCCCCAGCTTGCCCCAAGGAACGCTGAACTATTTCAGCAGCGAATTGACATGTTCTAAATTAGACCAGCTCTATTGCCTAGCAAGTGGGAGCTGGAGCCATAGCTCCATCCATTTCCCATCCTTCTCTGCCCACTTGTTGCAAGGGAAGTATAAGAGGTCATGAAGCATCTGTGTACTTATACACACTACGGCTGCGTCTACACTGGTAAATTAAGTCAACTTAAGCTTTCTTAAGTCGACTTAATTTACCCTGCGTCTACACTACAGTTTCCTTAAGTCGATTTAAGGAAAATAAAGTCAACTTTGTAAAACCTGCTTTCAATTCGACCTAAGGCTTAAGTTGACTCCTTAGAGTCAACTTAAGCCAGTGTAGCTGTGGGGTAGCCCTAAATCGACTTCGGGCTACCCCAGAGTTACACCAATGCCCTCCCTGCTGGAGAGGGCACAGGGGTAGCCTGGCATGCCCCCCCACCTGGCAGGGCAGAGCCCTTTCCACCCTGCCCCTATGCCCTGCCAGGGTCCCTGTCCCCCTTTGCCCCATTGTTCCTAGGTACAATGGGGCAAAGGATGAGCCCCCTGGCATTGGGCAAGGGGTGCCCCCCCTGCCCCTGTGGACCTGCCCTAGGTCCCCCTAGCTCCACAAAGTCGACCTAGAGCATCCAAAGTGGACGCTGTAGGTCGACTTTCTAAGTTCCCCTTTAAGTCCACTTTATTTTTAAGTGTGGACACACTAAGTCGACTTAGTTAAAAGTCGACTTAAATTCACAAGTGTAGACATTGCCTAGCTAGCTAACTCTATTGAATGGCATAATGGAATTTCTTACTCCCCTGTTGTAGTCCAAGATATAGGAGAAAGTAAAAGATTAAATTAAAAAGACAAGTAGAAGCAGTCAGGAATGAGGCTTAAGGTCTAGCAAAGCAGATCAAACCAGCAGGTCTAAGTTGGATAAATGCTCAAGTTGACAGGAGTAGTTTAAAATCACAGAAATTGGTCAAACCTGAAGGTAATGTTTCGGTCAAATCTGAAGGTAATGTTCTAGCCAAATCTAAGGGTAATGTTTCGGTCAAATCTGACACCTTGATGGAGGGAAATGTCCAGTGATGCGCGGACCTATCAAATTTATGGGTGGCCTCATGGGTGGTAAATTCATACCCCAAAAGGGGCTGGGTCAGTAGGTTCGAGCAGGGTATAAAAGCAGGAGCCTGAGAGCCCAGATTTAGTGTAGCCAAATGGGGGAGGGGGGGTACGGAGAGTCCTGCTGTCAGTTGAGCTGTTCTGTTGCATTAAGAGTATGACTCCTGCCAACAAATCCACTGAGATGGAATGTTTGCCATTGTGCTACATTGCAATAAAGCCTCGCCTGGCACCTTTGTTTCTACAAGGATCCGTGGTCGTATTGGTTTCTTTGATCATGAGTGCTGAAGCAATTTATCTCTTGTACACAGGATATGCCTAGGCTTAAGGTCACTCAGCTAACTGAGTTCTCACTAGAGACCTGAGCTATAGGTAACCTAAAGGGTTAGTGTGGTGATCCTAAGGTGAGGTGTTCCTTTGGTTAACTCACTCCCTGCTTAAGATCCAAGCCAGGCTCTAGATCACTGGGCTAACGGAGTCCCCACTTAGAGATCTGAGCCAGGGGTAATCCCCACATACAGAGACTCACGCACGCAGCCAAAGAAACATCAGTGTCAGACGCAGAACCACATCAATAAGAACACCTGCCGCCCAGCATACCACGCAAGACACTATCTAGTCTTGGATTTACAACAGAAAGCCATGTCTAACTAAACCAACAGTAAACCTTAGCTTGAACATATGTAACCCCCCTTTGGGGTTTAAGAGAGCGTGGTCCCTTTAACCCTTTGCCCTGTAGGGGAGGCACTGATTATGCTGGGAGGAGAGAGTGCTGTTTGGGGGGAGGGCATGAGAGTGAGGGTGTGGCTGGAAGCTCGGGAGGAGAGGAGCTGTAGCCAGAGGGATGGTGAGGAGAGAAGCAGCAGAGGCCCTGCCCAGAAGCTGGAGAGAGACAAAGAGCTGACCGGAAACACCCAGGACAGGAGCCAGAGGACACTGTGCCAGGGAGCAGTTGCCCGAGGACAGACTGTAGCTGGACCAGTGATGCGGCTGCCCAGGGTTGCGGGGCCGTGAGTACGAGGCCTGGGACTTGGGCTGGGACTTGGGGGAGGCTCTAGGTAGTTAAGTGGGGAGGGCGTCGCTCTGTGGTCGCAGAGAGCGGCAGAAGAGGCACCGGAGGCTTTGCTGGGGACAGTTGCTGGCGCCGAAGACGACCAGGAGCAACCAGGACTCAGCCCAGACTGGGACTGTGCTGGGATCACTGAACTCAGCACAGACGCTGTGCTCGCTCACTGTCTGCCCTCAGCCTGCAGCACCCCTGGGCCTGTAAGGCCCTGTGCTAATTGCTAGCCTGCTTTCCTGCTGCCCCATCCCCCTTGTTGTTCTCTCCTTCCTCCCTCTGTAAATAAATCTTCCCCGTTCCATTATTCACTGTGCTGTCCCAGCGTGTGTGTGTGTG
>ML685779.1:20033465-20048107 GCA_007922175.1 Pelusios castaneus
GTGTGGGTAGCGGAAGGTCCAGGTAGTCCTCGGCAGGCCGGCTCCCGGGTGGCCGGTCTCGGCAGACAGTCCCGGCGGGGTCCAGGCGACCATCGGGGCCCCAGGCCGCAGGCAGGTTTTCCGCAGGGTGGTGATCAGGTGGGTGCTGGGGAGGGAGCAGAGAGACACCCTTCCCCTTCGGCTGCCTCCCTCCTACTGAGCTCCCCGGCCTTCCCCTTATACTTCCTGTCCCGCCCACCTGCCTCCGGCCTGACGGACAGGTTGCCTCCGGCTCCACCCACTCGGGTGTGGCTGGGCCCAGGCTGTCCATCTCCGAGGGGGGCCATACTCCCTCACTACAGTGACCATGAACCCCCTTTGGAGTAGGATCACTGTTTTCTGTTTGGAGTGGAAGTACATTGTCTTTCTTGCAACGCCATTGTAGAACAGCAGACTGACGTCTACACAGGTACTAGAAGCAATTGTAAATAAATAAAAAGCTAGGAACTTTTCCTGATTCATTGGCAAGTGATTGCAATGGGGTCTGAAAGCATCTTATGTGCTGAGATTATTTGCTTCAGATTGGCAGTAAGTGATCTTGTGAATAGAACAAGCGCCATTACTGACATCATGGCAGTAATTAAGTGATTGCAATAGTGATTTCATCAACTCAGCAATGGTAAATTTACAGAGTTCTCTTGTTGTCTTAATGTCACAGTGTTCCATGATATGAGGATTAATTTCAGTCAAAATTCCATTTAGGCTGAAATCATTGTTTTTTCCCCCTTAAATCCTGATGAGCATGGTTATAGTTTCAAAATTCAGGTAAGATCATTGTTTTTCACTTATTGTGACCATAGTTTTATATTTAAAACAAATATTGCTTATTTGGGGTGAATGAAGCTGTAACCTCTTTAAGATTTACAACATTGGTTTTTCTCCCTGATACTACTTAGAAACCAATTGAGATTAAGACTCTTATGTGCTAGGTTTGCTATAAACACCTAGTAGGAGACAATCTTTGCCCAAAAGATCTTACAGTATAAATAGAAGGAAATATTATCATAGCCATTAAAAATGGAGAATTGAGGCACAAAGCTGCTTGCCGAATTTCAGGGGGGAAAAAAGGACAGAATCAGGAAATGACCCCAGATCTCTTTGATTCCTAGGCTGGTAACTTAATTAGAGCACTATACTTTCTCCTGTCATCTCATGTCGCTAAGTTTTGCTTCATTATCTACTGTCAACCAGAAAACATTTTGTCTGAAGATCAGTGGTCATAGATTTAGCTGTAGTCACCATTTCTTGCATGTCAAGTTGCAGAAACAGTCGCTTTCCAGGAACTTTAGAATTCTACAAAGAAGGTTAGAAAAGATGATCAGATTTTTGAAAGATGTCCAGAAAATAACCTCCCCAGCAGCTGTTTTATGAGCGCTTGTCTTTAGATATATGGCCAGAGTATGCCATGAGAACAGAACTACATTCACCAAGCTACAAGCAAATTAATTTAATCTTACTTTGAAGTACCTGAGTGGCTCCAGTAACTGAAATCTACTCTTCGAAATTCTATAAGATCATGGGCTCTTCTCACATAAGATGCATGAGAAAATACAGAAGACTTATCAGTTAATGAAATAAATTACAGATTTCCCTTCAGTTTAGTTCATATGGTACCAACTATTCCAGATGAGTGAATGGCACATGACAATCACTGACATATCCTGGCATAGTTTTTTTAAATATATCTTATTGACTAGGTTTCATTTAGGAGAACTGACATACCCGTTCTTTTACCACTATTTCAACTTGCGCTGTCTTGACTCTAGAATTTACCAATTCAAGGATTTCATCTCTCAAGGATGCTTGCGTTAGGTATAATGTCTGATGCTATGTCATACACTCCCCTGCATTTAATTTCCTCCCACTCTGTAACTTTCCTATCTTCAAAGCGTCTGACGAAGTGGGATTTTCTCCCACGAAAGCTCATGCGATTAATAAATCTGTTAGTCTTTAAAAGTGCCACAAGACTCTGTTGTCTATCTCTCAAGGAGTATTTTGTTATAACTTATTTTGAAAGTTCCTACAGCTCTTATCTTCTTGGGTTCTGTCAAACTGAAGAACAAATCATTTTGCCTACCTGATTCAAAAAGAAGTTTAGTTGTAAAAGACCTTCAGAGGTGGTTGACAAAAGTAATTATTGGTGTGCATAGTCTTCCAGAGGAAGAGAGATTGAAATGTTTGTAATTTGTTAAGGTAGAAAAAAGAGAAATAAAAGGAGATAGGATAGAGATATACCTAAAATGAAATAATAATGAATGAGAATGTAAACTTTGTGGTCCTTTTACCCTTTCTCCTATTCTAAATTGACATTAAATGAAATTTGAAAGGAAAAACTGTTTTTCTTCAGAAGGGATATCATTCTTCCAGGATATAAACATATTATGAACTGATGAGCATTAAGTAACTCCCCCTATGGGTAAGTTCCAAAGGGGTAGCCATGTTAGCCAAATAAACAAGCCAAATAAACAAGGAGTCCTGTGGCACTTTTAAAGACTAACAAATTGATTTATCACATGAGCTTTCATTGGAGAAAATCCTACTTCTTCAGATGCATTGAAGATGGGCAACTTACAGAATGGGAGGAAATTAAATGCAGGGAAATGTATGACACAGGATCAGGTCAGGCTGTAACAGCAAATCAGAATAGGTGCTGGGATTCAAACACTGGGGAACAGCATGTAGAGGAAGATAAGGTCAAACCACCTGTTGTAATGAGAATAAAATACATAGTCCCTATTTAGTCCTGAGGCAATGGAGTAATATTTACATAGAAATTCTAAATCTACAGTGTTTCTTTGAAGCTGTGATTTGTTATTCATTTGTTTGAGCACCGCTATTAACAAGTCATCAATGGAGTGAGCACTGAGATTGAAGTGTTGCCCTATTGTTTTTTGAATGTTGTGATTTCTGATGTCAGATTTGTGTCCATTTATTCTTTTGCATAGAAACGGTCCTGTTTGTCCAATATATAAGGCAAGTGCGTATTTACGGCACATGATGGCATAAATCACATTGGTGGATGAGCCCTTGGAGTAAATGGCTTGATTAGGTCCTTTGATGATGTCTTTTGTGTAGATATGGAGGCAAAGTTGGCAACGTGGTCTGTTCCAGGGATATGTTCCTGCTTTAATGTTTCTGTTGTTTGATCTGTAGTTGCTAGTGAATATCTGTTTAGGGTTGGGGGGCTGTCCATAAGCGAGGAAAGGTCTGCCTCCCAAGTGTTGAGAAAGTGTGGGTATTGAGAGGTGGGTAATTTACCCTGTGTCTAGACTACAGTTTTCTTAAGTCGACTTCAGCAGCTTGCTTAAGTCGACTTAAGGAAAATTAAGTCGACGTTATTAAACCTAGATTTAGTTCGACTTAAGGCTTAATTCGTCTTTTTAAAGTCGCATTAAGACAGTGTAGACGTGGGGTAGCCCTAAGTTGACTTAGGGCTACCCCAGGACTACTCCAATGCCCTCCCTGCCAGGGGGGCACAAGGGGAGCCTGGCATGCCCACCAAAGGGCAGAGCATGTGGGCACGGTGTAACACTGTCTGGATTTAGGGAAGCATTTATGATATTATTTTCTATGGATATCTCATAAATGCTATAATCTATAGGAACTATGTCATGTTTGGTATCAATAGAAAGGTAGTAATTTGCTGGGAATTATTATATAGTTTATGTATAGGAATTGTATTTGTATTAGAAGTTAGGAATATGGTTGTTATATCTATACTTTAACTTGTATGATTCTGTGGAAACACTCCAGACAGGCTGTCTACAACCATTGTGTCCTTAATATTAAGGAAGCTCCCAGGTACAATGGGCCCAGGGAGAAACCTGATGAGCCATTAAGTACAAGTTACAGGGAAATCATTTTCCACATAAGGAGAGATGGATTAAAGCAGAACAGAACCAGAAAGAGACAAAGCAACTCATTCAGTAATTTGTTGGCAGAAGTTGAACCTTTCAGGTCTAAGTCCAAGTTTCATATCATAGCTGCAACTAAATGTCAGAGCAGATCTTTCTCAACAGTCCTGGATTCTTAAAAATTCCCTTGTGCTGCAAAGGATTTCATCTTTTGAAAGAGGAATTCAATTGAAGAGCACCAAGATCCTATACTAGAACCTTTCCCTTTCGGAAAGGTGGATTATTAAATTTGCAGGGCTATATATTCATAGATTCAAATAAAATGATTATTGAAAATGAGATCTTTCAATAGAAATATGTAGAGTAGAAGATTGGTGGCTATATCAGCTCTGTTTTGTACAGCATTATGCAATTACTCAATAGCCTTCTGAATCAAAGCATGTCTCTATTCTTCAACATGCATCCCTTCCCTCACTATTTTACAAGAAATGTTCTTGATCATCATCAGCCCTTTCCTTAAATTGTCAGAAGGGTATGATCTTATTAAGGTTGTGTTAATAAGGTTAAATATAATCAAAAGGGAGAATTGGTTCCTCCTAGATGTATATCCTTTTGTGTTTTATTGTAGTCCACAATATGTAACATTAATTGCATGCACTCAAGAGCAATTTACCCCCTTATTGTTTTACTCTGTGGGGTTTTATTGCAGAAATCTTAGCAAAGGAGCAAATATTTATTACATTCAGATTTCTGAATGGATTAAAAATGGTCAAGCATTTTTTCTGGTATGATGCAATTTATCCATGTTCTGTTTGTTTTGTTTCCCCTGTTTAAAGTTACTGCAAGAGGTACAAGACAGTATGCATGTGTGTGTGTATGTATGTAATGCCAGTATACAATTTTGGAGGCAGAACAGTTCACAGTGATGACCAATGGGATGGAGGTGCTCAGCATGCCCCAAGCAGTGCTAGGGATTTCACAGGATTGGGCCCTAATACAGGAAAGCATTATATTCAGGACTGGGGAAACTGCTTAACTCTGAAGTCAATGGCATTTAAGTAACTGTTAAAGTTTAATTTGTTTGCCAAGTATGGGTTTTAATCCACCCCTATTTAGATGCTTTTCTGAACTGAAATCTACCTGAAGCAGATTATATATATATATATATATATATATATATATATATATATATATATATATATATAAATGAACACTCTGCAAAGTTCTTCCTCTCAAAAGGGAGCTACTTTGAAAACTACATTAAAAAGTTAATTATGTAAAAGATGATTCTGACTCCAGTCTAGAAATCAATTATAAAATGATTTATCAAAAAGTTGCATGGTATATTACATGTATAGGTAGAAATTTTCTCCAGTGTCACTTCTTAGTTTATTGAATCTAGTTCCATTTTGACTCATTGCTGTTGTTATTTTCCATCACAACACAATGAGAAAGTAATTCTCCTCCTAATTTAATCAAAATGCTAATGAACTGTATTTGTTTCCTGCATATAAGAAATTGAGCTGCTTTTTGAGGAACAATGGATTATATAATAAGTAGATGGACATATTTCTTGTGCTTTTAAAGTTCAATCCTATTTTTCAAAAAATACATCAGGACAAACAATGTGGAATCTGATTTGCTTGACATTTTTAAAATCTAAGAATAGAGAATTATCAAAAACACCCCAACTGTGTTTGATTTTTTTGAAGGCAATGATTAAATGTAAGCATGAAACGTGTGAAGGCTCAGTGAAAGACACCAGGAAAGCAGGCTTTTTTTTTTTTTTTAAATAAGCTTGCAGCCTTACAGAGAATTTAATTAGTGTCCTTTCTCATACAGTCCTGGGGGAAGATCAGTTGAAAGAAGAGCTGTCCAAAATTACATTCACACTTAGAGAAATTACTGGAAGGCTTTGGTAAAGGTGAACAAAGTTACTTTTGGTCAATGACATTTAGAAGCCATATCCCAATATTGGTTTTGAGAGACACGCCTCCATAGGAAGATGGGAGTCTCAATGGAACCTGAATGGACAGATTTAAATTGAAGTGATTTAAATCAGCAAGCAGGAAACCTTGATCTGAATAATCAGGGATATTCTATCTACTACCGAAAATCCATAAAAAAGGAAACCCCGGACTCCCCATCATCTCAGGCATTGGCATGCTTAGAGCAGTCTTACCTGGCTATATGGTCTCTCTCCTCAGAGCCTATGCCAGGAGTCTCAAACTCAAATCACCACAAGGACCACATGAGGACTAAAGAAAGAAGTGGCTGAACTTGTACCCCCCCACAAACATTTCAGATTTGAAGGTAGTTTATACTGCTATGGGTACCCACATGACCCCACAATATGCCAACATTTTTATGACTGACTTAGTACAATGCTGCCTCACGTCTCATCCCAAAGAACCTCTACTTTACTTAAGTTACATTGATGACATCTTCATCATCTGGACCCACGGTAAGGATGCCCTTGAAGATTTCCACAAAGATTTTCACAGAGATTTCAACAATTTCTACTCCACAATCAAACTGAGCCTGGAACACGCTACACAGGAGATCCACTTTCTGGACACTACAGTGCAAATTAGAGCATAAACACCACCCTATACCGAAAACATACTGATCGCTATAGTTACCTATATCCCTCGAGCTTTCATCCAAGACATATCTCACAATTCATTGTCTACAGTCAAGCTCTAAGATATAACCGCATTTGTTCCAATCCTTCGGACACAGACAAACACCTTCAGAATCTTTGTCAAGCATTCTTAAAACTACAATACCCACCTGCAGGTATCTAATTTACAAGTGTAGACAAGTGTACAAGCCTAAGGGACCAGTATGATCATCTAGTCTGACCTTCTGCACAATGGAGGAGTGGAGACAAGAAAATGCCTTATTGGTTTAATCTTAAGGCCGCTTCATGCAGCAGACCTGGAAGCAATTGTCTTTTCTTAATACCTAATCAGATGTGCTGAATTTACTACGTTATAAAGAACCTATTCAGACCCTTTTACAGCTTGAGAGCATCCTGAAGATCTTTTGAGCTGGTAATTTGAAATGTATCAAATTAGCCTTCAAAGGAACATTGCCTTGATATTTTCTAAAATAAACAGCTTCAGATTGTTATGGGAACAAACCAGATGGGGCCACATTTTGAAAGAACTCAGGTAAATAGGAGGTCAAATTGCATGTTTTTATAGTTGGTATTTGCATTTCCAACAGGAACAAAATAGAGGGATAAAATGTTTTAAAGAGAAATGGTTGGCTGCACTGGTCAGACAAACACAAATAAGCTCCTTCAAATTCAATACAGATTTCCATACCACCAGATACATAAGATTTTTACTTTACATGCTTTTCCCAGAAGTTCCATCTCTAAGAATAGTTCTAGTTTAATTTGCAAAACATTAAATGCTGTAGATTACAATGAACCATTCTATGGATCTAAAGAATATCTAGAAAATAGTGCAACCTTCCCCATCCTTTTGCCAGTGTGTTGCAACTCTGACTTGGTAAAGCTGCCATTGGAATGAATTCCATGTCTGTAGCTCATTCTGCTCTTGACCTTTCTGCTGCAACTGCCATGGGCTGTTAATTAGGGCCAGCTGGAATAATGTATTTTGTGACATTCCCTTAGGGCCTGACCCCAAGTAGATAAATAAAAGTCAATGGTAATTATGTGTATGACTTCTATTGTAGTTAGTTGGTGGACTACAGATACAATTTAACTTCAGATCCAAGAGCTACAACTAAGAAGTCAATATTTACTCTAAATGTAGGTTTTTGAAGGGTTCAAGTATCCTGATGCTGCTGTAATTGGTGTAAATTTTCAATATTTAACACCTTTGAAAGTCTGGTCTGTTGTGTCCAGTGGATATAAATTAGCCTGGATAGGAATTTAGAAAGGCCAAAGGACAATTGGAGTTGCAGCTAGCAAGAGATGTGAAGGATAACAGAAAGGGGTTCTATAAGTATATCAGCAACAAGAAAAGGATCAGAGGTGGTGTAGGTCCCTTACTGAATGGGGCAGGCATCCTCGTGGAGGATGATGCGGAAAAGGCTGAAGTACTCAATGCTTTTTTTACTTCAGTCTTCACAGGGAGGGCCAGCTCCCAGGCTACTACACGGGGTAACGCGGAATGGAGAGAAGAGCGGCCCTCGGTGATGGAAAGTCAGGTTAGGGAACACTTAATGAAATTGGATGTGCACAAGTCCATGGGGCCGGATGAACTGCATCCGAGGGTGCTGAGGGAGTTGGGGGAAGTGATTGCAGAGCCACTGGCCATTATCTTTGAGAACTCGTGGCGAACGAGGGTGGTCCCGGAGGATTGGAAAAAGGCAAATATAGTACCTATCTTTAAGAAAGGGAAAAAGGAGGATCCGGGGTACTACAGACCGGACAGCCTCACCTCAATTCCTGGGAAAATCATGGAGCAGGTCCTCAAGGAATCCATCCTGAAACACTTGGAGGAAAATAGAGTGATCAGGAACAGTCAACATGGATTCACCAAGGGCAAATCGCACCTGACCAACCTGATTTCTTTCTATGATGAGATGACTGGATTTGTGGATGCGGGAAGAGCCGTTGACATGATATACCTTGACTTTAGCAAGGCTTTTGATACGGTTTCCCACAGCATTCTCGTCGGCAAGTTAAGGAAGTATGGATTGGACGAGTGGACCGTAAGGTGGATCGAAAACTGGTTAGATCAACGGGCTCAGTGGGTAGGAATCAATGGCTCGATGTCTGGTTGGCAACCGGTAACGAGTGGAGTGCTCCAGGGGTCGGTCCTGGGGCCGGTTCTATTCAACATCTTCATTAATGATCTTGATGATGGAATAGACTGCGTGCTTAGTAAGTTTGCGGATGACACCAAGTTGGGGCGAATGGTAGATACTCTGGAGGGCAGGGACAGGATCCAGAGAGACTTGGACAAATTGGAACACTGGGCTGAAAGAAACCTCATGAGGTTCAACAAAGAGAAGTGCAAATTCCTGCACTTAGGACGGAAAAATCCCATGCACTGCTACAGGCTGGGGACCGATCAGCTAAGTAGCAGTGCTGTAGAAAAGGACCTGGGGGTTATGGTGGACGGGAAGATGAATATGAGCCAACAGTGTGCCCTTGTTGCCAAAAAGGCCAATGGCATATTAGGCTGCATCAGTAGGAGTATTGCCAGCAGATCGAGGGATGTGATAATTCCCCTCTATTCGACACTGGTCAGGCCACATCTGGAATACTGTGTCCAGTTTTGGGCTCCCCACTACAGAAAGGATGTGGACAAATTAGAAAGAGTCCAGCGGAGGGCAACAAAAATGATTAGGGGGCTGGGGCACATGACTTATGAGGAGGGACTGAAGGAATTAGGCTTATTTAGTCTACAGAAGAGAAGACTGAGGGGAGATTTGATAGCAACCTTCAACTACTTGAAGGGTTGCCCGAAAGAGGAGGGAGCTAGGCTGTTCTCGGGGGTAACAGAGGACAGAACAAGGAGCAGTGGTTTCAAATTACAGCTGGGGAGGTCAAGGTTGGATATTAGGAAAAACTTTCTCACTAGGAGGGTGGTGAAGCATTGGAATGGGCTCTCTAGGGAGGTGGTAGAATCTCCATCTTTGGAGATTTTTAAGGCTCGGTTAGACAAAACCCTGGCTGGGGTAATTTAGTGGGAGTGGTCCTGCTTTTTAGCAGGGGGTTGGACTAGATGACCTCGTGAGGTCCTTTCCAACCCTATGATTCTATGATGAATTCAGCAGATCTGGATTCTGTACACATGTCCATCACTGGCATGCCACATAAGCTTGGGTGTCTTACTTCACATGCCTTTGTCTGTTTCCCAATCTGAGATCAATTGAAAACACTATAATAGAGCTAGATGGCATTGTTTTGTGGGACCATAGATTCTAGATTTGATTTCAAGTGCCTAAACTTTATCAACTGAATTTTTAAAATTCTGATTAAAGTGACTTGATCAAGGTCTCACAATAAACAGAAGATGGACCTGGCAATAGAACCCAAATATCCTGACTCTCAGGTCTTTGCTTTTAACTACTGGCTCATGTGTGTAGTCCTGAAATCTTTCTAACAGCATCCATCAATCATAGCAAACCTGATCTTCATGGAGAATGGGATCTTCATTTTCAGATTAACATGTTGATATGTAGTATCTCATTCAGAACAAGAAATAGCTTTCAAACACACTCATGCACATACTTTCCCCCCACCAAAGGCACTTGAAAGGAGATATAGCAAGTGGACATGATTCACCGTAACCAAATAAGATTGCATGGGGCACCTGAGCTGTAAAATACATGACTGATGAGCGGCATTCACAAATACAAATATTTTTTCCTGAGGCTAAGGAAAAATGCTTTTAGTGCAAAAGAACTGCTTTTCCCCTTGATATAATGTTTTGTTGTGCATAGCAAAAATTCTGTGCTGGACCACAAGATGTACTTACTCAAGGCGGGGTGCATGGAACATTCTTCACTTATTATTTGAGATTTGACCATATCTTTAAGCTCTATCTGTGTCTTGTTTAGTAGCCACGAGGACATTTCGTTATTAATGCTATTTAAAGACCTGCTTTTAAAGGTTAACAGATAATGACAATATTCTGTTCAGTTGCTTCTGACAGTCAAGTTTGATTGTTTTGTCCCGTCTCCGTTCAGGACTTTTCTGCACTAGGAATCTGTGCCAGTATAATTAAAGTGGTACAATGTCCCTAACAAGGATAAAGTTAGATTAGTATAAAGCATCTTTATACCAGTATACTTGTTTACATGTGGAAAGGGGGTAATAATACGACTATAAAAGTTTGTCTGCCCTTAACAGACTGGAGCAGCACAGCTGTGCTGGTGTAGTGTTTAGTGAAGACACTACCTATGCTGATGGGTGAGCATCTCCCATCGTATAGTAGATCTATCTCTCTGACTGCGTCTACACTGGTAAATTAAGTCAACTTAAGCTTGCTTAAGTCGACTTAATTTACCCTGCGTCTACACTACAGTTTTATTAAGTTGACTTAAGCAGCTTGCTTAAGTCGACTTAAGGAAAATAAAGTCAACTTTATAAAACTTCCTTTCCACTAGACCTAAGGCTTAAGTCGACTCCCTAGAGTCAACTTAAGCCAGTGTAGCTGTGGGGTAGCCCTAAGTTGACTTAGGGCTACCCCAGGGCTACACAAATGCCCTCCCTGCTGGGGGGGCATAGGGGGAGCCTGGCATGCCCCCCCATAGGGCAGGGCAGAGCCTTGCCTACCCTACCCCTATGCGCTGCCAAGGTCCCTGTCCCCCTTTGCCCCATTGTACCTAGGTATAATGGGGCAAAGGCTGAGCCCCCTGGCACTGGGCAAGAGGTGCCCCCTCTGCCCCCGTGGACCTGCCCTAGGTCCCCCATACCCCACAAACCCCAGTGTGGACGATCTAGGTTGACTTTGTAAGTTCCCCTTTAAGTCAACTTTAATTTTCAGTGTGGACACACTAAGTCGATTTAACTAAGTCAACTTAAAGTCGACTTAGTTAAGTCGACTTAGTTAAAGTCGACTTAAATATACAAGTGTAGACATAGTCTCTGAGAGGCTGTAGCTATATCAACAGGGAGAAGACCTCCATTCAGTGTAGTGCTGTCTACATCAGAGATTAGGTTGGTATAACCTGACCCTGCCAACAGGTAGAGGATCTTGGGGAGCAGCTGCCACACACACACAAGCGAGGTTTGAATTAATAAGTGTTTTTATTGGGAGTGAACAAGGGTAAATGGAATGGGGCAGTGAGGTGTATAGGGGGTACTGGGAGATGGGTCTCTCTATTGAACAGTATAGTGTCACAGTGGGAATCGATGTAAACTAATGTAAATTAATATAAACCAATGTAAACCAATGTAAACTAATATAAACCAATGGGGTTTTTTACAAGTATAAACATACAAGGCAACTGTATCAATGAGAAAGTGAGGTTAGGGGAAATGGCCAGGGAGTATGGGCAGGCAGTAGCAGAGGGGTAAGGAAAGATACAACAGCAGAGGCTGCAGTAGCAGAGGCTGCAGTAAGCCTTGAAGCCCTGCATGGGGAGACCTGGAGTAGTCAGTCTGCAGGCCAGGTGTGGAGGCACTGAAGACGGGCTGGAGCGTGCTTGAAGCAGACCAGGTAAGCACACTCAGAAGGTGGGGGCAGGGTAACATGTAGAGGGAGTGAACAGACTAGGGATGCACACTTAGAAGGTGGGGGCAAGGTGGTAACACGTGGAGGGAGTGCATGGGGAAACTGGGCAAGGGAATTGAGGTAAAGAGGGGGTCTAGGGTGGATCTGGGAGGGGGGTTGAGGGGAAGACCAGACAGGGGTTTCAGGGGGCAGCAACGGAGAGCGGGTTCGGGGAGGTTGGGGAAAGTGGCTAACAAAAAGCGGGTTTGGGGGAGTCAGGGGAAAAACAGCAGAGAGGCGGCAGAGGGGCAATGGAGCAGAGAGTGGATTAGGGGAGTCGGGAAAAATGGCAGAGGGGCAGCAGAGGGGCAACGGAGGGGCAATGGAGCAGAGAGCGGATTTGGGGGCGGCAGAGGGGCAATGGAGCAGAGAGCGGATTTGGGGGTGGCAGAGGGGCAATGGAGCAGAGAGTGGGTTAGGGTAGTCGGGGGAAAACGGCGTGGGGGGGCAAAGGGAAAGCAACAGAGAGCGGAGTGGGTTCGGGGGGAGTCGGGGGAAAATGGAAAGAATCTTAACAAAGCTATAAGGGGGCACAATAATAAGAACTTAATCTAACAGAGATAAAACTAAGGAGGAAACCCGACAGTAAATCACTGATAAAACTTACAACGTTAAACTCAACACAACTAATCAGCAGCAATTCAGCAGCAGCAAACTTGCAATGGTGAAACTTAGTAACAACTTACAATGAAACTTAACACAGCTAAGGCAACCAGTATAATAAAACTTAACACAGCTAAAGTAACAAGTATAATAAAACTTAACACAGCTAAAGTAACACAATAACAGAACTATGCATAGTGTGAGGTTGGAACGGCTGGGAGCAGGGGGCTCCGGGCAAGTCCCCAGAGGCAGACGGCTCAGCAGCGGCACAGTTTATGCTGTCGTGGTGGAAAGGAACCGTGGAGCAGGAGGGGGTCTCTGTTACAGACCCCGAGGTAAATTTAGAGAGAATCTGAGAGGGGGGAATCTTACTGGGATTCCCCAGGAGAGCAGCAAGGACAGAAACTGAAGCAGCAGCAGCATAGATGAGTGCAGAGAGGACTCAGTTCTCATAGTTCGTAGCTCATGGTTCAGGAGATCTCCAGGAGAAGATTCGTTGTTCATGGGAGGGGGGTTTAAAACGGGGGTACTCTCAATTAAATAGCCGGGAGCGGAGAAAGGTCCTCCAAAGACCCCAGGGTGATCAGGCCAGGAGGCAGTGCAGGAACCTATTCTGGGGACTGGCCCCAAAAAGGTCCGCTTTTATAGACTAATTTAAACAGTTCCCGCCGGTAATTCTGATAGGGTCCCTGAATTACAGGGGCGGAGAGAGGGCAGGGAAAACTGTAGGACAAGTCCGGGCAGAGTCTTGGGCTGCAGGTATGTGACTCACAGTCACAGGTATTGGTGTGTGACTCATGCCGTTTGTGAAAAACAAGCCACTCTGGTCTTGCACTCCTGGGCATTGTCCACCCTACGCCGAGCCAGGGCTGGAACAATAGTTAAGGGGCCTCCTCCCTAGGCAGGGCCATGGCACAAAAGAAGCTGAAAGAAAAGGGCCATTCCCATGAGCAGCTTGGGAGGGGTGGCCACACAAACAGGGGAGACAAAAACTGGCACAGGGGAACATCTGTCAGGGACATAACCATGTCACATGGTGTGGATTTTCAACATCCCTATATTGACACAAAATTCCAGTTTAGATCTAGCCTATGGCAATATTACACTGGCACAACTTCACCCACATGAGGGCTTGCAACAGTAACATTATTTGAGTAAAACTAAATCACCCCTGACCAAGAGAGGTACACTGGCAGTCCTTAGTATTTCTGATGTGCTCTTGAGGTCAAATACGGTGGTGCTTCGCACCTGTGGTATACCTTCAACTCTCATTGATTACTTGCATCTCCCATGGAAACCAGAATTTAACTTTTTAATAAATACACAGGAAAGATACTTAGTCTTTTAATATGTTTTTAATGCTTATTTATTTATTTTGTTAAACTATTTATTATAAATTTAATAAGTGTTATTTAAGGTACCTTTGGCTATGTCTACACTTGCAAGTTAAGGTCGACTTAAGGATGCTTAAGTCAATCTAACTTAGTCCCCATCCACACTAGGGTTTCATTGAGTTGACTTAAGAAATTCCTTAAGTTGACTTAATGAAAGCTTAAGTCAACTTAATAAGAACTGCCGGGTAGGTCGACCTAACCCTCCTTAGGTAGACCTAACCCTTCTTTAGGTCAACATAAGCACAGTGTGGATGCTTAATTCCACTTTGTTAAGTCGACCTCAGGTCAGTTAGGTCCACTTAACAAAGTGGACTTAGGCCATATCCATGGACACCACTTTGTTAAGTCGACTTAATAAGGTCGACTTTAAGTCGACTTAAAGTCAACCTTATTAAAGTCGACAACAAAGTCGACCTTAGTTTTTCTAGTGTAGACATAGCCATAGATATATTTTTAGCCTATTTACTTTTTACAAATTAATAATTTGCTTTATTTTTTTTTTAAATGGGGTCTTTATGTATTATTCATGTCAGGCCAGGCCTTAT
>ML685779.1:20048507-20078161 GCA_007922175.1 Pelusios castaneus
ATATTAGCATTCTTTTTCTTTGCATGGTTTTTTTTTTCTATATTTTAAAACCAGAGGAGTGGAAATTATTTAAATAACCACTACTATTAGAATTTTTTATAATATAGAGAGTTTTACCTCAGCATTAATTGCTCCTAAAATATGCTTGTAAATTTCTTGAGCATCCAAAGTTCAGGGTAAAATAACCTCCATATTCCCCTAGTGGAATCACTATCTGTAGCTTTGACTTTCACAGACTTTCCTGCCCAGTGTTTGGGTTAAAAGAAATTATTTCAGCCTAAAGTGAATTGGTTTTTCTCCCACTACTGCCCGCTTGGGGATGTCAGTTAACAAATGAACACAAAGGGGGCTATATGTGGAAAAGAACTAAAATTTAAACTAGCATTTGTCACCAACTTGCAGTTCCAAAGTACAATATTGGTGGTCTTCCCCCCGTTCCTCCCTCACCCTTCAATAGCAGATGACTTTTTGTTGTGGTATTTGGACATGGGTCATAGGTGGGGTCATTTTTGTCCCATTGATATTTAATCACTTCAGTAGTCATTGGAAACAGTGTTTGAGACTTCTCTGGGCAAGAGGGTCAACATCAGTTTCCCCACCAAATCATTTGCTTTGCAAACCACTGTCATGCACAGAAAATTTTCCCATACTGCAGGCAGAACAGGCTCTGGATTCACACCATCAGAGAAGTAGACCTGCAATGCAAATACTAGTCAAAACATCCCACAGGAGTGCATCATCTCCAAACGCCTTCCAGCATCCACACAATTAATAATTTAAAACACAAAACAAATAATCTCTGCTCCCTATATAGTCATAGTTATATACTTAACTAAACGTATTTTGTACTCTAGACCCATCTGAGCCTCTCCCTTTTTCCCTTTTTAACTTGTAACTGTGTTTTGAGCAAATTTATCAGCCCTGATTGGCTTACAGCTTGCTGTGCTGTACACACGACCATAATTAATTTTGTCAGTAAGCACATATTTCACAGGGGAATGGGCAGTTTTCTAGAACATGGGGGACAGTTCCACCAGATATTTCCAATGCTGCAAAGCCCACACTAGTTCTCCTTTCACAGAAGTGAATCTCTTCTCTTGTTCACCTAAAGTTTTGGAGGTATAAGACACAGGATTAAGCCCAGCTCCAGGGGTCTGACTCAGGATGGCTTCCATTTCCCTTTCAGTAGTTGTCAGCCACAGCACAACCCATTGTTTAAGCTGAGGAGAAGCAAGGACTGAGACTTGGGCTAATGTTTGCTTTAACTGGAATATATGGCTTCTTGTTGCAAAAGGCCACAGTTCCATTCCACCCTCTTCTTTAACAATTCATGCAGTCGATCTGCTTTTCTAAGGACAGGTCTTCACTGATGATAGCAAATAAACTGCCATCAGATCAATCTTCCCAATTGACTGGGCAGGTTTGTGAAGACCCACTCAGTTAATCAGGAAGTTGATCCTACCCCCAGAAGTAGTGTAGCGCTGGGCTAATGCGAAGGCATTTTCTGTTGACTCAATGCACCTAAGACACTGTGATGAGTAACTCTTAGGCAATCAAAGGGAGATACGCAAGTTATTTTAAATAACTTGTGCATCTCTCTTTGACTGCAGCTGAAAAGTGCCTGCAGTGTAGATCAGGGCTAAGAATCTTTCAATAAAATCTCAGGAGAAATTAACCATTTCCAGTAAAAATCTATGTACTCTGACATCCATGGGATCTGGTAATTTAAGAATAAACTCCATTCTCTGTTAATCAGGGGAATACCCCTTTATCCCTAAGTTACTCTAAGATTTACTTATTGGGAATACAACTGGGCTTTCTTTGAGCTGTCTTTAAACCCAGTTCTCAGAATCTTTTGTAACACCCTACAGGTATTTCCAAGTGCTTTGCTCTGGTCTGTGTGCAAACCAGGATATCATCTTCATTAGAAAAAAAACATACTGCCTCTTTCAGGAATCTCATCTCACATATTAAACACATGGGATATGTCTACACTGGCAAGTTAGTTTGAATTAAGGAGGCTTAATTCGAACTAACTAAAGCCATGGCTACACTAGGCTTTAGTTAGTTCAAATTAAGGGCTTCCTTAGTTCAAACTAATAAGTTTGAATAGGGTATTTGAACTAAGGGGTTAACTAGTTCGAATTAACTAATATGGCCATGTTAATTCGAACTAATTTCTTAGTTCGAATTAACCAGCCATTGAAATGAATGGGGATCGCTAATTTGAACTAAGCAAGTACTTGCTTAGATCGAACTAACATTACAGTGTGGTCATGCTAGTTCGAATTAAGCTAATTCAAACTAACTAAAATTAGTTTGAATTAGTTAGTTCGAACTAACTAATTCAAACTAATTTTAGCAAGTGTAGACATAGCCATGGGTATGAGAAATAATAGGGTCATTATTCCAATTCAGTGGGACCCTGGTAAAACACAACTGCTTCTCTTGATAGGTAAAACCACATTCGTAATTGCTGTCCCAATGTAAAGGGGTAGCAAAGAAAGCATTGGGCAAATCCAAAACTGAAAACAATCAGGTCCCTCCTAAAATCGAGGACATCACCCCTGATACTTAGCCATGATGGGGCTATCAGGGGGCAAAAATCCACCACCAGCTTCCAAGTGCTACTGTCAAATTTAAGGGCCAGTTAGAGGGTAGAGTTATTGGGACTTGACTGTTCTGTGAAACTCCTTGGCTCAAAAACCCATCAATTGTTTCTTTTAGACTGTTTTGGGGGGTTTTGTGTGTGTGTGGCTCTTTTGGATCCTTACATTGCTTCTGCAATTTCTGTATTTATTTTACCATATTTTAGCTTTATTTTATTTCTTTCTGCCATAGCTTTTAAAGTTTTGCTGGTATTATGGTTTTGTGATTTTAAACTTTCCATTCTTTTACTTAGAGTTCTAGATATTTACAGCATCACTGAGCCGATTCTTATGCCTTTTGAATTTATTTCTTAAGGACATTTTGCTGGGAAAGGCTGAACCACCAAGTACAGTCCCTGCAACACAGCTGCCTTTCCTGGAGTGACACCAACCCTGAAAGACTACTGGCAGCTTTCCCTAATGCTGCCTTTATAGCATCTTGGTTTCAGTTTCATGCCGTTACAATATACTTCAAATGTCTTAAAAGCAAATTCAAATCTCCTCTTTCCTTGGAAGGAATCCTAGCCCCTGCGCATGGACCTCATTCTGCTACCCATTTAGCAAGGATAGCCCCCTGCTCCTGGTCCCAATTTTTGTGTTTGGGGTGATCATTCTGCCACTGAATTACTAATGCTGGCTGGCACCAGGGCACAGGTGTTCTGTTATTATGCACTATGTGAGACTTGATTGATTCTGTCCAAATTACCTTAGGGGGCCTGTAATCTGCAGAGTCTGTTACCTACACAATTGAAGACTCTCAATACCATCCTTCATCACAAGTACTGAGTACAGAAGGGACCCATATTTACCCCTCCAGGAGCTCAGGGCACACACCCATTCCCATTTGGCTCAGAGTACACCTGAATTTCTAGTGGACTCAGCTCTGTGGGTCTGCAGGGCCCTCTTTTCCCAATGAAAGAGCCTTCACAGACTGAAAAGTTCCAAAGAGGTAGCCGTGTTAGTCTAGGTCAGCCAAACAAACAAGAGCTATGTCTACACTTGCAAGTTAGTTCAAATTAAGGAAGCTTAATTCGAACTAACTTAAGCCTTGGCCAAACTAGGCTTTCATTAGTTCAAATTAAGGGCTTCCTTAATTCGAACTAATAAATTTGATTGCTTAGTTTGAATTAATGGATAATTCGATCCTTTAATTCAAACTAAGTCAAATGTTGCCATATTAGTTTGAACTAACTGCTTAGTTCGAACTAATCGGCAGATTGACCTTCCTGCAACTGACTAATTCGAACTAAGCAAGTGCCCTGCATGGCCATAGCTAGTCCAAACTAGCATTCTAGTGGGGCCATGCTCGTTCGAATTAAGTTAATTAGTTTGAATTAGTTAGTTCGAATTAACTAATTCGAACTAGCTTTTGTAAATGTAGACATGGCCAAGAAGTCTACAGGACTCCTTGTTTGTTTCACAGAGTGAATAGCCTTTAACGGGTGCATGTATTTGTTAGCAGTTAGCAACAAATCAACAGAATACACTCACGTAATGCTCAGCACTCCCAGTAAAACACATGGACATCTCACTATGGCTGTCAGGGGTGAGCCATGTGGGGCTCCAACTTCTGCACAGTATGGTTGAGCAGGGGTAACAAAATTTTAATATCTTTGGTCTCAAGCTGTATCCTGGAGTTAAGTTCCAATGAGCCCATCTCCAAATTTCCAATCAGCAGGGATGAGGAGCTCTGTCTTTTGTATGGCCTGTCTTCTTTCTTTCTTTTTCTCTCCTTTAGTGCTTGCCTTCCTATTAAGTCTTATCTGGGACAGATATTGCTTTAAATGAGATTACTCCATGCAGAGCCACAGATCCTTATGGCCATAAAATAAATGGCGTGCTCCTTTTTTTGTTAATTTAGTGCTTTTTTTAGGGGAGAAAAAAAATGCTGCTTCCAAACAGAATCAGTAGCTACATTCGTTATTGCTTGGCAACCATATCTTCAAGGACATTAAAATATCGTCAGTTGTGGCATTAACTCATAACCTCGAAATGCACAAAAAGACAAAGGGGGGTGGGGTGATGGACAAAAGGAAGGGAGAGAGTGGGAAGATGGGGTGGAGGGGTGGAGTGAGAAAAAAGCAGAAAGGGGGAAGGGGGAAAAGGAAGGGGGAGAGAAAATACTTAGGAGGAAGGGCAAACCTAAGCCAAGAAAAGTATAGATAGCAACAACAATTTAGAAGTTGGCCTGTGTGGCCCAAAGCAGCTAGCAGTCTGTAACCTTAGTCCTGACTCCAAGAGGAGGGTGGGAGTTGCTGCCACATCCTTGAGTGTGAGACAGAAGGCTCCAGATATCCTTGCCAGCCATTCCAAGGCTCTGCTCTGTTTTAATGGGCCAGCCAATTTTCCTGTGGCTCGTCTTCCCCTCCTAGGTTACCTCGCTGGGGACCAATCTTTCTTTCTTCCCACAGGGAATGTGGTACCTGCAGTTCTTATACTATTTCAAGCAGGGGATCGTAAAGGGACTGCACAGAAGTGTCCAAGAGAAAAGGAAAACTTCTCATGCTCATAAGTGGAAGAGTGCAAGTCAAGATCCTCTGACCAGCCTCCCTTCCTAAGCCATGACTCCCTCTAATCACAGTCACTATTCTTTTTTGCCCACCCAACATGGCTCTGTGAGCACAACTTTATCTCTTACATTCCCTGTGACCTGGCTGGGTCTTATCTTGGGACTCCTTTGGCATTTCAACTAATATCATCTCTGCCATTCACCTTCCCACACTAACCCAGTTTTCCCATTACTTACAAAGCTGAAGGAATGCTCTGGGGCTGATAAAGGCTCCATGCTTTCAAAAATCATTACCATGCTCCTATACAAAATCAATCAAGCTGTTTTTCAACACTATATCTAACTTTCCAGATGTTGCCTTTCTAGCCAAGGTATTTTCTTACTCAACCAAGCTTATTAGCTTAAACCCTGAATCAGTAAGAGAATGTACCTATACATCAAATTGGGACTACAACACAGAAAATTACTGATTTATAACTCTGCTCTGGGTCCTCCTCCCCTGTGCCAGATCATTTGTATCAATTGTCCCCTCTCTCTCCACGAGTCCTGGCAACTGGCTCACTAAATCTGTTATAAAGTGTTTTCAGAACCCAAAGCAGTGAAAATGTGACCTTTTTCTCTCCGGGCAATGTCAAGAAGAAATCAATGGGAACCAGGCACCTCTGTCTGATAAAATGATAAAAAAATGCTTGTTCTTATTTTAAACTATTATTTATTAGATACTAAACACACACACAAGATGCAATTGGTTTACGACATCCCAGATGTACTCACCTATAGTCATCTGCAGCTGAAGATGGTTTTGAGTGATCAGTAGTTGGGCTTTCAGGGGCCCTTTTTTTTCCTCCAGCTGAGTTTATATGTCAACTTCTTACCTGAAGAAAAGTTCCCTTGGACTGCTCTTAATTTCTTTTTATAGCAAATGCTAACAGATCAAATAATTTATAGTGACTCAGTCTATTGGGTCAGCATAGTAGCCTTTACTGGTCACCATTTTTTAAAAAATTGATCAAACTACTTCTTTTAAAAAAATATTTTTAGCATTTCTAGCCCTAACAGCAATATGTCAGGAGCACCTAAAACCAGCATAGCTATTTACTTACTTTTTTTATAACTTTTGTTCCATTATTTCATTTTAATTAGTGAACTGCACATATGCAGCTGTCTGACGTTGCCTCACAAAGGCCTAAATTTATTCCTCACTATGTGGTATTTAGTTTTCAGCTGCAATAATTAAACATACAAAATAGCTAACTACAATATTGTCAAGTTCTAGAGTGGAAGCAGGGATGTAAATGCTGGAGTAATACTTGCACTACCATATCAGGGTTTCCCACATCACAGCTCTGAGTACTTGGTGATTAGAGCATCTAGAACTTGTATTGGAAGCAATTGGCTGCAGATGAGCAAGGAGTGAGAGGGGACTTGTAATTCTTCTCATGTTCTCCCCCCCCCCCCCCATCCCCTGCATCTTGGCCAGGAAGAGATGGTTTCCCATATGACAAGGTAGCATTATGCACCCCTTAAATGGTTATCACGCAAAATCCCTAAAGCCCTATTTGAACAGGGTAACCCAGGGAAGTGTTGTCCCTTGGAGAGAGGATGCCTCCTGGTGTTCCTTTAGTTGTAATGGGCATATTTGTTGCTCATTAATAAGGGCTGTGTGCCAATAAAATGTTCAAGCCCAAAATAGGGATTAATACAACAAACTATTGAAAAGGCCACTCTAAACGCTTCAGGCTGTAGCACTAGCTAGAGAGAAGGGAAGACTGTAAAAAGCCTGTGCTCCATAGTTTCTATTCCTCATAGAAGTGATGACCAGGGAAGTAGCACAGCAATGTGTAACTTTTGGAAGAAAAAAAAATCTTACATTCTTGTTAAAATTAGCAGTGGGCTTTTTGGCCCTGAAAACCGTCAGCCATCTTCTGAATGATACTGTACAGTTAGCACACACTGAGTACTACAGCTGTTCTGAAGATTGTGGGCTGCAGTTCTGGTCTCAGTTGCAACCCTACCAGTGGGACTCACTAACCATTGGGCCAAACGTTAGATGGGGGGAAGAAGGGGATTTTCCTTGTTTTGTGAGGTCCCAAAAATTTTGAGAGCTGAAATTATTTGGTGATTTCATGTCAAATTCATGAATAGTTTCAGGTTGACCAAAACCCGAATGGGAACAAAAAATCAGTCTTCTATTTACATGTCTGTGTCTGAGATTTAGAATGAGTGGACAGGGATTAATGAGTGAATTCCCTGCACCAATCTACCAGAGGTGAGTGAAAGGCAAGTAGAATGTTGGAGGTAGAAGTTGGGAAACTGTATCGTACTCCACCTATTGTAGATTTAATAAATTTTCCCCCTTATTTGTAAGGTTTCAAAGCAGAATTTATTTCCCTTCTAGTGTCTAAACATTTGTGAGACAAATAAAAGACAAGGCAGAATTGGTTAATAGGCCCAAATTTCTAGATTCTGAGTCACTAAAGTCTTTTCCCCTTCCATGATAGTAGTCACCTTCCCTGGCTTAGTCTGGTCCTTCAGTCTCATCCTTCAGTTACTACTATGGCATTTCTTCAGTTTGAGTATTTTCATTTGAATCATTGTGTGTTTCCACATTCCAGATAAAAGCCCATTTTACAAAGGTTATGTTAGCACATTTATATAACCAGCACATTATGTATGGGGAAAGCTTCAATTATATGTCATCTACATTTTTTCTTCTGCTGGTTTCACAGTTTGCTTTTCAGGTCTTCACTGTAAAAGTCTCCTTGTCACAGGTTTGTATATTTTCTCCTCACAGCTTCTAGCACAACATTTTTCTTTTATTCTATCACGAATAACATTTTAAGCAAGTTAGCAATTTTAAGTGAAGGAATTGGCCAAACCACACTTATAACATCAAGGCCTTGGCCCAAGTGATACTATATCTCTACTCATTCACTATCCATAATTACTTTTTTATTAAACCTACAGCTATCAAAGCTCTTATGATTAACTATTCTTCATTTTATATTTCAATCTTATAATCAAAGGTGTTGTGCCCTTTACTCTTTAATCTATTAGAAATAGGGGGAGATATGGAAAACATGATTCTAACGTCAATATTTTTTATCTTCTTTAAAGATGGGTTTTTCATTCAATGTCTAGTTTTGTTTCTGAATCATCATAAATACACTTCACTGGATTTTTTCCTGTGAATGCATTTTGAGTAGTCTGACAGTTATAAGCTTGATATTTAGGTGCTTGTAGTGGTTCCCCAACAGAAGTAACCTGTGCCAGATATAAGGATTCATTAGCTACCCATGGAGCAAGGGGAGGGAGTAGAAACACTTTAATAGTCTGTGTCTTGGTCTGTTCCTCTGTCAACACAACTATTGCTTGGGGCAAAGCCCTAAGGTGAAAAATAGTTATTCCATTTTAATTACTATTCCAAGTACAATTTCTGCCCTGTTATCATAGGAGACAGTTATCCCATGACAATGCACATTGGAAAAAATGGGTAAGTTCACTCCATCCCCCTTCAGAAGAGAAGTTAGGGGTGACAAGGCTGCAAAGCAACCCTCTGGTTGCAGTCTCCCCAACTGGCCTCCCCTGGTCATATGTCTTGAGGGAACAAGTCGGAATGACCTCCCTTGAGACTGGGGCAGTGCATCCTAATGGTCGAAGTCACTAAGCACCCTTTCATCAGGGCTGTGCAGCCTAGTGGCCTGAGTCATTAAATGCCTTTAGGCCAGGGCTCTGGAGCCTAGCAGCCAGAGTGAATAAGTGCCCTTACACCTGGGCAGTGTGAGTAGCAGGCTACCATGATGACCAAGGGATGTGCACTCCTCAGCAGCCTGGGTTTCAGGCAATGGACTGCTATCACCCCAACCCCAGGGATTTTTTTTGGGGGGGGGAATGCAGGACCACCCAACTCAACTGCATCCCAACCCAGGGCTCTCTTCATGGAGAGGGTGGTCTCTGTCCAGGTCAGCAGGGATCCTGCCTGAACACACTGACCTGCCACCTATGGGAGGTACACTCACCCTGTATCCCTGGGCCACTTCCTACTTCCCCTCCCACTGTCATCTGATGATCCTTGGACCTTCTCTATCCCCTTGTGTTCAGATCTCTCTGGGAGTCAATCTCCAGGCCATCAATGATGTCTCTTGCTCTCCAGTTCCTCCACCTCCAGGGTGAAGTGGCTAATGGCCGAGAGCTCCTGCTGAGTGTCCTCCCTCCTCAGCAGTCTCCCCTGACTGAGATGGGCTGCTCCTTTTTATTTTAGGGCAACAGTTAGAGCATGCCCAGCAGACTCTGGGGGAAGGGATGGAACTTCCCCTGCCCAAAGGATAGGTTTAACCCTTTCAGTGTGGGGTAAGTCCACCCTGTCACATACATTTAAGAGGGTTTAGTAGAAAGGATACTCAAAGCAAACACACATCAAACAAGACCCTTTCATCTTCCTTTTGAAAAAGAGAGTGTGCATTAAAAAAACCTGTATTTGCTGTGGTTATTAGGCAATATAAGCTTTATTCGACACATATAGGGAGATATCACTCAAAGTGAATAACAATTGCATAATTCCCTTTGTTTCAAGAACCATAATACCCCTATAATTCACAACATTTTTATTATAATTTTGATCAATATTGCAGTGTCAAGATTTAATGCTTTATTTTGGTGGGAATAATTATTGTTTACCAGTGCTACTATTTAACCCATAGTTCAACCATTTTTTTTTCATTTCCTTTTCCAAAATGCTTTTCTGTGGAAAATCACCTACCCTATCCTTTATAGTGACCATGGTTACCAAAATGTTTTGAAAAATAGTGCAGGTAACTTTGTGCTCTTTTTTTCTAGGAAGTAGATTTTGACAAGCTCTCAATTCTGTCTCTTTCTTTGAATAAGATGTCTTAAAAGATGGCTTTTGTTATACCCTAAGCAATCTGATAAGAATGGAATGGTTTCAAAATAATCTGTATAGTAACCTTTCATTGATTTCTCAACTATCTGGTCTTTCAGTGATAAAGAATGAAACGGACAGTGAGGTGCTATGAAATCCTTGGAGTCGCATGTGATGTTTAAAATAATTTTATTAGCAATCATGAACCACTTGTTTTTGCTGGTAAACTGATGTGGTTCCTGCATTTATATTTACACTCAGTGGAGCAAAACCAATTTACTCCAGCAGAGAACTTGGCTCAAATATGAGTTTTATATGTTGACTATGGTCTTTCTAAGCTGCCACATGACCTTTCAGATCAAACAAGTTTACACTGATCTTTCATAACATCTTTCAATTCATTGACATCCCACACATGCTTTATATTAATAAAGAACATTCCCAATTTGTTTATTTGAATTCAGTCTATAGGCACTCTCCTCCACAAAAATATATGAGTAACTCCAGTTGGAGTTACTTATACCTTGTGACGGGAGACTAGGACCCTGCATGTCTAATTCTTCTTTTAGATGCTGGTGGAAAATTACTACTAACATCAAATGTGGATGATGAACAAAATTTAGTTCTGCAATTCTGCTTTTGAAAAAAAAAATATTAATTAACTTATCTGTCAGAGTATAAAATACAAACAATTTCTGCAGATTTGCAGAAAAACTGAACTAGTCTAATAAGTAAATAGGTGGTGGCTCCCTCCTCTTATATGGGTGGAGGGAAGAAACAGATAGAGATTAGACTTTCATTTTATTTACAATTAATGTATTTATGTGGTGCTCCATATGCAAGACAAGATGCATTCCCTGCACCTCCCCCCCAAAAGCCCCCAGTGTTAGAAATACCACCACATAAAAAAGGATTATGAAAAGGATTGTGGGAAGCTATCAAATGGAGAAAGTAGAGGAAAGATGGATATTAAGAAGGATTTGAAGGAGGAGAGAGGATCCTTTCTGAAGAAGAGGTTTTCCATGGCTTTTCCTCCTCCCTTGTTAGGGAAACAATAGATTGGTTGCAGAGGGGACTCTTAGAAGGCGTAAGATGTGTTCAATGTAGATTTTTTTATGTATTGTTTATTTCAAACTAAAAGTGTTTGGTTTTAATCTATGCTATTTCAGGCTTGTTAAATAACCACCATATCATTTAGCTCTCTGAAAAGGTATGGGACAGAGAATGTGATAGAAGGTATGTTAAGAACAGATGATTCATACTAGCTTATTGCCTAACACATTGAGAGTTACATCAGGAGCCTGGGATATTGGAGTAGTGGAACCATAAGTTTACTTTTTATATAACTGTTTGTACACGGGCTGATTTTTCTCCCCTCTCCTAAAAATGGTTTGCCTGACATTAAACCACTCAGGAATCCCAGAAAGGAGATACAGAAGGGAGCAGATCCTCAGCTACTATTTTCATAACTTCACTGAAGTCAGTTTTTTTTTTTAATGAGAATGCTAATACAATCTGAAAGAATGTGAATGTTATCATACTCTATATGTGCTATACCAGTAACACCCCACAGTACACACACTTTGGTATATGCAGTGAATAAATAAACTTTAATTTGCAAAATTCACTAAGCTGTATTTTTGTGGATCTTTTTCAGTCAAATTATTTCAGTCATTTAGAGACTGAAATAATATGTAAAATTATTCACCATTTGTTTATGGCTACCAAAGGCATTAAAATACCCTTGAAGAGGGAGATTGAAACACCAGCTTTAGTTGACGTCGTCAAACCCTTAGAAAATCTTTTTGGCATATACAGTCACCTGTCTGTGAATATTAAAATTGTGTGAATGATTACCGATTGGTCCCTCCAGGGATTAACACAATAATAATTTATATACCTGAAATGTGGTGATGATACTGTAGTCAGGTAGAATAGTCATCATGTACTCTTCAGGAAGGTAGAAACAGTCTTGTATACTAGGGACAATTTCCAAAGGAGTAGCTGTGTTAGTCTAGTTCAGCAAAACCAACAAGGAGTCTGGTGGCACTTTTAAAGATTAACACATTTATTTATTGCCTGAGCTTTCGTGTGAGCAAATCCCACTTTGTAAAATGCTTGAAGTGGGATTTTCTCCCATGGAAACTCATGCAATAAATAAATGTGTTAATCTTTAAAAGTGCCGCTAGACTCCTTTTCTGTCTACACTGGAAAATTAGTTCAAATTAAGGAAGCTTAATTAGAACTAACTTAAACCATGGCTACACTAGGCTTTCATTAGTTCGAATTAAGAGATTCCTTAATTCGAACTAATAAATTCAAATATGCTTTTCTAACTAAGGGTTAATTCGAACTAGTTAGTTTGAATTAACCAATGTGGCCATGTTTGTTCGAACTATTTGCTTAGTTCGAACTAACTGGCCCATTGAACTGAATGCAGTTCGCTAATTTAAACTAAGCAAGTGCCAAATGGCACTTGCTTAGTTCAAACTAAATTTTGCTAGTTCGAATTAAGTTAATTTAAGATAACTAAAATTAGTTCAAATTAGTTAGTTCGAATTAACTAATTTAATTCGAACTAGCAAAATTTAGTTCGAACTAAGCAAGTGCCATTTATGGCACTTGCTTAGTTCAAATTAGCAAACTGTATTGAGTTCAATGGGCCAGTTAGTTCGAACTAAGCAAATAGTTTGAACAAACATGGCCACATTGGTTAATTCGAACTAACATAACCACTTGTTAGTTTTACTAGGGAGAATGTTATGTACAAAACAAACAGTATGTATAAAAACACTAAGACTGCAAAGTCAAGTACTCAAAAGATAGGAAAGGCTAAAATTGAGATTGCTTGCCCAATCTTAATTCAAGTCCCCTACGTGTAACATGTATGCATAATGTCTAATTACATTTTTCCAGAGGACCGTACCTTACTTAGGGCACACTTAAATGAAAAGCTATTCAATCCTTAGTTTTTCCTCATTGTTCAGTGTCCCTCAATGCCAGATTTACTGCACACTGTTCAAACATTGCACTGAAGATAGAATTGTTATTTATTTCTCATTGATTTGTCTAAAGCTCTTCACTATATCATCTGAATGTTACACAAGCATTAATTAATTAATCTTCATAAGCCCCAGAGACACAGAGAAAATTCAGCATTTCCATTATAAGGCACAGCTTTATATTTTCAAGCACAGCTCCCATTGACTTCAGCTGCAGCTGTGAGGGCTCAGAACTTCTGGAAATCAGACCCTGTGGTCTCAGTTCTGGCACCCAGAAAATGGAGAACACACAATTAGGGAATTCCTGTGAAAAGTTTTGATTTAAATGACTTGCCTGGTAGCAGAGTCAAGATTAGATTCCAGTTCTCTGAGGCAAAATTTATCTGTCTTAACTATGAAACCATCATTTTTCTTCCTTCAATTCCCTGTCTCATTCACTACCTACATTTCAGGGGAGATGGTATGACCTAGCAGAGCACTGGCCTTAGGGCTCAGGTGATTTGAATTCTACTCCTGACTTCACCACTAGCCTGCTGCATGACCAGGATAAATTACTTCCCCTCCTGGTGCCTCAGTTTCTCCATTAGTAATGGAGATGTACAAATAGTAAGAGCTACACACATTCCAACTTCAGAAACAAATGAAGTGGGGGTGGGGGGGAGAAGAAGGGGGGAAGAAGGTAGGCTATAGTTCTCCCTAATTCAGAGTGTCCTAACCTCTGAGGCACTGGCTATTTTCTTTGTTTTCCACACAAAAAAATGCAAACAGTCATGGGATGTTCCATTATGGGCTATAAATAAATGCCCAAAACTCAGATTTTTCATTAAGTGGACTTCTTATCCGCCAAGCCCTACTCTATATAAATATTAGGCCGAACTAGCAACCACGTTAAATATGAATCCAGATCCTGTCTTGGGATAAAAACCTGTGATCTTCAGATATAGTAGCAAGAGCACTACCACATGAGTCATCTTAGAGCTCTTGCATTATATTTTTTCAAGGCTTCTTCATTCCTATACTCAAAATCATCTTTGCAGGTGCCAATGGATATAGAAATATGGAATCGGCTCACTATCTGTTCTGAGGTTTATAGGCTCATTCACTCTTAGTTAATAAAGAATCTGAAGGGTAAATGACAGTAATTAACAAATTATGAGTGGTTCATATACCAGGTTTTTAAATTCTTGCAGGTAAGTTGTTGCAGCCTGTGCTATGATCCTGTTTGCTATCTCAAGCTGGACAGAATTGAGCTAAGTCAGTACTTGGGTCAAATCTGAGGAACAAATGCACAACATGTTGTTGGTAATTCTATTAGTGGCACTTGTTCATTTGAGTTGGTTCTGATCCATTGTCTTAAGTGTGATTTAACAGTACTTTATTGTTGAAAATAGTGACCTTTATGTTTTAAGATTAATATCTTGACTATAGGGGCCATTAAAGTTCCTATGGTGTTTTTTGTAAGAGATGAGGTCATATATAACCCTAGTATTCTGCTCAGATGTGAGCATTTATATTTTTGAAGTTCAATTTGCACTTTGCCATCCATGAACATTTACATTTATTGTCATTATTTCTACATTTAGACTCTTTCAAAACTGTCTACTTAAATTTCCCATGCAGTTCTTTTTGTATGTGATATTTCTTCAATTGAAGTCCTAAACTTTTGCATAGTATTGACCTCTGCTCTTCAAAGACTGCTCAGTTCTTGTGGTTAATGTAATGGCCTCCTACATAGTTTCTACATAATCTGGTTAAATAGAAAATAAAGTTGTAACATATTGTGGGACCATTTGAAATGGAAAAAATATTATATAATTGTAAGTCGTTTTGCCAAATTAATACAGTCTAAATGTTTGGTATTAAAAATACAAGAGACTTTTTTTTTTCCTGACATAGTCACTGAGAACAAAAAAGTATAGATTAAAAAAAGATATATAATAAGGGCACATAAATACAACTTTCTGTAAGAAAGTGTCTTACTCAAAATAAAAAGAAAGAATAATTATGCTGTCTAAAGTGTTACACACCTACTCTGATGGAGGAAACTGAGCATTTGCTCCACTTCTATATCTGCACAATTTTCTTTCAAATAACATTTGTGGTTATTTTATCCTTCCCTCGTCTAAGTGTGCAATGCCTTTGTTACTGAACTGCATTTCAGTCATGTCAAAAGCCAAGTCACTAATGCCCTGTGTTTTTACAGTTCTTTGATGCAAGGTTTATTTAGGTTTATATGAGTAGTTCCTAATTAAATTTCATTGTGAGCACACTATGATATGGCAGATTGACAACATAAAAGCTCTGAAATTTATGATTAACATTTTGTATAAGAATGAACAATTATAGTATTAGAACTTTGCAGAAGACAGCAATACCAGTACATGGACTGCTATGTTGTAAGTAGACTGCAATTGAGGACTAAGGTTGGTATGTTCTACCATGTTGCTTCTCGGAAATACATGTTCATTTGGAAGCTGCTAAGGGTCACATGAAGTGAAGTTCAACCTTAAGTCTATTACCTTTTAGGCAGCCACAGCTAAGTCATCCATTCATGCAAAATCTTCAGGAAAAAAAACTCTCCAATCTGTGTGGTTTTTAAATCTACTGTCAATTTTACTGAGGAAATTTTGAAATGTCACACACTAAAACAGAAATATAAAAGAAATGTTGATTGCCTAGAACAGCAAAGCTTTCCCTACACCTTTAAAATGCTATTAAATTGCATTAACTATCTTTAGAAATAAAAGGTAACGTCTTCAAATTGTGTACAGGCAACATTTGTTCAGCTATCTAGTATATTGTATACACAATAGCAGTAATTGAACATGAAAATTATCCATGCACACCATTTAAAAGATTTGGGCTTTCAAGTATGGCTGTTTTGGTTTCAAATCATTACAATATTCAGTATAGAATTTTATTTTATTTTCTCTATCTTTTTTCATCTTAATAACACAACCTGTTCATCTTTAAAAAAAAAAAAAAGTTCATCTACTTTCTTTCTCATAGTTTTGTTTAGCAAGGCTTTGACACAGCTTTTATCAAATACCTTGGAAATAGTATGGAGGACAGCCCACCAGGAGCTTTTAGTGTTTCATACCATAATTAAGCAACATTTGTTGTATAATCAGTGCTGTAGGGCTTTTGCAACAATATTACAAGTGGAGGCTTTCATCGACTTCTTTTTTCAATCTGGAAAAAAATGAATTTTTTTGAATGACATCGAACTGCAAAGGCAAATTATGTCTTGGTCTGTTAGATTTCATTTCTTTCTTCAGTGTGGGGCTCAAGTGAAGCATACAGTGCAAAAGGTTGCCATTAGACTGAAGGATGGTACATTTCTGTTGCTTACATGGTATTTACTTGGAATGACATTTTGTTTCATTCATGGCCTCTTGAAGACTATAATCATAAGGATTCTCATCGAGCACTTGAAAGGACTGAAAGACCTACTGACAATGAACAACAAATGGATCCAAAGCTTCTGTGATACAAAAGAACACTCTTTCAGTTTCCTGCTTGAACAAAGCTCATCAAAGGAAGCAAACAGTAAAAACACACCACACAGCCCAGTTCTGAAATCCTTAAAACAGCAACCTGCATACTAATTTCAGTTACAGATTCTTCAGGAGTAAAGATTACAGTATTGGATTAATTGCTATAATAGATTCTAGTGGTGATTAAGTTTTCTCCAACATATAAGAAAAGTTCAAAATGAGAACTAAATGGATGAGTGTATTAAGTCATCATCCGTAAAAAGTGGAGAGAGATCAGCTCCTCCACTCGTGGAAATTTGCAGTACTTCACTGAAGACAAAGCATCAGCAGTTTTCTATTTGCATCAGACAAGTATCTGACCTGGAACATAAGGTAACTTGATGAAAGAATACCAAAATTCCACATGGGTCTCAATGAAGAGACGGTAATCCTAATGAAGGCAGGACTCCAAGCATGAGTTCATGCTGATCAATGCTCAATCTATTGAATTTTTGTCAGGTAATGCTAAGGCTTAAGCTGTCCAAAAACTTAGGCCACAGGATCAGGGGTTTAAAAAGGAAAAAAAAAAAAAAAAAAAAAGTCAAAAAGCATAAAGATGGGAGAGACCACAAAACTGTTAAATTAGATAAAACTGACTGACATGTACAAAAGTGCAAACAAAAGACAGGCTAAACTAGCCACAGAGAAAAGGGGAAGATTAACAGATCCCCAGCACTCTGGCTAGATAACCACAAAAGAGGAGAAGGGTCAGAGAGGTCTCTGACAATCAAGACAAGACAGCTGGACCTGTGAGTTGGAGAAAAACCATGTCACTGAGGTGTTTGAGCAATAAAAGGAGGCCTGTTGTGGGGCAAATTAGGAGTTATTTGTCTCAAGTTATCTCTGAGGCAAAGGCTCTGGGATTTGATCACCCCCATGAGCACTCTCCTCGCTCTCCGTGGGATGTGGATGAACCAGGTACAAGCACCGGAAGCCTGGCCAGCTAACAGGAAGGTCAGACCAGCAAATCTGACATCAACATCATCAAAGGAAAGGTAATCAAAGTAAAGGGGCTCAGTGTAGCGCCTGGCTCCTAAGCAAAAGGTAACAGAAAAAGTTTTAAGGTTCTTCCTAGCTTTATGCTGAGACTCTTAGGTAAATGAACAATAGCAGCATCAACCTTGGGTTTGGGGTTGATGTAGGAATTGGGGTACACATAGGATTTGCTTTGGGTATAATTGTGTTAGCATTTCTGCTTGTGTGTGTGTTTATAATTGATAAAAATAAGAGCAAAGTTGTGTTAGTGTGTGTGAAGAAACTATAACCAGTGACCAAGTCTGAGACTAAATCCTGTGTACCGCCGCCCAGGGCCTGCAAAGGTCCTAAAGCAAGGGTGCACAGGTGAACCTCGTGACTCACTGGATCCCCATCTTATGTGAGTGTATAAACGGGCACCCTCTGTGGTTGTGTCCGTGCTGCTATAACTCTGCTGCTGGGGGGAGGAAAGTGTGAATGGGGCATAACCGTTGACCAGATCTGGGACTAAATCCTGTGTGCAAAAGTTCACAGGTGAACCTCGTGACCCAACGGATGTGAATGAAATCCCTATACAATAGCACAAAGAGTCCTGTGTGACTGTGTCTTACATATGGACTTGTGTTCTTGATTGCTCTGGTTTGTGTGTATTGGGCTCTGTTATACTCTGTATGTCATGTGTTTAAAGCCATAATTGATGCAATAAGCAGTATTGTAGTTTAGAGTGTTTGTGGATATATTGGGTGTTTATTGTACTACTAATCACTGCCTTAACCTGTGTAATTGTAATCATAGTGCCTTAATAAATGTCACATGCATAGTAAATAGACAAAATTCATTGTTAGTGGTGGTCTTTGCCTAGGGGCTTCGGGAGCTTCCCAACATCCGCATTTAAAGGACTGGGTATTTGTTTGAGCACCCTTCCCCCTTAAGGGGGGATAAAGCTTAACAATTTTCTGTTTGGGAAGATTTTGTTTGTCATTCTTTGAGGACAAAAGTAAGCTTTAAGTGATTTCCTAGATCATGCCTTCAATTTGGAATGTTCATGTTTGTTCTGATAAGGAAAATACAGGCAGGACATTGAGAAATACTATACAGTATTCAACTTTATATATGCAAGTGCCACGTGGTATATTTCCTACCTTGAAAGGAAGTTGTTGTTTAGTACCTAGTTGAATTATGCATACATTTCTTTTATAAGACCATGCTAGCTTGCTTATGGCATTGACTAGACATGAATGACCATTTGAAATCTTCTGTAGTCCTATTAGTATGAAAATGAAACTTGCCCCTCCAATGTGAGTTCAGATTATGACTATTTCTTGAGTGTCACAGATAACTTGAAGAAAATTCAGAATTTCATCACCAGAATTTTCTACATGTCATTATAGTTTGTGATAGCTCTTGTAGATTGTTAGAGGCCTATAGTCTTTTACCTTTTGCCAACTAGATAGGATTTGCATTTATTGTTAAATGGGAAAGTTTTGAAATTGGGACTTTTTAAAAGTTTGTGTATAATGCTGCAAGTTTCAACTTTCCAGCTCAAGCCACATGGGATGCATCTACACTTACAAATTAAGTCGATTTAAGCTTGCTTAAGTTGACTTAATTTACTCTGCATCTACACCACACTTTCCTTAAGTCAACTTAAACAGCTGCTTAAGTTGACTTAAGGAAAAATTAAGAATTTAGAAAGTTAGAAAGTTAGAAAATTTAGAAAGTCAACTTAGCCAGTGTGGATGTAGAGTAGCCCTAAGTCGACTTAGGGGGCTCCAGGGCTTCCCCACTGCCCCACAGCCTGGCGTGCCCCCCCCCCCAAAGGGCAGGGAAGAGCCCTGCCCACCCTGCCCCTATGCCCTACCTGGCTGAGCCCCCTGGCACTTGGCAAGGGGTGCCCCCCCTGCCACCGTGGACCTGTCCCAGGTCCACCTAGCCCCTACAAGTCAACCTAGGTGTCCAGTGTGGATGCTCTAGGTTGATTCTGTAGGGTCCCCTCTAAGTCGACTTAAAATTTGAGTGTGGACATGCTAAGTTGACTTAAATTAACAAGTGTAGACATAGCCATGCTGTCCTGAAAGATGGAGTTCTTTAAGTTTCTGCATAATGAAACTCATGCATGATCTTAAGAATTTTTCATAAACACATTAAAGTTTGTATGAAAAAATAAAGGAAAAAGAAAAAATATTAAATAAAGATATTTGTTTCTTTCTCTTTAATCTATAAATTTAATGAAGTCCAACATTTCCCTTTCTCTCTCTGACAGGCAGCTGTGAAAATGTATATGTTCTTTACAAAACATTAAACATAAAGATGAGTGCTTTAAGCAACAATACTTATTTCTAACTAAATAATTCTTAGACTCAATCATATTTTATTTGAAACTTACAAATTTACCTTAAGAATACACATTATCTTTAACATTATCTTTATTTGCATAATGAAATATGTACTGAAAATGAAAATGGATTTAGACTGATTTTAGCAAGGTATCCTCTTGTGTTCCAGATCTGAGAATTCTAAATGCACAGGATTATGTGTTAGACTATTTAATTCTGATCAGAGCTCTTTGGATTTTTCTTGGTCTTCTTCTCTTGATCTACCTCCTTGGTTTACAACAGCAGGTTGCCCACTTATCTCAGTATCTTCTAGACTTCTTTAAACTTTAATGTGGCTGACAAATGGTTGATCAAACAAAGACCTTAGCTGAGCTTCCACCATAGAAAGAATACTTGTTTTCTTTTAAGAAGGGAAAAAGGTTATTCTCCTCCAAAATGATTTGAGTCTAAATGGTTAGGTAAATAGCTTCTTTGGTCATAAAGGGCCAAAGTTTTGTATGATTGATGTGCTCAAAATTTTTTAAGAGGTACCAGAAAAATGTGAACAAAAGTTTTTCCAAAACAATAAATACAATCCTGAGTGGATTTAGGAGATAAGGAGCACTTCCTAAAATCCTACTCCATAGGACAGTGTCTCAGTGAAAATGGTGTTCCAGGGGCATTCATGGCGACAGATCAAATAACTTGAAAAGTATCACTGAGTGATCCTGGAAAGAAAGGAGGCTTGAGGGGAGAAGAGGAAGAATGACACTTGTATCAGAGGATGGCTTGCAATATACTGTCTTTCATAGGGTGTGTAGATTCCATGCTGGCCAGGTGATCAAGGCTTTAATGCAGCAGCCACCAGTCTGTTTTGACTGGCAGCCTTACAGAGGCAGGAAGAATAAAGAGCTGAGAGGCAGAAGGATGGGGTGGCTGTCAGTGGAGCAAGTTGGTGAAAAGGTAACTAGATCTATAGGGGGAAGAAGCCCACACAACTAAGGAGGGAGTTCAGGGCACAGCAGGAAGGGTCACTGAGGCTGGAACCCGGTGGAGTGGATGGGTCAGTTCCCTGACTGACCCCTCAGATTTAAAAACTAATGGGATTTTAAGGATCAGGACAAACTAACCCTGCCATGTATCAGGGGAAACCTGCATTGCTCAGTGGAACTCCAACTTACACTCTTTCTAGCCTGAAAAGGATTTGCCTAAGGAATCCGGCAGGAGGAACTGACTGACTGCCCTGCCAGACTGACTGGACTGTCTAATGCTCCATCCAACCAGGTACTTTATTGCATTAGCACACTCACTTACGCTTCCCCCACCAAAAAAAGGCCTGGAAGAAAAGGGGAAATTTAGGGATTGGTGGATGCTGGTAATATGGAAGACATCATTTGCTCCCTTCAATGGAATGAATGGTAGTGATCTAGATGAACTTTTGCACAGTTTAAGATGAGATATGTCACATAGACTTTCTTTTGATAAATTATATTTTTCTTTCTATTTTTAATAAACTTTGTTTTAGTATAACACAGATACTTTTATGTAGAGAATTTCACACAATATGACCAAGGGCCACAGTAAAATAGTGAGTGAAGGAAGATTGTTTGTTTGGAATCTGCTGAGATCAGGTTAAAATTGCCTGACCCAAGGAGCCCTCTTCTTTAAAATGTCATCTCCAGGGCTGTGCTCCTATTGATGAACAGAAAACACCTGCTCCTAAAGATAAACTACAACTGTTTATAGCCTGAAACACACATCTAGGAAGGATCAGTGTGGTCTTCAGAAATGCAGTAGCTACTTCAAGTTATTTGGTAGTTTCCAGTATAGATTATACCCTTAAAAATGGCCACAGATGACATAAAGCTTAACAGGCAAAAGTCGACATTAATCAAACTTCCTGCCTAGTTAGAGGGAAATGAAGGCTTCCATGGAATTTGTGCATTTGGCCAATTGCTGGTATTAAATGCAATCAGATATCAGATTTTAAGCTGGCTTTTTTAATGACTTCAGAGAGATAGGCAGTTCTGCTTTATAAACTGGTGCTTCAATACTGCTTAACAGTCTTTTAAAATAAAAGAAAATTCTTTGGTATTGATGCAAGATTTAATTGGTGGAATTTTCTACTCAATACATCCTTACAAAGAAAGGTAATAAAGAAGCTTCACAAATATGCTGCATTAGTACTAGGTTTAGTCCCGTTCAGTAAAAACCAGACAGTACATGAATAAAGGGAAGCATCTGGAATGGAAGACAGTGGATCATGTAAGAATCACTAACACCGGATTATATTTCAAGGATATTGCATCACTGAAAAACAAATGAAATCTATATAGCTTCCTCTTCTTCTCCCGAGAATAAGTAAAGCATATTTGCTAATCGATTTCAATAATTGAAAGCATCATGTGTAGCTGTGTTTACTGCTGAAGGCAATAGTTACCTAATAAAACTGCCCTGTAGAAATTTAACTGTCTGTTTCCTTCACAGCAGTGTGCTTCTTATGACTAAGTGATTTCTATTAAATATATCACAGGTAAACAATATGAATGTCAGCTTTAATAATTCTACAGGAATTATAAAAAAAATTAAAATTCCTGGAATAATTGTTTTGGAAAACAGAATTTTTGTCTCATTTTTTCCTGCATAGGTTATATCATTTTCTCACTTTAAATAGTGTCTTCTCCAAGGGCTTCTTTTAATTCTGTTTTTGAGGAAAGGATCCTCAAACCACAGATTTACAGCTAAAATATGAAGTCACTTACACTCTTGCTTGCTCTGTGGAGAAAGAGGAGAAAGAGACTGCCAGGTCTAACTGGGGAATTTGGATCATGTAATTTTTGATAGATATTTTTGTGAGTTTAATATAATTGCATATAATTACAAAGCATACAATAAATAAATAGTGTGAAATCAGATTATTCAAATGTATTCATAAGCAATTGCCCAATATCAAATAATGTTCAAGTCAAACATCACAAAGTGTTCTACCCTCCAACAACAATTTATATTTAACAGAAATTAAAAAGCAGCAAAGACGATACATTTCCAATCACTCTGTCAGAGTGAGATATACCAACAGCAGACTGGAACCCAAGGAACTGCTTTTACATTTACTGTACTCGAAGTATGGCTTCATCTCATAATATCTAGTCTCAAATAATATCCAGCTAGCAGCCCTGGAATGATATGACAAATTTATGTGATGGTGCAGTAAACTTCACAAGAGTTAAATATTTGTGTAGTAACCATCTAAGGACCCTTATCTAAATTGGAATGACTAACATATTAACATATTGTGTCTTTTTCTGTTTGATATTTAGTCATGGGCACACCAATTAGACAATAATTCTATATTTATGGCAAGATAGCATTTAAAAACAATTATCTTTACTAAATCTGGTGATTGCAATGGCTGGACTGAACCTTGCTGAATCTGACTTCACCAAAACTGTATCCCGCACCCAAAGAGAAGCATCATCACAACAAACAGTTGGCAATGTGTATCATACACAACATGGGTCAAACTTATAAAACACCCATTCACTGTCTTATCTTTCTTTTGGGTCACACTGTGAAAAGAGAGATTGAGGGAATCATCCTGAACCCAAGATTCATCTCTTCTTGTATTGGCTGTAGTAGTGCATGTGCTCTGCTGCACAGTGTTCATTGTGGTGTAGGTTCTTTTATATCCCTCATCAAGGAAATATCTGAGCATCTTCCAGGAATGTTTTAAATAGCATTCTTAGCATCATGATACATGATGTTCAATCTCTCAGCCATGCTCTCCCTCAAAGGAAATAATTGTTCTTTATTCACTCATGTGTCCACTAAAATCCAAATTGTTCTGTTTCCTGCTCTCCCCCCGTCCCCCTTGTCTTGAGATTTTATTACATATATACACATTGAGGTAAACACATATTCCTTTATTTAGGATTTACCTGTTTAACAACTTTTGCCTAAGCAGGACTGTCTGATTGAGAACATGTCTGATTTTGCACATGTGCTAATAAGATTATATAGGGAGTATCCATAAATTTACATATAATATTGCTACATCCATTTCACAATATTATTGAACAGTGAGTTATTAGTTTTCAAATGATATCTCACAAGGCATATTTTGTACAGATTAGTACAATAGTGAGTAGGATGTGAATACAGAGGTGCGTTGGGTCACACAGATATATTGTGTTATTGTACTTAATTAGTAATCACCAGGAGGTGACAACGGCATAAATAATGAGGCCTGGTGGGATGAAGTTGCCTACCCAAATAGAGATGGTATAAACTTTGACCCATGAGGGCTGTAGTGTGAGAGATTAATATGGTGAGAAATCCAGAAGCATTGCTTAACTACAGCTTGAATTATTAACCAAAGGACACTGCACCAAAATTGCAAATCCTTTGGTACTTTCCTTTGCCAGCTAGCATAACTTCCATCTTGGTTGGGTTCAGATTCAACACTTAGTGGGTTCTCTTATGATCAGAGACATCAAGATCCAAAATCTTTGTGTCCCATACAAGGGACATGAATTTGTATATAGCTAGCTAGCACCCTATCTTCAAAGCGTCTGACAAAGTGGGATTTTCTCTCATAAAAGCTCATGCAATACATAAATTTGTCAGTCTTTAAAAGTGCCACAGGACTCCTTGTTTGTTATGGAGGATTTTTGTTTCCAATAGATCCCTTTTACAATACAAATTCAAGTCCCTTGTATGGGACACAAAGATTTTGGATCTTGATGTCTCTGATCATAACAAGACCCCTAAAAAATCCAGTTACTACCAACATTTTGTTTGTTTTTCTGCGTTGTAATTAATTCATTTTTATCTTGTTCTTTATGGGTTCTGCCACACTGACTTTTTTCAGTAGTATCTTTCTAGCAAATAGTCCCGCTAGGCTAGATGGTTCTGTTGGGCACAACCCTAAGTAAGACATTGAGTGAGCTGCACCACCCATCCCAGCAGTAGCTCTAGGCATCACTATGACTAAAACTGGTTGGTTTTGAATTTCTCAGCAAAATGGTTTGTTTGTTTGTTTGTTTGTTTTTTTGTGTCAAATATGTCAATTTGAAACAAACTTTTTTGTGGAAATGTATTGGTTCCAGTGAGAACTTCTCAGGATGGGAATAAGAGAGACTCCAAGAGTAGTGTACCAAAGCACTCACCAAAGACATAGGACATCAAGATGCAAGGGAGCAGGGACTAGAATCTGGGTCTCCTATGTCCAAAGTAAGTGGCCAAACCATGGGATATTGGCTATCTGAAGTGAGCTTTTGGAGGTTTCTTACTATCTTATTTTTTCACTTTTTTTTCAAAGAATCACTTTTTATTCCATATTGGAACAAAAACAATAGTTTTTGTTTCAATGTATTTTAAATGGATCATCAAGTGTTGTTTAAAAACCAAACCTCTTTAGGAATGTACTTATCTTTTGTTTTTTTAAAAGTCAAATGAAATAAAATACTTCACTTTGGGTTGAATGAACTATTTCATTTGATCCAAAATCATTTCTTTTTCCTTTTTGACTAGCTTAAAATGCAATTGGTATGAGTTACTTTGAGAAAATGCCTAAAGATCAAAGCCTTGCTTCAGATCTAGCAGTATTTAGGGATAGTCTTGGTTCTATTGATTGATTCTACTGTAAGTATGGGAAACTTGGGAAAAGAATGGTTCTACTGATTAATAAGTATCTTACACAGAAATCATAATTTCCTTTTTAGTATAACTTCAAGTTGGGGATAGTATAGATGAAAAATGAATATACACTTTGACAAAGTACTAACAAAGGCATCTCCCTTATTTGTTTGTCAACTAAAACCAAAAGCATTTTAAGTGATAACTGAAGGAAACACCATTGAAGAATGTATCCTCCTAGGGGAATGTCACACATGATGCTGGTGCTATAGGAGAAACTGTCAGTAGCTGAGTTGCTTCTGCTATGTAATCTGAGGCGGTAATTACGTTTTCCTAAACTAAGTCTTCACCACCCAATCTAAGTATATAGAACAATTTGCAGAATCTGTTCATATATGTGCTGAGACAAGATGGGTGATTTAGTCCAATAAAAGATATTTCTGCACTCACTTTGTGGAACCAATATCGTTACACCATCACTGCAAACATTGTAGATGTCCTGTCAGATGATTGGTGATGGGTTTTGTTTTCTGTTTTCACCGCTATAACTTCTAACAAATATATAGGTTATTTTATATACTTAGTACAGGATCTGACACCCTGGTGCTTGCAAAGGGAATGCTAACTGTTCATCTGCAAGGAAACAAGTGATAGAGTAATATTTGTAACACAGTTTTTGTGTTAGTCATGGATACAGCATTGTGATCTGTGTTTTGAAGGCTTTCCATAGAGGTATACTGGTGGATATGCTAAATGTAGCCCCTCCAACCTACTGGTCCAGCCTGAGGGTGTTCAAGATAGGGGACGTCTGCCTTGTGGCCTTTTACACAGGTTAGGGAAACTAGGCCTGAGGCTCCTCTGTGTGCTTTGCGTTGTGTATTCGTGTTTGTGTTTAATCAGACCAGACCAACTCAGACCGATCACCAGGAACAGGGTTTTATTCTGAAAGAAACATACAGTAGCATTACAGTCCATCGGCCTCCTCCCTGATTGTCTGCCACAGGCTCCCAGCTTCAGTCAGCGCAGACACTCCCTGCTGGGGAGGGCAGGGGGTATTTCCTGGCAGGAGCCAGAAAGTTCTCCCAACACGCCGCAGTTTGTAGTCCACAACTTGTACTTCTCACTGCTGCTGTTGAAGCATGCTGGACCTTGGGCTACACAGAAATGGCTAAAGATAACAGATACTGTCACGAATTGTTCATGGACATGGAAGAGAGAGAAATAGGAGTATATTTCAACCAACTCTTGAATACAAAAGTCAAGATCTGTTAATCATAGAATCATAGAATAATAGGGTTGGAAGGGACCTCACGAGGTCATCTGGTCCAACCCCTTGCCAAAAAGCAGGACCACTCCCCCTAAATCACCCCAGCCAGGGTTTTGTCTAACCGAGCCTTAAAAATCTCCAAAGATGGAGATTCTACCACCTCCCTAGAGAGCCCATTCCAATGCTTCACCACCCTCCTAGTGAGAAAGTTTTTCCTAATATCCAACCTTGACCTCCCCAGCTGTAATTTGAAACCATTGCTCCTTGTTCTGTCCTCTGTTATCCTCGAAAACAGCCTAGCTCTCTCCTCTTTGGAGCAACCCTTCAAGTAGTTGAAGGTTGCTATCAAATCTCCCCTCAGTCTTCTCTTCTGTAGACTAAATAAGCCTAGTTCCTTCAGTCTCTCCTCATAAGTCATGTGCCCCAGCCCCCTAATCATTTTTGTTGCCCTCCACTGGACTCTTCCTAATTTGTCCACATCCTTTCTGTACTGGGAAGCCCAAAACTGGACACAGTATTCCAGATGCAGCCTGACCAGTGTCGAATAGAGGGGAATTATCACATCCCTCGATCTGCTGGCAATACTCCTACTGATGCAGCCTAATATGGCATTGGCCTTTTTGGCAACAAGGGCACACTGTTGGCTCATATTCATCTTCCCGTCCACCATAACCACCAGGTCCTTTTCTACAGCGCTGCTACTTAGCTGGTCTGTCCCCAGCCTGTAGCAGTGCATGGGATTTTTCCGTCCTAAGTGCAGGACTTTGCACTTGTCTTTGTTGAACCTCATGAGGTTTCTTTCGGCCCAGTGTTCCAATTTGTCCAAGTCTCTCTGGATCCTGTCCCTGCCCTCCAGAGTATCTACCATTCCCCCCAACTTGGTGTCATCCGCAAACTTACTAAGCACGCAGTCTATTCCATCATCAAGATCATTAATGAAGATGTTGAATAGAACCGACCCCAGGACTGACCCCTGGGGCACTCCACTCGTTACTGGTTGCCAACCAGACATCAAGCCATTGATTCCTACCCGCTGAGCCCGTTGATCTAACCAGTTTTCGATCCACCTTACGGTCCACTCATCCAACCCATACTTTCTTAACTTGCCGACGAGAGTGCTGTGGGAAACCGTATCAAAAGCCTTGCTAAGTCAAGGTATATCACGTCAATAGCTCTTCCCGCATCCACAAATCCAGTCATCTCATCATAGAAAGAAATCAGGTTGGTCAGGCACGATTTGCCCTTGGTGAATCCATGTTGACTGTTCCTGATCACCCTATTTTCCTCCAAGTGTTTCAGGATGGATTCCTTGAGGACCTGCTCCATGACTTTCCCAGGGATTGAGGTGAGGCTGACCGGTCTGTAGTTCCCTGGATCCTCCTTTTTCCCTTTCTTAAAGATAGGTACTATATTTGCCTTTTTCCAATCCTCCGGGACCTCCCGCATTCGCCACGAGTTCTCAAAGATAATGGCCAACGGCTTTGCAATCACTCCTCCCAACTCCCTGAGCACCCTCAGATGCAGTTCATCCGGCCCCATGGACTTGTGCACATCCAATTTCATTAAGTGTTCCCTAACCTGACTTTCCATCACCGAGGGCCGCTCTCCTTCTCTCCATTCCGCGTTACCCCGTGTAGTAGTCTGGGAGCTGGCCCGCCCTGTGAAGACTGAAGTAAAAAAAGCATTGAGTACTTCAGCCTTTTCCGCATCATCCTCCACGAGGATGCCTGCCCCATTCAGTAAGGGACCTACACCACCTCTGATCCTTTTCTTGTTGCTGATATACTTATAGAACCCCTTTCTGTTATCCTTCACATCTCTTGCTAGCTGCAACTCCAATTGTCCTTTGGCCTTTCTAATTTTATCCCTGCAATCACTGGGTCTACCTGTTACTGCAGTCCTTATCAGTTCATTCTCTCATTTTCATTAGGCTCTCCGCTAGAACACTGCAATATAAGAACCCAGAGAGTACATTTGGTAGGTTAGATAGATAATTGCCAATAAAAAGATAAAATCTGAAAGGCTGTGCACTAAAATGGTTGTTAGTGATGGAGGTTCTTCACCCATGCATAGGTCTAAAGCAGTTTCTGTACAATACCGGTAACTAAGGATACAATTGCTTTGCCACACGACAGTGTGAAATGACTTTATTTTCAGAAATAAATAACAACAAAAAGCAGTATTTTACATCAATTAGAGATTGATTCTTCCTGTAGATTGTCTTCCTAAAATCTCTTTATCAATAGTAGAAGAACCAAAAATTCTTACAATAAAATGACATACTATATTCTTAACTTCTGAACAGGCATGGTTTGAAATGTAAAGTACATGAGAAAATTATGAAATGAAAAAGTTTTCTCATCTAAAATACATAAGTTCTTATTCATATTTTGATATTACCCCCTGTCCCTCCACCCTTGAGCAGCTGTCTTTTTATTCTATAAAGGGCATTTTATTATTTAACTGCTTACAGAAAAATTGTCTCCCACACAATCAGTTATAGGGTAAATTAGTAGTTCTGCAACAGGTGGAATTTAGTACATGTCAATATCTTTATTCTCAACTCCCTCTAACTGGAAATAAAGTTCTAGAAAGGAATTTTCTTCCATTATAGTACATTTGACAGCAAGGACTATAGGTGGCTCACAAAGAAAACTAGAATAAATCTAAAACATAACCATGTATTTTAACTTACCTGGTTTGTCTAAAATGTCTGCATCTGACAGTGCTAAAATACTATATGACCACCACTTAAAAATTCTTTTGAGGTCATCTAATTTAACACCCTGAATGCATATTCCCGCTAGAGTAGAGTTTCCTCCTGCCTATTCTTCCAGTGATTGCTCATGTGCATTCCACTTAGGTGTGTGTGTGCTGTGCGCATAA
>ML685779.1:20078171-20091035 GCA_007922175.1 Pelusios castaneus
GAAACACATCTCGAAGAATATCAATTACAGGTAAACAACCTTATCTTAACCACATCCCTCAGGAATTTATGTCATTGCTTAAACAGACCAATACTACACTTATACTACTTGCTTGCAAAATTATTACAGACATTAATGATGTTGAATCAGGCCCTAACAGCCTTTATTCCTAAAAGCTGGTTCCTAATATCTAACCTAGCTGTTTCTTAACTAATAGCCTCGATTTCTATGGTTTCATCTGAAAGGCCTCTACACAACAAATCTCTTGGTACCCAATTTATGTATTATGTGTACCTTGTCTGAGTTGATGGTATAGAAGTCACTATACAAAATAAAGTTGTATTGTATCAGCCACTGTAAACAATCCCTCTATATCTTACATGTCTACCTCTGAGGAATTTGTAAGTAGATATATCACCCTTTATCTCCTTTCCTTCAAGCTGTAAATACTGTATTAAATTGCCTTAATTTCTCCTCATATGTCATACTGTCTAATCCTATCACCTCCTTTGTTGCATCTTTTAGGATTTTTTTTCTAATTTATGGAAATTCTTTCCATACAGAGAATATCACAATTGTACAGAGGATTTCAGGTACAGTTATATTATTAGCTAGTGCACAAGCAGTGCAAGAAAGATGGGGAAAGTTTAAAATATAAAACTGACAAATAGAATGATGTAGATATTGACAAAGATAAAATGTCAAAAGAGTCATTGTGGGTCTTCACTATAGGGTTAAAAATAGCAGCATAGTCATTCCTGATGGCGCTGTAACCCAGGTTCTGAGACCCATCCCCCTGAACTGGTTTTCAGAGCCCAGGATTCAGCTTGATCAGGACCATTGCTGTATTTAGACCCTTAGACTGAGCCTTGTGAGCCCAAGTCAGTTGACCCAGGTTCTCCAAACTGCTGCCATGGGATGGATTTTTTGTTTGTTTGTTTGTTTGTTTTTGGTGCTTTTTGCAGTGTAAACATGCAAAAAAAGCTTACGTAGGCATCATATGATCACATAGCTTACCCATATAATAGCCTCAAGGTCAGCAATTTGGAATCTGGAAAGTCATCCTTAATGGACCATCCATTCAGGAGGTGTGCAGCATCCTCAAACACACTGCAGCTACACAGAGGAAGGCTCTTTGACTCCCAGTGTGGTTATTTGCCAGAAACCTCACTACCCTGCATCTGAAATGGTTGAACTTGCACCAGAGATTGTTTGTCTTCAAGCAGCCACAATGTCTCTCTCTCATCACACTGAGTGATGAGGAAGGAGTTTCTTAACAAAGAAAGACGCTTGTTCCCTTTCTGCTTGGCACAGTGTAGAAGTGTATATAACAGAGATGGTTCGTCATGTAGTCCAGGTTGGTTTTCTGCTAATGAGACAATGGCAAGGCACCTCCCATATATCTTTGAAAAGCGGCAGTTGTGGCATCTCCAGAATTTTCTCAAAGAGGTTTTTTGCTGCAACATAATGCCTGATATTAAGAGATGGCTTTGTAGACACTCCGTGTTTATTGGTCTCATAGCCCCCGTTACTCTTATATGATTCAGTTGTATATCAGCTAGCTTTGTATGGGAGGAGCTTACCTACACAGGAGCATAGTATGCTTCAGCTGAGTAGCAGAGTGCTAGTGCTGACCTTCACAGCGTTTGTGTATTAGCTTCCCAAGTTGAGCCCACCAGCTTAGTCAGTATATCATTTCCGCTATTAATCTTCCCAGTTACCTTAGAGAGATGGTCCATTTCAGTAAGTATTTGAACTAGAATTACGCTTAGATATAAGATATGTGTCAGTCACTCTCCATTTACGAAGATGTTGAGCTCTCATGTAGCATTGGCATCGTTGAAATGGAAACACAGTGACATTTCTTTGATATATTGAACTTAAGTCTCCATGCCTTTCAATAAACACTGATAACTGCCATGGTTTGGTTCAGGTTGTCCTCAAATCTTTCTGTAGTCTCTTTCTTGAAGTAGGCAGAAGTCATCTGCACACCTGAAAGACCTTGAAATTGTTAGTGGCAGATCATTTGGAGAAAAAAGTTAGAACAAGAACAGACCCCTGAGGGATTCCATTCTTCTGGATTCTCCATATGGTCAATTTATTTTCTAGCAATGCTCAGAATTTCTCATCTTGACCAGCATACCAACATACCAGATGGTATCATAAGTGTCTGTCAAGTCAAGATACATAGATTTGTCTTGTTCTGTTAGAAACCATTTCTATAGAGGTGCTAAGAGTCAGGCCTGGTCTATACTTATGGGGAAATATGGCAGCAGTTGACAGGAGTTATGTAAACTATTCAGGGTAGGTTGCATAACTTACATCGACTTCCTAAATTCTCTTCTACAAGCCATATCCATTACAATGCACTGATGGGAAATGTGTACCCATTGACACAGTGCTACCCTTTTGGGGATGTGGTTTTATTGAATCAATTTCTGGATAGATTCATTGGATCTTCACTTCTGCTAAATTGATCCAGATAAATTGATCTTTTGGCTGTGAATTTGCCACTGTCAATGAAGACATACTTTAGAATTTGGTCACAAGTGCTCCTATTATGTTTAAAACTGGCCTGGTCATCACTCAGAGCCTGCTGTACTGTGCACATGATTCTTTGTAGAATTAATCACTTCAGAAGTCTGTAAGCATCACTCAGAAGTGATACTGTAATAGCTGTCCAGAATGGAGCGGTCTTTTCCTGGCTGTGGTGTAGTTGTCACCCTTGCTTTCTGACAAATTTTAGACATCTTGTTCTCGTGGATCATAAGGGATATCAAAATTTTCATCCATTATATGCTCTTCTTACCAAGGTGTAGTAGCATTTCTGGTGAAATCTTGTCCAGGCCTTGTTCTTCTGCTTTCATGGAGGTCAGTTCTCTCTTTGTACCTCATCAGTGGAACATGTCTGGAAGATAAAACAAACAAGGAGTCTTGTGGCACTTTTAAAGACTAACAAATTTATTTATCACATGAGCTTTCGTGGGAGAAAATCCCACTTCATCAGATGCTTTGAAGATGGGGAGCTGTAATTCTAAGGTGAGGCCAGTGTGTATCTGTACCATTCCCTCTTCACTGATTCCTTAGTGGCCTGGCCCTTGTCTGGGCTTTTGCCATGTTTGTTAGGTGTGTGGCAATTCTGTCTGGGGACAATATACTTGGGTGGATTTTGGTTTCTGTGCTTCTTCAAGCTTCCTTATGAGTAATCAGATTTTTCTGCTAGACCTTGTCATGTTCATATTTGATGTAACTTCTTCCCAACAGTCTTCCAAGCACTCAGGCCGTTAATGAAAGTTACTTTCTCAGTCATCAGAGTCTTATACTGCTTCAAAAGTAATGCACATTGCTTATTTAAGCTGAATATGTAAGTCTTTTGGTAGCCATGTGGGATGGATTTAGTGGCTACTTTGAAGATTGCTTTGAGGAGAAAATGTAAGCTTTCTCTGCAGAGGTATTATGCACACTGTGCACTTATCAGTTAGCTCTCAGTATTTTTTTTCCCAGTTTGCTCTTCTAACCTAGGGATAAACAACGAGAGTCCTGTGACACCTTAAAGACTAACAAATTTCTTCGGGCATAAGCTTTTGTGAGCTTCAACCCATTTCGTCAGTGCCACAGGATTCTGTTGTCTTCCTAGGCATAGTGGTTCTTATGGCAAAAGTCACTCCTATTTGAGTAAGAATAGGATGGTTCTTGGGAAGTTTTCACAATTCTACAGGAGGCCAGTTATGATTTGTCCCGTGCTGGGGTGACTCTTCCAAGGTCGCCTTGTTTGTACCATGAGAAGAATATGGTGGTTGGCTGCTTAGGGTCTTGTAAAAGATGTGGATCATTTATAGAAAGCCCGCCCATCTACAAGGTCCAGTCAGTTTATTTTGTTTTGCCAGATTGTAGCCCCATAAAGTATGGTGGCTGTAGAAGTCTCCAACATGGATGAATGTTGAGGTGTTGGTACAGATGGAGTGTTCCAGTCTTCATCAGGAAGTTCAGAAACATTTTTAATTTTAAATTGACTCATTCTTATACTGTTACAGTGAGGAATTAGTTGGCAAGGCTTCAACATCATCAATATCAGTTTTCACATAAATATATTTTCCATTAAGATTGTAGTAGCCAATATCACAGCCTCATATATCAGCCTACTGGTAAAGAAGGAATCTGCATGAATTTCTTAGATACAAATAATGTCAACTCTGTGAAGGCCATGAGATGTTTTATTACTAATAGCTTTGCAACTATCAGTCCCTGAACAGTAAATTTGAAGAATGGAAAGAATCAACAATTACCACGCCAGTGCAACTCTAACTAACTTCCAGTTTGCAGCTTGCAATGGAAGCACATCAGCTTTGCCCCAAGGTCCAGTAATACCAATGTGCCATTTTATACCATGCAGGAACAATAATAGCAATTGGCATAAAATGGCATTATTAATTCTCAAGAACTACAAACGGTACTCCTCTAAATGCATCCCAAACTAACACTAGCTTTTCTTGCTGTACTGTCACACCTAAAGATTTATATTATTTGTTATCCATCATGGATCTTAGATTCCTCTCTCCATCAGCATTCTCTGGGAGTGCTCTCTGGTGTGGTATAGTGATTCAAATTGGTGATTGCCCTCTTCCCTTTTCCAAAGATAATTACCTAACATGAATTTAAATTGAACCTTGTACCATTGATATTTTAACCTTCCTGTGAAACTTTCCTGATTATTCTGAAATTTCCTTCACTGTGTTGGCAATTCCTTTTATAATGGTATTACTTGCACCTTGGTCTGCTTATATGACTGAGCCAAATCTGGGAAGGGCTAAAAAGCTATGTTCAGCTTGGAATCTTTATATCAGAGAGCCATCAGGGTGGACTATGATAACTATGAGCTGGGGCAGAAGAAACTTTGATTTTATTTTAATAAACCAGATCCCTGAAAGAAGAGAGCCTCTGTGGAGTTACTGAAGAGCCTGACCAAAGGAAGAAACCGAAGTGGGGTGCTTCAAAGTCCCACTTATCCAACAAGAGGCACTATAGAGCAGGCACACCCTTTTGGGTAGTCCAGTCCTGATGTTCATCCTCTACCTTTACTCAACCTTCACTCAGAAAACCACAAACAAAAACACACACTTCAGAAAGTGGTTTACCTGATTAAAGACTGTAACATTTGTCCAATATAGAACACTTTATGCTTTCTTCTCAGATTGTACTCAGTATTAAAGCTAGGCTAACTGACTGATCATTTCCTGAGTCATTATTTTATTAGAAGTGATATTAATTTATATAGTACTCAATGTACAATGTAAACTATACAATAGACATAAGAACATGGTTTAAATTTCTTAAAGACTAATACTATACTTAATTTCCTCCATTCTTCTTTGTGGGTTTGTGCAAATATATATTTATATTTCTCTGGTGATTCCAAAAGAACTCCATTTTAAGGGCCCATCTAGAAAGAAAGCATGTGATAAATAAAAGCCAAATTTTGAACAAACATACTTGCAAAAATCCAAGTCAGTCTTGGATTCTTCATAAACAGAAAAAAGGGTAAAATCAAGTAGATTCACCTTCAGTAATGACCCAAAAACTTGAAGTGAACATTACTCTTTATATAAGAGCGGTAGCCATGTTAGTCTATGTACAGCAAAAACGAGAGTCCTTTGGCACCTTATAGACCAATAGATTTCTTCGGGCATAAGCTTTCGTGGGCTATAACCCACTTACATCTGTCAAAGTGGGTTATAGCCCACAAAAGCTTATGCCCAAAGAAATCTGTTAGTCTGTAAGGTACCACAGGACTCTCGTTTTTATTCTTTATATCAGATCTCAACTTGAGAGATAAAGAGCCATTGATCTGTAAACAAAGAAGGTGAACATGATTTTATATGTGCCTAGTGAATAGATTCCAAATCAGTAACATACATCTGATGCCTTCAGAGAGCCAAATTCACAAAGTTGAGAATAATTATGAGTTGAATTAGCTAGGAGAATTAATTTTAGCAGAATAATTGGGGAGTGCTTAATAACATTTTTGAGCTACCCGAAAAGCTACAATCCCACAGTTAACAAAACAAACAAGGAGTCTCGTGGCACTTTTAGGGTGCATCTACGCTTACAAATTAAGTCAGCTTAAGCTTGCTTAAATCAACTTAATTTAATCTGCGTCCACACTACATTTTCCTTAAACTGACTTAAGCAGCTGCTTAAGTCGACTTAAGGAAAATTAAAGTTGACTTTAATAAACCTAATTTTAGGTCGACTTTGCTGGCTAAGTCGACTTTAGAAAGTCGACTTAGCCAGTGTGCATGCAGAGTAGCCCTAAGTCAACTTTAAGTCGATTTAGGGGGGGTCTTCAGGGCTTCCCCACTGCCTTCCCTGCCAGGGTGGCTGGCACAGCCACAGCCTGGCGTGCCCCCCATAGGGCAGGACAGAGCCCTGCCCAGCCTGCTCCTATGCCCTGCCAGGGTCCCTGTCCCTCTCTGCCCCCACTGTACCAAGGTACAATGGGGCAAGGACTGAGCCCTCTGGCACTGGGCAAGGGGTGCCCCCGCTGCCATCGTGGACCTGTGCCAGGTCCCCCTAGCCCTACAAGTCGACCTAGGCATCCGGTGTGGGCACTCTAGGTCGATTTGGCAGGGTCCCCTCTAAGTTGACTTAATTTTTGAGTGGGGACATGCTAAGTCGACTTAAATTAACAAGTGTAGACATAGCCTTAGAGGCTGACAAATTCATTGATCACATGAGATTTTGTGGGAGAAAATGACAATGTGAGATTTTCTCCCATGAAAGCTCATGTGATAAATACATTTGTTAGTCTTTAAAAGTGCCACTGGACTCCTTGTTTGTTTTGCTGAAGTAGACTAACATAGCTACCCCTTTGAAACAGTTAACAAAGAAGACTATGCTAATTTTTTGAAAAATGGCTTAGAGAGTAAGCGAAAGCAGCTATTTTGAAATAAATAATCTACAATTATATAGTAAATAAGGGAAAGAAACTTGAGAACAATAAATATAAATTAAAAGCTAGGACATATAGAAAACTGATAAGGGAGTCACAGAGATTTTTAAAAAAGTAATATTTGTGGCTAGCAAGGTTAAAGACAATAAAAATGCACCTTTCTAAAATATATCAGGAACGAAAGGAATCTTGACAGTGGTATTGGTATGATAGTAGATGGACATGGTAGAATTACCAATAACAATACAGAAAACACAAACATAGTCAATACATATTTCTGTTCAATATTTGTTGGGGGCAAAAACAACAGATGATCGATTCATATGCTTTGTTATACCAAAGGTCAGACTAGATGGTATCAGTGATCCCTTCTGCCCTTAAAATCTATGAATTATTCCTCTTTAAATCTATGTAATGTAAAATTAGTGACCATAACGTAATTAAAACAGTAACTTTAATTTAATTAAATAGAGACTACAGTATAATTAAATTTAACATTGTTCTTTGTGGGAGAGGAATAGCACAGAAATTTACCACAGTAACATTTAACTTAGAATCATAGAATAATAGGGTTGGAAGGGACCTCACAAGGTCATCTAGTCCAACCCCCTTCTAAAAAGCAGGACCACTCCCACTAAATCACCCCAGCCAAGGTTTTGTCGAACTGGGCCTTAAAAATCTCCAAAGATGGAGATTCTACCACCTCCCTAGATAGCCCATTCCAGTGCTTCACCACCCTCCTAGTGAGATAGTTTTTCCTAATATCCAACCTTGACCTCCCCAGCTGTAATTTGAAACCATTGCTCCTTGTTCTGTCCTCTGTTACCATTGAGAACAGCCTACCTCCCTCCTCTTTGGAGCACCCCTTCAAGTAGTTGAAGGTTGCTATCAAATCTCCCCTCAGTCTTCTCTTCTCTAGACTAAATAAGCCTAGTTCCTTCAGTCTCTCCTCATAAGTCATGTGCCCCAGCCCCCTAATCATTTTTGTTGCCCTCCGCTGCACTCTTTCTAATTTATCCACATCCTTTCTGTAGTGGGGAGGCCAAAACTGGACACAGTATTCCAGATGCAGCCTGAGCAGTGTCGAATAGAGGGGACTTATCACATCCCTCGATCTGCTGGCAATACTCCTATTGATGCAGCCTAATATGCCATTGGCCTTTTTGGCAACAAGGGCACACTGTTGGCTCATATTCATCTTCCCATCCACCATAACCCCCAGGTCCTTTTCTACAGTGCTGCTACTTAGCCGATTGGTCCCCAGCCTGTAGCAGTGCATGGGATTTTTCCGTCCTAAGTGCAGGACTTTGCACTTGTCTTTGTTGAACCTCATGAGATTTCTTTCGGCCCAGTGTTCCAATTTGTCCAAGTCTCCCTGGATCCTGTCCCTGCCCATCAGAGTATCTACCATTCCCCCCAACTTGGTGTCATCCCCAACTTCAAAAAGAGAAACTAAACAAAAATGATAAAGCTAGTCAAATGACAGAGAACAGTCATAAAAATAAAATGGTTACAAGTTTCATTGAAACTATTTAAAAATCCCATGAGAGAGGCTCAAACTAAATATATACCCCCAAATTAAAAAAACAAAACCAAAAAAACTGTAATGGGACCAAAAAAAAAATTTGCCGGGGCTAAAAAGCTGAGTAAAAGAGGTAGTTAGTAGTGAAAGGACATCCTTTAAAAACTGGAGGTAAAATCATGCTGAAAAAAAAATAGAAAGGAGTATAAACTCTGCCAAGTCAAGTGTAAAAATACAACTCGGCAGGCATTAAAGAAAATGAAGAGCAAGTAATAAAAACTAACTAATTAAGTACTTCAGAAGCAGGAAGCCTGCAGTACAATCCGTCGGGCTACTGGATGATCAAGGTGATAAAGAGGACTGTTGGAAGACAAGACGAGTGCAGAAAAGCTAAAAGTATTATTTGCAGGATCTTCATAGAAAATTATGTAAGCCAGATTCCTACTCTGAGCAATTCTTTTCAGGTCACAAATCTGAGGTGACAGTAGAAGATGTTTTGGAATAAACTCATAAATTAAATAATAAGTCACCAGGACCAGATATTCACTCAGAAATTTTGAAGCGGCTCAAATCTGAAATTGTAGAAATACTAACTGTATGTAACTTATCACTTAAATCAGTCTTTGTATCAGATAAATGGAAGATAGATAATGTAATACTAATTAAAATAAATAAATTTAAATAAAAGTCTCCAGAAGCAATCCTGGCAATTTCAGGCTTGTAAATCCAACTGCAGTACCAGCAAATTGGTTAAAACTTTACTAAAGAACAGAATTATCAGACACACAGATAAACAGAGTCTGTAGGAGAAAAGTCAGTGCTTTTTTCTAAATGAAAATCATGCCTCAACACTCTATTTGATTTATTTGAGGGTGTCAATAGTCATGTGGACAAGGGTGATCCAGTTGATTTAGTGAACTTGGACTTTCCGAAAAAATTTGACAAGGTTGTGCACCAAAGACTCTTAAACAAAGTGAGCAGTCATGGGATAAGCAAGAAGATCCTCTTGTTGATCACTAATAGTTTAAAAGACAGGAAATAAAGGGCAGTAATAAATAGTCAATATTCACAATGGAAAAAATGTAAATAGCCAGGTTCTTTAAAATTCTGCATTGGGACTTGTGTTCTTCCACCTGTTAATAAATTATCTGGAAAAGGCGGTAAACATTGAGGTTGGCAACATTTGTAGATGCTACAAAATTACTCTAGAGAGTTAAATGCAAAGAGTTGCAAAGGGATCTCACAAACAGGGGCTTGGGCAACAAATGGCCAATGAAATTCAGCATTGGTAAGTGCAAAGTAATGCACATTGGATAAAATATTCCCAAGTATACATACGAAATGGTGGGGAGACATCTGTTCAATGTGCAGTGGCAATCAAGAAAGCTAACAGAATGTTAGGAACCATTAGGAAAAGGATAAATAATATGTTAATGCCTCTTTGGAAATCCACAGTATGCTCACATCTTGAACACTGCATGCAGTTCTGGTCACCTCATTTTAAATATTAGATATATTAGAATTGGAAAATGTACAGAGAAGGGCAACAAAAATGATTAAGGGCATAAAATAGTTTCCATATGAGGGGAGATTAAGAAGACTGGAACTATTCATCTTTGAAAAGAGGAGACTAGGGGAAAAATCTTGAATGAGGTGGAAAAAGTTCCAAAGGGATAGCCGTGTTAGTCTAGTGGAGAAAGACTTTTAAAGACTTATTTATTGCATGAGCTTTCATGGGAGAAGTGTTATTTACTCCGTCACATTACTCGACAACCAGGGGTTAAAGTATGCCGGAACGCACAGGAACGGCGTTCCGGGGCCCACAAATTCAAGGGGTCAGCGTTCCGGGGCCCCTAAAAATAGAAGAAAGCAGAGGGAATGCATGTTCCACTCTGCCCTGACCTGGGAGCTGCAGCCAGCCTGGGCTGCTCCTTCACAGAGAAACAGCCTCAGGCTGAGCCAGTTGGGAGCTGCCTCCGGGGTCCTAGTGCTGGTAGGGTTCCCTCTCTGTGTGTGCTGGGCTGCTCAGCCTACATAGACGTGTAATCCTTCCAGCACTAGGACCCAGGAGGGAGCATTTAACTTCAGCACAGCACTGGGGCCCCTGCAGGAAAGGAAAGTGAGGGAAACTATGTGGGTCTGATCAAGGGGACCCCTCAACTTCCTCACCCATATCCCTGCCAGGTGAGGGGGGATGAGGCTACCCAGCTCCAGCCATGGGCTTGGTCCCAGCTGCAGCAGAGGACAGTAAGTGATGACAGCCCTTCAAGGGGGTGGGGGGGCGGGGGGGTGAGGCTGGGATAGGGAGTGGAGGTGGCAGCGTGTGAGGCCAGGATCAGGGGAGGGGGGTGGCAGGAGCAGAGTGTGAGGCCGGGATTGAGGTCAGGGAAGTGCAGTGGGGTGGAAGGGGCAGCGTGTGAGGCCAGGATCAGGGCCAGTATTTTTATGGAGCGATAACCGATGTATATGGTATTGAGAAGTGGTTGCAAATGCCAACGTGGGCTGGGGTCCACACATGTATGAAGGGGGCCCGGATGATATGGGAAGGGGGCCCAGAGATTAGGAGGGTTCCGGGGCCCGTCAAATTATACTTGAACCACTGACAACAACCAAGGGAACCCAATGAAGTTAATAGACAGAAGTTTTAAAGTAACCATAAGGAAACAGTACTTCACACAATGCACAGTCAGTCTGTGGACTTGGTGATGTTAGGAAGTCCAAAAATATGACTGGGTTCAAAAGAGACTTAGGTAAATTCATGGAGGACAGGTCTATCAGTAGTTATTAGCCAGGATGGCCAGGTATGAAACCTATGTTCTGACCGGGAGCAGTTTATTCAAAAATTCCCCTCTCCCATTCATTCCCTTTGAAGCATTCTGCACTGGCCATGATTAAAAGACAGGATATTGGTCTAGACCCAATATGGACATTTTTATATTCTTTATGCCCCTTCCTTCCCCTTCAAAGATTTAAGATCAGTGGTTAAGTATTTGTGCACTGTCTTTTTATTTGTTTTGACCCTCATATTTAACTGTGAAATAATAATCCTTTTATCTGTCCTCTAGGCATTTATGATGAAATTACATGTATTGATTTTTTTTAAACATTATTTGCTGGTTTTGACACAGCCTGTGTTACGAATGTGCTAATAAAATCAAACCTTTTCATTTTCTTTAATGCTCATGTTTCACGTCAATTTCATTTTTGTCCCCCTAATTTTATTACTATAAGTTTTAATTGCTTACCTGACTTATTTATTCTCTTTTTCCTTCACTATTTCCTGTATATGATCAGTGTTGTGTTTCTGTTCTTTATCTAACCTTCCATTTACACACACACAAATCTCAGTTTGTCTTTCTCCACTATACACTCTTAGAGAAACTGTTTTTTCTTTCTTCTGCACTATACAGGAGTTGCATATCCCCTTTCCCACATCCTTTTCCCTCTATTTATGTGGCATAAATGTACTGCCAAGCAGACAGAGGGTCAAAATTAGCCCCACATTCATGCAGTTAAAATATTAATAATAACAGAACTAAATAATTATAAACAAATATAGACAAAGGAGGAAAGATGTGTTACTTTGTGGTTTCATTGTTTTTTTCCATTTAAGCATCTTTGTTTGGTCTTATGATGTTGGACTTCTACCTTGTTTATTCAGTTCTGTCCATTTATAATAAATTGCTACAAGTTTTCCACTGATTTGTATCTCATAGTTATTTGCTTCCTATTGATCAATAATAAATCCAAATGTTTCCAAACAGACTCCTTTTCTACTCACTGCAACAGGAAACTATAATCAATACTTTAAAAAACTGGGAAACGTTTGCAATAAAATACAGAAAGCTGAGTAAAATCTCCCAAGAACAGCATCAGATTCTATGACTTGTCAGCATTAATATGTTTTATCAATACTTTGTTGTTTTCTTCCTGCCTTGTTGATCTGTAACACTGATAATGATTTCTTTGTTATTGCTCCTTTCTCTTAATCTACTCTTTAGTTTCAATATTAATATTACCATCCACTCTTGACATAGTGGACTCAGCCCTTTATCCCTGAGATAGATGCAGTTTTCTGTTGGTGGGAAGCCTTTCATAGATATGAGCAGGCTTTTTTTGTGATGGTACTTAGGGGTACTGAGTACCGACACCTTTTTTTCCACAGTGATGTGGCCCTGGCTCCTGCCACTCCCACCAGCTGCCCCAAGAAAGTCTGTAAGTGAATTCCAGCACCTTGCCTGCTCCATATAATCATTAAGGACCCAAAGGCATTTCTGGTGATTGCTGAAGCTTTGTCCATGTCTCCTGGCCATAATTTTACCTCTCCCTTCTCTTATGCAGCTGATTATCTATCTATCTATCTATCTATCTATCTATCTATCTATCTATCTAT
>ML685779.1:20095629-20134473 GCA_007922175.1 Pelusios castaneus
TTATTATTATTATTATTATTATTATTATTATTATTATTATTATTATTATATTAACCTGTTATGTTACCTCTCATATCTCTGATAAAAGAAGCTAAAATGTGCTAGTGTTAAAACACATTCTATGCAGAACTGTCCACAGATATTTTTATGATTAGTCCATTAGTGCATTAACCACTTCCTGCCTTTTTCTACCATATGTTGGATGGGATTTTGTAATACTCCAACCAGCCCTGTTGAGGAGCTGGATAATCAGCCCAGTTGGGTAATCAGCCCAGTTAATCCTGCCCCACTACACCCGTGTAAGCATATGGTTTAAGAATTTACTTGCGGGTGGGTGCCAGTTCAGATATAAGAAATAAAGGGATACTGTGATGAGTAAACACACAGCAAAGCAGTGGAATTGAAGAAATCTATTTTATTAACAAAGAATTTTTCAAGTGAGATTATTCAGATATACCAATAAATCTTAGGATCTGCTTACTCCTTAACTACGTGTTCACATGGCTATGAAAAAATGCACAGAGAGCCAAAAGGCTTTTATCCCTTCTCTGCTAATATTTAGCAGCTATTGACATTCGGAAGGGCAGACAAGGCAGGGTGAAAACTGTCACTTTCTTCTCCTGCCCCCACCTCTGCTTAGTCTTAAAATGGATTTCAAATACTCATCAGGTTTAAAATCCCTTGAGTCAAAAGTTCAGAAAAGGAAGAAATTGGGGCTTTATTTCAAGCACCAAAGGAAAAAAAGTGTTGTTCATTTTCAGTATGACGCATGGGGATTTAGGTATGTACAGAATCACCCATTAAGATGGATTGAAGTTGCACACACAAATCCCCAATCAGTAGTCTCTTGCATGTCTAATAGAATAGTTGAACACAGAGAATGCAAGTAGGGTTCTTCCCCCCATCCCCCAAGTTAAAAATCATGACTCTTGTGTCCTGAAAAAAGATTCTTCCTTTATTATTGTGCATGGGCTATTATTGAGCATGGGCTATAGGTGGGGAAGACGATAATTAGGAGCAACCTTTGCTCTACCTCTCCAGCAACCAACGGCTGATGTGTAATGGAATCATACCCATGCTCTTTTATCACCCTGATACCTCCTCTCTGGTGGAAGGAACGCTGCACCCAGTGCTTACTTACCTCTTTCTATAGACTCCCAATCATCCCAGAGCACATGATCAAACAAATTATAGTCTCCTGCTACACAGGTGTGGCAGGGGTGACTTCTTCCACAGGAAGAATATGTAATCTACCATGAGATGTAAAAGCAAAATCACTAAAAATCTCATCTCATTTTTGCTAGAGTAGGGATCTTAATCCTTGTGTCTTAACTAGAGTCTAACTACCCTTATAGTTTGACTGGATACAGTACTTTTCCCCCAGCTTTAAAATGTTTTTTTTTAATATTGCTATGCAAATACTATGTTTCACCCTAGATTTAGTTGCATATTGGGTGAGGGGATTACAGATATGTTTGTCATGCACAAGGTGGAAGAAGTCACCCCTGCCAAACCTGTGTAGCAGGAGGCTATAATTTGTTTGATCATGTGCTCTGGGATGATTGGGAGTCTATAGAAAGAGGTAAGTAAGCACTGGGTGCAGCGTTCCTTCCACCAGAGAGGAGGTATCAGGGTGATAAAAGAGCATGGGTATGATTCCATTACACATCAGCCCTTGGTTGCTGGAGAGGTAGAGCAAAGGTTGCTCCTAATTATCGTCTTCCCCACCTATAGCCCATGCTCAATATATAATATCTACTTATCTCTTTTGAGGTGTAGCACTTCCTGACTTCAACAAAGCTCCTTCTTGTCTTCCCTTCTCAGAAGGAATCAGCTTCACAGAACCATAACAGAGTCTTTAGGCAATACAAAGATAAAAAGCCTAATAAAAATATAGAGTGTAAGTCCTACACACATCACTGACATGAGTAGATACCACTCTATTGACTCTAGCAAGAGAAAGAGAGTTGGAGTGGCCCAATGGTGAAATTGGCCCAATTAATCAATTATATGAAAGCCATCACTTTGTGTTAGTCTACCTTTGATGAAATTTCTTGGTTGCCTAATAAAATGGCAGTTTCCCTTTGGCAAAAAACCATAATAAAAAAACCCATAATTATATTGGGGGAGAAGAAGAGGCAAAAATTAAAAAAAAAAAAAAACCAGAACAAGGAGTCCTTTGGCACTTTTAAAAACTAACAAATTTATTTATTGCATGAGCTTTCATGGGAGAAAATCCCACTTTGTCAGATGCTTTGTCGTCTTTTGACATTGAAGTCAAATTCCCCTTAGGGAAGATGGGGGCCTTCAATGCTGTCCGGAGGTGGAGAAGTACACTCAGTTCTGTGGAAAACAATGGAACATAGATGCCCCTCTCCACCTAATTAAGAGAATCCAGGCCCATTCAGAAAGTGCAGGATGGCAACCATTTTAAAAGAAGGAAGGCTTTTTTTTTGTAAAGTACTCTGTAATAGAACGTCTGCTGAAACAGAAACTTTCACTCTTGGAGAATAACAGGAAGAAGAGAGCATTAATCCTGAAAATAAATTAATAGAATCACGTTTCAGTAAATTCTTAGCTATATAGGAAACTTGAAGAGTATACATTATTCCATTCTGAAAATGACAGTAGTTAGCTGTTATCTATCATGCTGACCAATATTGTCTCATTGCTACCTTGTGCTCCTCCTTTATCTGTATCCATTTGTTGTCTCTTGTCCTGTATTTACATTGTAAGCTCTTTGGGCATGGACCTTCATTTTGTTCTGTTTGAAAAGCACCTAGCATAATGGGAATCCAGGCCATGAATAAGGCCACTAAATAGAATATTAATCCAAATTATTCTTCTTATTATTAAAAATAATTAATTAATTATAATTAAGATAACTATGGAAACAGAAAGGTCTGACACTGTGTGCTAAGTTTCTTAAAGGACTCATTGTAACATTCACTTTAACTTCAAAACTAATTTAGTAGATTTATTTGTACATTTGCAGAAAATTTGTTTTATACTCAAAAAAGGGGCTATAATTTTTTGGGTGGAAACTTTATTTTTCATTCTTAAGAATGAGTAAGAATCCCGAGATTAAGTGCAGAACTGGACTCAACTTTAAATATAGTACTATAACTGCCACCTCCATATAACTGGTGATTAAAAAATGTAAATATTAATGAATTAAGCCTCCAAGCTCCAACACTGGGAGACTGGGAATTATTAGGCTGATGACATAGGTCTGGAAAATGCAGCCCACAAAAGTTTCTTAAGGAGCCTGCAATAGAAATGGGAATTCTTTCCGCTTCTCTACCCTGCCATTTGGAAGGAGGGAGGAGAGGGGGAGCGATTATTTTCACTTTTTCAGCTGTGTGCTAAGTTAAATATGTATTAACTTGGTATGACCTGACTTTTTATTCCAGCCTACCACCACAGAAGCAAATCTTCTTTCCTTGTTACAGACAAATTGAAATGAGAGTGCTGAAGGGCAAGATCAAAAAGAGCACATGCCACAGCATGTGGAGCTACTGGAAAACTTTTTTGGAGCATCTTTGGTTTCCCTTTTGCTTATTTAGATAGGGACCCCACACTATTTCATCCACTTTCATCTTACTCCTCCCATGATGTCCCCAATTCATGCAATGTTCTGCAGAATGGAAACCCGGAGATCTTCCCTATAGTAGCATCTATGAGGCTTTATTATGTACACAGTGGTGACATTGTTGGCACTGGGCACACAAGACACATGCCCCAAGTCCCAGCTCTGGCCCCAACCCCGGCCAGGGGCCCAGGGGCCAGCCACCAGAGGCCGCAGGATCCTTTCCCTTACAAAAAGGATAAGAGTCATATGGCATGAGGTGAGTCTCTGACTCCACTGGCTGTTACAAGTGAGTTGGCAAGTTCAAGTCAAGATAATGGCCTGAGCAAGCAGAGATTGGCATTACTGTACCTCAAGAATACTCAGACACTATGCCAATTAGTGCACAATAGTGCAGTATCTGCATATCATGGACGTACACATCTCCTGCCCCACCAGCAGCCTTATAGAAATCACTGGGGAAAGATAATGCATACCTTTCCACTGCCCCCCTCAGCACTGAGAACAAAACAAAATTACATTAGAGGAAGGATCTATTGTGCAGAACCACATCTTTCATGTGGAAAATACTCTTTTCTCACACACATACATGGAGTGACTGGAGAAGGGAGGATATCTCTGAAGAGATTTTCACAGAGTTAATATCCCCAAGGCCCTTGTTGTATCTCTGTAATAAGTGGGTATCTAGGCCATTAATCTGTGTCTTCTATACTGAAAAATGTAACCTATTTTAAATTTAATTACTCTCCTGTGGTGCCCCTTCTAAGCAGTATATTGTACGGGAAGAAACAGAAAATACCTTACATCTATTTACATACTATTTTTAAAAAAAAATCAGCTGTGCAATAGCACAGACATGTACCAAAATGTAGCAAAACAAACACTGAATTATCAGTGATTGCTTATGGGAGCTGACATTTTGTAGATCATAGAATTTTATTTTTGTAAAGATAACATGGTCCTCAGCCAAAATATACAAAACTGGTTTGCCCGACGTGGAGTCTAATCAGATGACCTGAGATTAGGAGGAACAGAGATAAATGATAGCCTGCCATGGAACATGGCAAGGACAGGGGTGTTGCCTCTAGTTCAAATGCAAGTGTAATATTAATAAGAGATATAGAAAAGTTTAACAAATAGAAACAGAGGCCTAGAGGCTTTAAAGACTATATGCTGGGCTTTTGCCATGATAGAAAAGAGTGGAAATAACAATATGTGAGTAAGTGGATACAGAATAATGACTAATGCTATCAATATTAAAGTTAAATAATATCAACAATGTATTGAGCTATTTTTAAACCTCTCTCTTTTATAGAATTGTGCTTCATGCTCTCTTTTAAGAAATACTTAAAGTAATTATGTAGAATTTTTGTACACTTAGTTTTAAATAAAATGTGGAGTTAATTTCTATCAGTGGAACTACATTTTAATACCTCATCATAATGAGTAAAGGGTTCCCAGCCTTCCCTCTGTGTTTGTATTACATGCAGCGCAAAAGGGTCTCAGTGTCAGATGGGGTCTTTTAGAGTTGCCATATTACAGATAATAAATATGTAATTAAAAGTCCAGTCACTGTCTTTACTTAGATTGTGTTCCAAAGGGAAGATTTCCAGGCATTTTATAAATCAGAAAAGTTAAAAATAGTCATGCAATGCAGTAGTTGTTTTTTTTTTCTCCTCCTTCTGCTTTTAAACACAATAACTTCTGGGATGTTTAACCTTGAATGTGTTACTCTCACAATATTGAGCTGTTTTTCTGCTATCCTGCACTCCATTAATGTGCTATTACGTGAAGTTAGGATTAGAAAGAAGAAAAGAAAAGAAACTACTTCTTGAAAAGTATCCTTCAAGAGGCTTTGCTCCCACTGCATTTGGAAAACCTACCTTTGCAGGATATCTGAATAAGACATTCTAATGTCACTTGTTTCAGGGTGAGAATGTGAACAAAAGATAGCCTTGACTAGAAACTACAGACACTGCCTTCCCTCATGTACATGTAAATGAATATGCACACTTGTATCCTTCTATTGCTTCACCCTTAGTCCACCTTTAGCTATATCTTTATATCTTTATTTATTTATTTCTGCTATGATTTGTCTGAAACCTCCTAGTGCGCGCTTCACACACCAAATACAAATCCAATACTGACAGGCCAGCACAGTTTAAATTATTCACGCTTCAGTGTACGTGAGCTGCAGTGGAATGATCGACTTAGCAATCATCCATTCTTTGGCATCTTCTGACCTTATTGATGACAAATTGCAAGAGCTGGCAAACCAGGATGCTCATTCCTACCAAATGCTGAATTTCAGGTATAGGAGATCAACCCTATTCCCACTCATCCTTTATCTCCAAATTCAAACAGAAAACCTCATCTTAATAATAATAACAATAATAATAATAAATAATAAATAAGACAATTATTAAGAGACTAGGAAATCCTTGCTATTATAGCATGGGACTGTGTCTGAATCTAAGGGAGTCTGGATTCAATTTGTTTCTTAACAGGTTGCACGTACATCCCAACAAGCTCATTTAATTAAATCTTGTTTTAAAAGCTGGTGAAAAGAAAAGCTATAAATTGATCTTGACAAGGAGATTACGGAAAATTTCACTCCCAAGAAAATCTTTGCTGGCAGAAAGGATGCTTTTGAAAGTATAGTTTCTTTTTTCACAGCAGCTATTATTCCTGAGCCATGAAAGCAAAGAGGTACAGTGTGATCTTAAAAAAGCTAGCACATTTTAAGATTTAGTTTGGTACATTTTCCTGAGGATAATTTATAAAGAAAAATTCATAAATTCTTATCTGTCTAATTCTGTTCTTGGTGCACATGGAGGGACTTCTTCAAGCCAAAGGTAGCAGGAAAGGGAGGGAGGGAGATAAAGAGAACTGAAGGAACTTTTTCAAGAGGCAAGTTTAACATTTGGCATTGCATAATACCAGAACTCAGAGTCTCTAATCTAATTGGAGGAATATTTCCAATCTTCAGGCAACATTTTACTGCTGTGGAACCCCGAAGTCATCAATATTGGTAAATCACAGTGGTATGGTTGTTATGGGGAGAGTATCTCATGTAGGGTAAATTGTTACAACTCCATTGGAGACCAAGGACCACCAAGGAAAGAGAAGTATGAAACCATTATGTTTTTTGTTGTTACTGGATGCTTATGATCTTTGTGGATTCCAGTGAGACATGGCACACCTGATTTCTAGATCAATAATGTTTAATGGGCAAGTTTTTTTAATAAATGTATTGGTTAAATACAAAGCTTAAATGGAACTACAATATATCATACTCACTGAACCCAGAGAGCTAAGCAGTCACTAAGGGTTTGTCTGTGAGGACCCACTCAATCGATTGAGGAGCCGAGCCATTAACTCCAGCCCTTCAACAGGAGTAATGTGAGTTTGAAGGGAGGGTATTTCCCTTCATCTCAGCGCAGTACATCTACTGGACATTAGGAAGCTGAAGGGAGTTGTGTAAATTATTTTAAGTAACTTTCATATCTCTCTTTGACTACCACTGAAAATGGTGGGAACTGTAGACTAGAAGTCAGAGCTCTGTATAAAGGAATGGTTTTCATCAGGGGCCCTGCCAGGGAGTCACTGGATCCTCTGATCCAACTGGCAGCACCTCCTGCAGAATGAGGCATTATGGAGTGCCCCTTTGTCTAAGTGGTGATTTTTTATACTTATACTTTTCTGTATACAACTCTCACCTCATTACCTATCAATTAATTATTACATATTCTATTACCTACATTGGGTTTGTAGTGGAGCAATAGCTCCACTATGGCCTAGAAAGGGTTAAAAAGGGGCTTGGCAGCAGCAGCCAATTAGAAGAGAGGATTGCTGAACCAATCAGGGCCCAGAAGGCAATATAAAGCTAGGAGCAGCAGAGCTGAGAGTTAGTCTGCCTGGGGAGCAGGTTGGGAGAAGGTCCCTTCTGGGCTGGCAAGTTGAAGGGCTCAGGGCCTTGGAGAGCTCCGAGTGCGGTGGAGTAGCAGGAGCCCAGAGAAGCCCAACCTCCTGAAGGGAGTGGACAGCGACGAGCGGCTGGAGCAGAGGCCCGAGGGCAAGGAGCCAGGAAAGGGCAGCGGCTGGATCTCGGCTGGTGAGAGAGGTGTGACTGGGGCAGCGGGGAAGCAGCCCAGGGAAGTGATGCCTGATTAGTGTAGAGACTGGTGGGAGGTGGAGCCTCAGCGGAGGCACATAGGGTCCCTGGGCCGGTGCCTGGTGTAGAAGGTGGGCCCAGGTCTCTCCCTGCTCCCCCAGCATGCTAGGAGTGGCGCGGGTGGTAGGTGGGGTTTTGAGCTTGTTAGCCATAGACTGTTTTAATGTGCGGCTGGATTGTAGCGAGCTGGACTGGACTGCAGGAGGCGGTCAGTGGACTAGGCCTGGCCCACTGCTGCAAAGTGGGCCAGGGGACCTAGATACCCCGGAAGGGGTGAACTTTGGGGCTCAGCCAGAGGGCTGAGGTCCCAGAAGAGGACTCAGGGTCTGAGTCTGTCATATGGAAGCAGAGCACTGGCCACCAGCAGGGGGACCACTTGAGCGCAATTCCCCATAACATCACCAGGAGGCGCCCTGCTGGTGTGCCTGATGCTGTAATCTGCTACAGGGTTCTTACTCTGGACAACATTCCATTCTGATCGTGATAATTGGGATTGGCAAAATAACATCTGGTGATAGGAGGGGGAGTGAGAAAATATGCCCCGTGCCCCAGACATTCAAGGATAACTTATTTCCATCACTGTTATCTATGTTTAGCTACAAGCATATATGTCTTATTATGTGCCTTGATATGCAGAAACTTAGAAATCTGCAAGGTTACGCAGTATTGCTATTTGTGTTTGCCAGCCGGAAGATGTCAGGCTGCAGAGGCCAGAATAGGCAAGCATGCTGCTTACGTAATGCTGGGCATCAAAAGAGTAGTCAGGCAACTGAAAATGCACTGGGCCCACAACATAGTTGAAATAAATATTTAAGATGGGACACAGATGATTATAAGGCAAAGGTGGCTAACAGCTACTTCAGATACCTTTGGATCTCTGTGTTCATATCTCAACTTCTAAAGATACTGGATGCAATCTCACCTCATTTAAGTGAATGGCAAAATTCCTATTGACTTCAATATAATCAGGATTTCACCCCCTGTACTGAAAAGAAAGTAGGTGAGAATTACCGATGAAAACTTAACTACTGACACACAGGCTTAGTGACCTTCTTTTGTATTGCAGAGTACATGAACAACATAGTTGCCCCTCCCTAACAATCAAATCAAGAACAAGCACAGACCCAGAATCAGCCACCAATACCCACTTAGGTCTTCTCTACATTAGCATTTATGCCAGCAAAACTTTTCTTTCTCAGGGGTGTGAAAAAACCCACCGCCCTGGGTGGCATAAGTTTTGCCAGCATAAGTGCTCATGAATTGCACTATGTCAGTGGGAGAGTGTCTCCAGCTGACACAGCTACCATCACTCACTTAGATGGTTTTATTATGTCAGTAGGAGAGCTCTCTACCATCAACATAATTCAGCTACATGAGCATTCTCGCAGCAGCAGATCTGTACTCATATGGCTGTGCCACTGTAAGTTTTAAGTATAGATTAGCCCTTGGTTTCTAAGGGTACGTCTACATTGGAGTCTCTGTTAAGCTGACTTAGAGAGTCCACACTGAAAACTCTATTCAAGTGCCAGTGTCCACACTGGCAGGTGCTAGGTTGATGGAGGAGTGGTGCAATTGGAGGTAGCTGTCCCACATTGCACCAGGGCCTGGAGACCAATTAGGTCAACCTAAGGGCACTCCCTATCCACACTGGCTAAAATTGACTTAATAAGGTTGACTTAAGTGTTAAGTTGATCTTCAGAGGTGGTGTTATGTCAACTTAAGGAAGTGACCAATGTGGACGCAGCCGTCTGTAGGTCGACTTCACTGTCCTTAAGTCAACCTAAGGCTCCAGTGTGAACATATCCAAAGAGACTTCATCAGTGATTGAGCAAGGTATAATTAAAGGTGGACAGATCTGATCCTCAGTATGGTGGTTATCTGAAATACCTGCTGGAGGAGTGGTGTTTTTTGATTAACAGTCCAAATAAGGATGAAATAGGGTGGGTTGTGTCATGGCAAACATTTTTTTTTCTCTAAATAGTGGAAAGCAAGGATCTCTGCCTTTCTGGGGCTTGGGAAGGAAAGTTGCAGCCATTTTGTGCCGTATCCTACTGTACAGTGTGTGGTAAAATCAGAGTCTGAATGAAAAGTTTTGCATAAAGAAGTTTCTCATAAAATCAATCTGGTCAAAACACTTTATTTAGTAATTTGTACAGACCTCTGGTTGTTTTATTATTGTCTTATATGAATGGATATCGCTAAACTTTATATTCTCTTCTTTTTACTACTTTGTTGGCAGGAGCAGTGCTTTTCTTTTTCCTGCAAAATTAGCAAAGTGTTCCAGAAATACATTAACAAGAAGAGCTTCTTCAAAGCTCTCTGAGCTATGGTCTGCAATTGAAGATAGTGCTGCTGCTAATGATAATCAGGCTATAATGCGGGTTTAAATCCTTTAGACATTTTAAAAGCCACAGTATAGGTCTTTTTTTAAGAGAAAAGAAACAGAAGTTTTAGTTTTTTTGTATTCCCCTTCCATGCTTATTTTACGATTACAAGAAATTGATGGTGACTGAAGCCTTACCTGAACCTTTTAGTATCTATTACTGGATGCATTCTTCTTTATGCCATTATCATGACTTCTGAGTCATCAGGAAGACTTTGGGTGAAGCCTGGCACCATTAATTTGAATGAGTTTTATTGCCGACTTCAGTAGCGCCAGGATTTCACCCTTTACAGCTCAAAAATATATTCTTCCTAAAGGTGGGTTTGAGCCCCAAACTTTGGAACTGGATCCCAACCTTTTCCAAAATACATACGTGTTTTGATTCTGGTTACGGGCCATGTCTGGCTGAGATATTGGTTGGCCAAAGAAGGAGATCCCCTTTGTTCCTTTGTACTTGCAGTTGTAGTCAGCACATGCTTTCTTGATTTCCAAAAAGTGTCTATATATCCATTCCAGTGGGGCCACTCTTCTGTGGAGCAACCTGTTTGATATTTAGTGATGGAAGGCGTAGTGAACAGAGTGTCTCTCAGGTTAAATGTCATGCAACATATTTGGCCCTAAATGCTTTCTATTGAAGATATAACTCATTCCTAACTGTGCTACATGTCAACCGTAACCACCGTAACATAGTACTGACACATTTTCTTGGCCTACATATAAACAGGGATGGATTAATGCAGGGGCTTTAGGGGCTGCAGCACCAGGTCCTGCATTAAGGGGGAACCTGTGACCCCACAAAAATCTAGCCCTGAGTGTTGCCAGTATCACCAGCCTGCCACTGTCCGGGGCCCCTTCCTCTGGTCTGGCTACCCTGCCTCCATGCCACCAGCTGACAGGACTCCCAGCGGAAGGGAGTCCCTGTCCCTGGAGCTCTGCACTGCTGGCCTGCAAGTGCCTCATGGTGCAGTACCATCTGCTTGACCCCATCCCATCCCCCTCCTCTCCTAGGCCAATTGATGCTCCTGCCCCCATGTCCCCAGTCCCCAGGCTGTTCCTGGAGTGCTGTGCTGCCAACTGGCCCCTGAGCTGGCTTGTCTGCAGCAGATAGTTCGGGACCTGCTGGGGCAGACCAGCCAGTCCAGGGATGGAGTGCTGCAGGACCATGCTTGGGACCCCGGGCAACAATTGATGGCCTGCCCATGTGGCTGACAGGTCGGTTGGCCTGGGTTACTGTGTCCCCAAGCACTGCCCCACCCTCAGGCTGGTTGCCCCCAAGGTGTGAGTAGCATGAAAGTGGGCAGCCCAGGGCCACCTGAGAGTCTTAATGCGATCCTGCCTACAAAAAAGGAAACCATTTCTCAGCTAAGAAAGGTCTACAGAATACCCATTGTAATTCCTTATATTTCAGAGATGGTAGATGCTATAACCAATCAGGTGAAACAATGTGATATTGATTTCCTAAATTCTTGTCTCTGGCACTAACTAATATTACTAAACTAAAATGGTCTGTGTGGTTATTAACCTTTTTCCAATGCATGGTTTCATTCAACTCAAATATAACATATAGAAACAAATCTATTTTCTATTTTATGCCTTTGGCACCCTTGCCAGGTTGTTATATGGTTATTAATGATTATTTATGGATTGGGCCATCATCCAAAATGTTTCAGGCATTTTCCCAACAAAGAGGAAGATATTGTCCCCATTTTGAAGTGCCATATTCATTTCTAATGAGGTCAATGGCTCTTCAGTTGCACTGGGAAATGTATCTAGCCCATTTATATGTGACTATTACCTTTATAACTCTGTTTCTGGCACCTCTAAAGGAGAAAATCTACTTGGGCTATTATGTATGTATTCTTCCACAGGGCAGGATGGTGGGGGGGGGGGGGGGCGCGCGAAAGGCGGGGGCAATTTATTCTTGTATTTTAACTGTCTGAAACCCTAGAGAGACAGTGGAAGAGGCTGACTCTGATTTGGACATTGTAGTAGCCCACTTACACATGGAAAGGAAATTAGGCCCAGATCCACTAAAGTATTTAGGTTCCTAACTTCCACAGAAATCAATGGAAGTTAAGAGACTAACTACCTTTGTGGATCAGGGCCTTATTTTTCCTTGAAAAGGTTGAAGAATATGTGCCTGGTTTATTAAATACTTCTGATTTTTTTAGATTGCTAATAAGACAAAGCAGATGTCAGGTTGTTTTAAGAGTCAAGCTGAGGTTTTCCTCCTCGCAGCCTCTAGCATTAGGGGGGGAATGCTCCTGCATTCTGGCAATCACCAGGTGCAGGAATGGCCACTTAGGCTGTTTCTCCCAGGTACAAACTAGAACAATCTTCAGGCTGCTTGCAGTTGCATTGAGGTCTGACTCAGCTTCATCCAAACTAGGACTGGAGACCTAAAAATGGATTATACCCCTTCACTTTGGGTATTATGCCAAGCAGAAATAAGCCAGACATAATATAGATTATACCAGAGGTGGCCGAACTCTTATGCCTCTTTTACACTTAAAATGTGGCATGTGGAGCTCCCGTGTCCCTCCCATTCTTTGCTTACAGGACTGGGGTGGGGAATTCTGAGCTTCTCCCCTGCATCAGGGTGGTGGGGCTAGAGGATTCTGTCCAGCAGGAAGGAGAGTTTGAGTGGGTCAGTAAATCTGGCCACCCTTGTATTATACAGACACATGCAGTAAATTCTAAGCATTTTTCTAGCATTTATTTAACTATCACACTGGCATATGTCATTGTAAAGGGACTGAGTTTTCAATGCATGAATTAAGTAATCCAATAACTGAAAAATTAAAAATTTTTCAGTGACTTGGCATACTTTTGGAGTGTAATTACAACTCTTTATTTATGAGAATGGATTAAATAAGACAAAAGCCAAACCTGCTAGACATTTCATTATGATGAAATGCACTGGATTGTTATGTTCTTCTTTGTATATGACAAAAAATTTAATGCACAAAAATAGATCCTTCCAGACATCTTTAAAAAAAAAAAAAGACTCACCCTCTGATCATTTTACAGTATTATCATTTAATGCATTTTTTTCTTATACAAATTTCTCTTCCTCAGGTCGTCATAGCCTTTCTTGTTCTGTGTTGCAAAATACAGAACTTAAAAGAAGGCTGAGACATGAAGGCTATTGTGAAAAACTGTATCTTAATGGAATTTTTGCAAAAGTGTAACTCACCTTTGCAGTGATGATGAATGAAAATGAACAGTGTGAGGCTTGTATACGCAGCATATTCAGGAATATTTCTAAAACACTAAGGGTGTGTCTACACTGGAGGCTCTGTTAAATCGACTTAACAAGGTCGACTTTAAGTCGACTTAAAGTTGACTTTGTTAAGTTGACTTAGAGCATCCACACTGAAAACTCTAGTCGACTGTCTGCATCCACACTGGTGAATGCTAGGTCGATGGACGAGTGGCCAGGCACTATGGGAGGGAGCCTATGCTCCCTCTAAACTGATGATGCAGCTGAGCAAGATATTGTACTTGTTGAACTGCAATTTGTGAGGCATGGTGCTTCATGGGCAACAGTTTTTTGGCACTGGAAACATTAGCAAGCCTAAATACCTTAAGTCAAAAGAAATGCATAAATGTTATCTTTTTGTTTGAACTTTAATAAAAATGTTAAAATGAAATATTGTAGTTTTATTAATTTACTATGGGTCGGGCAGGAGAAAAGAAAAAGAGCTGCGGCCATCGGAGTGGGGAAAGCCGCACCCGGGGCGATTGGGCTGGGGAGAAGGGGGAAAGCCACGGCCGGGGTGATCTCCCCAGCCGGATGGTCGCAGCTCTTTTTCTTCTCTCCAGCCTGACCCATAGTAAATTAACATTAAGTTAATTAGCAAAATAATTAATAAATTAGTAATGTAATTTAATTACTAAATTCATTAATTAGCAAATCAATATTGGAGGGCAATTAGGTCGAATAAGGGCCATTCCCCATCTACACTGGCTTAAGTCGATGTAAGGTCGATTTAAGCTTAAGTTGACTTTCAGAGTTCGTGTTATTAAGTCAACTTAAGGAAGTGCTTAAGTTGACTTAATAAGTGCCCAATGTGGACATAGGGTTCTTTAGGTTGACTTAACTCTCCTTATGTTGACCTTAGGCTCCAGTGTAGATGTACCCTAAGAGTGCTTTGAAGTAACATGATGTTATTTCTGTAGTTACTGATGTAGACATTGTTGTTCTATGATTCATAGCAGCCTAAGACACTTTAGCAATCAAATGATCTTGAGTAGCCCATAATAGATTCATGCAAGAAGGTGGAGGATATCCCATAGTGGACAGTTATGGAATAACTTAATCATTGGGGAACTTTCTTCTAAACCTGTGTCAATCAGATTGTCTTATGCCCTGAAGCCATGAGGCTTTATATGTCAGACTTTAAAAGTCTGACTAATATAACTTTATATTTTCCATTATTCATATATGTGTATAGAAGTATGCTAGTCATACAGGATCAAACCGCATCATGAATACAGGATATCATGTTGATCATACCTGATATTTATGGCCAGACTCTGTCTGTGGATACTGCTTATAATATAACTGGAAGCCATGCACAAATATGGGAACATCACTCTTGGTCTTTTCTTTTAGGGCATTTCTAATCACCTTGAATCATAACATGCTGACGGTTAGAACATGGGATTCCATCACTGAGTTGGATGGAAAGTGTTGTGTAAACTGATGGCCTTAGCACGATGGAAAAAGATGGGTGTGTCCAAAATGAGCATTAACGTGGAAAAATAGGAAAATGTTGTTCACGTCTTCACATCTTTGTCTCTTTAGCAGAAATACACGAGACTAGATGAAGTCTGATGTCAAGAACTCATAGCTCATATGTGTTAGAGATGTAAGGTGAAATCCTAATCCCATTGAATTAAATAGGAATTTTGCCATTGACCTCAGTGGTGGTAGGGTTTCATCCATAGATTACTGTGAAAACCAGGAAGTTTGAGATGTCCAAGGAAGTGTTATAATACATAAATAAAATCCTATAGAAAATGCTGAGTTAATAAGGGCGATTTTTTTTTTATACTCATGCTGTTGTTGAATGAACACTACCTCATTAGTGGACCACTGATGATGTAATGTGCTATTTAACCAGGGTGACAGTGGCAGAATTAAGCACTGTATTTGGTAACAGTAGGCAAATCAAAATTTTTAACATATGGATTTGTTCTACTGAAAAGGAATGCAGCATACAGAGATAGACTTCTCAGAATTAAGCTTGAAATCTCTTCTACTCATTACAGACTAAATATGTATTAAGTGAAGTATGGATTGTGACAATTAATACAATATTTTCATGATAAATAATATAAACTTTGTAATATTTCACTCAGTAGTGGCAAATAAGTTTTGTCATTTGTTAACATCATAAGTCACAGACAGAAAAAATGACATTAAAATATTGATAGTTGTTTAGACCTAAGAAAACATGGAAAGTCAAAATTAAAGACCAAACAGCAATCCTCTATGCACAAAGGGAGGGAGGGAACATTTTAGAAGAATATTGATGCCTGGGTGTACCTAGCCTATGAATTTAAAGTATATCATAGGTTTAATCTGCAACTTTAATACTCCTATAGTATATGACTGAATTATGTAATTCTTTTAATTTATTATGCTAGGATTTAACTATACCCTGTAAAGGCCATCCTGTGTTTTGTTTAACTTAGATTATCTTGGTATTGCTTTGAATAAACTGGTGCCCAAAGGAATTTGGCTATATTTAACATTCAATTATAAGAATTATTCTCTCTAGGAGTGCAACACAAACTCATAAATCAATAGAAAAGAGACAAAACAGAAATTCCAGTAAGATCCAATGTAGAATTACAATAGTATGTTACTCATTAGCTATGCATTTTCTTGCAACAAATTCTATTAGAAAAGGTTTTCATATCAAGGAAACATTACAATGTGTGTTAAAGTCTGTAAAAACAATGAGAGTCCTGTGGCACCTTAAAAACTAACAATTTCTTTGGACATAAGCTTTCGTGGGCTCCAACCCACTTCATCAGATGCATGAAGATGTTCATCTGACAAAGTGAGTTGGAGCACACAAAAGCTTATGCCCAAAGAAATTTGTTAGTCTTTAAGGTGCCACAGGACTCTCGTTGTTTCTGCTGTATGCAGACAAACACGGTCACCCCTCTGGATATTGTGAAAGTCTGTGTTTGTCTTTCCCTACCGACTTTAATAGCTTGCATAGGTCACCCTAACACTGAGTAATAACATATTAACATTCATCTATTGAAGTAATTATTATCTAACATGATATTAACAAGGACTGTAGATGAAATACAGTGCTGGTCACTACCTTAAATCTTAGTTTCTGAATAGGCATAACTCAGACAGTTGGAGAGGGGAAAAATCCCAGATAACTAAAAAAACCATTCACAAGATTGGTAGGGAAATGTCTCATTTTTGCATCTTAGAATAATAAAAGCAGCTGCCTTTTTATACATTTCTGATGATGAGCTGTAGAATAAATACATCTACATCCAGATATGTGATATCTTCAGCTTGCTGATTTAAAATTACACAATGCATGCTATTAGAAATGTTCCTGTTCTGATTACTAATACAGACTCTGATCCTGCAACCAACAGTTCACCTTTATTTACTATAGCTATGTCTACACTTAAAAAGTTAAGTCGACTCTGTTAAGTCAACTTAACAAGGTTGACTTACCTTTTCAAGTGTAGACAGGGCCTTGGCTCCCTGCTGAGAAGGGACCTGAAGCTCCTTTCTTGCTGGGACCCGTGGCTCCTTTCTCACCAAGACCTGCACTCCCTTCTTGCTGGGACCCACGTGGGTCCTGGGGAGCAGGAGGCTCCTTTCTTGCTGGGTTCCATGTGGCTCCTTTCTTGCCGGGATCCAGAGAAGGGAGCAGGGCTTCCTTCTTGCTGGGATCTGCGCGGGTCCCAGCGATGACAGCCGCCGGCACTTCATGGATGGGATCTGCAGAGGTTCCCTTGCCCCCAGAGTGCCGGAGGATGTCTTTGCCAGCGCTCCATGGACAGCTGATCCCTGGAGGTTCCCCTGTCTTGCTGATTCACTGACTCCACATTCTCTACTGCCTGAATTTTCCTGAGAAATGTTCCAGTCAGGTATTGATGTTGTCCAATTCTTCATTGCTTATGATATCTGATAGATTCCTAACATGATGATAGAGCTACATTTTCCAGCCCCAATCCCCTCCCTACACACTAACCTTATAGAAAAGAAGCCATTGAACAGTCTGAAAACAAGGCAAAAACATTCCATTTCACCTCTGCTTCTGGTAAAATTTCCATTCTGTGAGCCTAACCAATAATCCATTTGTTCATGCCTTACCTAACTTTGTTCAATTAAATCATCATTTTCAAAGCACTCCACTTGCAAATCCAGGCTAAAGATCCTTTTGTACAGACATAAATAGCCACTGACTGGATGGCAAAATCACCGCACCTCTGTTTCAGTCACGTCATGTCTAACTATAAAGCCCTAAACTACCTATGTAATTCAAAAATTTGCCAATTTCACACTTGATTTTCCACCTGCTTCACTTCATAGCCTTCATGCTTCTTGCCTGTCTCCACACTTGCAGAATTAGTTTAGATCACACTATTAATAACCCCATTTATTAAAAAAGAGCCTTGATATAAGCTGTCTTTTTCTTAAGCATGATTGTAGTACTCATGAATTTTACCATCTTCTAGGTCAGTGACTCTCAGCCTTTTCTATCCATGTGCCCCATGTTACTGCATGGGGGGGGGGAGCTTTGCTTACCCTTCCTGTTTAGTTATAAAGAAAGGAAGGTTTGTTGTGATAGCCTCCCCCATTACGATCTTGAATCTGAATCCATGTTCTAGATCATTTCCTTTTAAATTGAAAAGCTGGTAGAGCTGACCTATCTGCCCTTTCACTTTCACCCCCCATTCCTTCTGCTCCATCAAAAATGCCAGCAAAGGGAGCTACAGAAGAAAGCTTGAGTTGAATGAACCAGGGAATGTTTTTCAATCACCAGTGAAGCTGAGGACCCCCCTTGAAGTCAACATAGTGATCTGGATTTCTTGCACTTCAGAAATTATGATAGTTCTGAGAGGATGACCTGTTTAAAGACATAATTTAAACTTAGACTGACATGAAAAGGCTTGGGAAGTTGGAAAAATAACACATGAGATAAGAGTTTAATAAATTTTTAGAAATAACTTAATTTTTAATTTTTTAATTTTTATTTTTTAAAATAACTTAAAATTGAACATTTCTGGCATTTTTGCTCAATTATATTCAGTGGCCCACATTAGGATACATTATTTATGGTGAATAGTGTCTTACAGCTACGAGACATCCCATTCACTCAATGGAAGTACTCGTTGAATAAGATACCAGTCAATATGAGGAAAGGTATCACAATCTGGTACAGCATTAGCATTCCACACAGCTCCACTTAATTCCCTGACAATTCTTATTTGGGAATAAACTAGTGGCCATGCAAAGCTGATGATGTGGGGTTGCAAAGATCAAAAACTACTTGAGAAATGGGCCAGGGGGGAAGAATTGCCATTATCGAATAATTCATAGCAAATGTCTCTTATTTCCAAAAGATTTTACCTCAGAGTAGGAGCTCTAACTATAAGCTATATCAGATTAATAAACAGTGAAAAGAGGATATGGGAGTTGCTTTACTGTAAGTGAGGGAGGGAAATGACTTTGAAGAAGAAATTGCTAAGAAAAAGCAGAGGTGCAAGTTGACGTGTAAAAAGAGATAGGCAGGCCAAAGAGAAAAAAGAAGAACATGATGCTGAAAACAGAGAAGTCTGATTAATAATGTGCAGCTAGGAAAAGAGAATATAAAGCATTGAATAGAAACTGCTTACTGATATCACCTTCATATTCTAATCTTTGTAGCTTCAGTACCTAGATTACAGTATATTTCCCTGCTGCGCGCTGTGCTCTTCATTCTTTTGTAACCCATTCAATGCCTGCCTATGCTATTATCCTTTAATTGATAATTTGGCCCTTCGCTATGTGATCCAGCTCTGTCTACTCTCATTTAGACAATGTATGCAGTTGAACCAGGGTGTGATTCCACACTTGAATAGATATACTCAGAATAGTTCTCCTTGACTATGCCTACCCTAGGAAAAGTTAAGTTGACTTAACAAAGTGGCAACACTTTAAGTCGACTTAGTCCACTTTAAGTCAACCTAATTGCCCTTAGGTCCACTTAACAAAGTGGACATATGTGTCCACACTGGGCTAAAGTTGACCTAACGACGGGTTAAATCGACCTAATGATTGGTAGTTAAGTTGACTTAAGCTTTCATTAAGTCGACTTAAGGATTTTCTTATGTCGACTTAATGAAAGCCTAGTGTGGACACAGCTTAATTTAGGTCGACTTAAATCTAATTAAATTGCCAGGGTAGACAAAACCCTTGATCACTGTGATTAAAAAATAGTTTCGTAGTCACAATAGCATAGGCTAGCCAGCCTGAGTGTGTATCCGTGGAGTTTCTACTCAGATGACCATCCCATATGGCTGTTACCCATCATCCATGCTTTCACAACTATACTACTATTTTTCATGAGCTAGTGCAATAAGAGCTTACATGAGTATGTCTCCTCAAGCTGGGAATCACACACACCCTCTCCAAGCATAAATACAGATTAGATTTAGACAGTGTCTTTCTTGTGTTTAAAAAAAAAAAAAAAAAAGTGCTGGTACTTGGCCAGGGACCTGCAGCTGTCGGCAGCAGCGGCAGGAGCCAGGGCCATGTTGCTGTGGAGAAAAAGGTGCCGGTACTCAGTACCATCACAAAAAAAAGCCCTGGATTTAGGGATTTGTCCTGCCATACAACTGAAACATAGTGAATTATAGGATGGGTTGTTTTATATTTCTTGATCATTCTATTTTGTTGTGGTGTCCAAAATACAATATCCCAAATACATTCCTAATGTACCTACTTTGATATCACACTAGGCATTGCTTTAGCACATTGCTCTTAATACTAGTCTGATTAGTAATTGTACAGAAACAAGAGGGGTAAAAAGTAGAATATGTGTCTGTGGAGTTAGCAGCAGCTGCTGTTCAAAAGTATAATAGAATCCTCCAAAAATAGTAGTAAAATCTTGGCCCTTTGACTTCAATGCAGTCAGGATTTCACCTATTCTGCCCAAAAGATAAGCCTTACTCAATTAGAGTAGTCTTTAATTCATTGGGCCCACTCATCAGAGTGAACCTTAAAGGATTAGGATGTATGTCAGAGCAGATATAGTTTAAAGAGTGCTTTTTGACTATAAATGAGAGGCTTTTTTAGTCCTATGGATGTGTTATTTGCATACTCTGCCACCAGCCTGTCATTCAGCTTTCAGCAGTGCCAGATATGTCTTTTACTTACTGGAATAAACAACATACAAGAGCCTCCTCAGATACCTAGTTTATAAGAAGCAGACTGCATCGATGTGATTTTTACATTTATGTCAGTAATCCAAAGAAACACAAGGGCATCATATGGATTATTTATCTCTTGGGACTCAGGGGCCACTTCCAGTACTGATTTACATTATCTAACACCTGACTGAATTCAATGAGTTGAATTGCAGGGGTAAGTCAAAGTAGAATTTACTACTTCACAAAATCGCATGTGAGAGGACAGAACTGAATGGAAGCCATACAAGGATTTAACACTGCAGCATTTTAAGGGAAGCTTTTCAGAGAACTGAAATGCATATCACACTTTGCTGTTCTTGATTGAGGCATGCCACATACTAGGTGGCCTGTGAAAGTCAAATCTGCCAAGTCAAACAGATCAGTCAATACAGCATGTAAGAAATGCTATACTTATAAATGGAGTAGCTCTGCATGTTATTTTTCCCATTAGTTACTCCTTTTGCATAAAGGCAGCATTCAGTCCTTAAAAAGGATAAAAAACATACTGATTAGTATACACACCCCTCCCCCCAATTTAAAAGAACATTATGAAAATTGCAAAGTCAGGTACTCAAAAGTTAGAAAATGCTAGCATTAAGGTTGCCTAACCAACCTTATTTCGGCCCCCTTGTGTGTATGCATTATAGTATATACTGTTTTGTTTTGTTTTTTATTTTTCCCCCACTGGATTCATGGCTCATTCACAGCACAGAATGGATGATGCTTATTTGATCAGCAGCTATTCAATATTTTATTTTCTCCTTGCTGTTCAGTGTGTGGTTTGAAGCCTTTTTTACTGCACGAAATTTAGATGGTGCTCTGAAGACAGAACTATTAATTTCCTGTTCCTCTGAGATGAGTGGGTATTATTATTGCCATTTTACAGGTGGAAAACTGAGGCACGTGGAAATTAAGGTAGCAAGTATCCACTAATTTTGAATACCCGATTTGCAACACCTGGGAAGTAATTTTTCAGAGCACAGAGCAACATATAGCACTTCATATGTTCGAATCACAGTTCCCACTGATGCCAGCTGCAGCTGGGAGGGCTCAGCACTTCTGCATACCAGGGTCTCAGGGTCTCAAGTCTGGCACCCAGAAAATGAGGAACCCATGTTTATTGACCACCTGTGAAAAGTTTGGTTTAAGTGACTTGTCCAGCATCACACAGGTATTCTGTATTTTCCAGGACAGCATTCAAGTGCCTTAACCATAAGACTGTCCTTCCTGTTCTTAGAATCCCGTTTCATTTATTGTACAAGCTTCCAGCTTCTGCAACAAATGAGTTAGGGGTCCTACAGACAACAGTCTTCACAACACTAATCTGATTCATCCACAGAGGCAGGTGCAGCCTCTTCCTGCACAATGAATGTGGCAAGAATCCTGTGGGGAAAATAGTATGTGTAATTAAAGACTGCATCATAATTCATAGCACAATAGTACCAAAGTAAGGTAGCATAGGCAATCTTCAATCTGGCATTTCTTAATGTTTGAGGGCTTGCTTTGGACCCTCCCAATCTGAATCATTTTGGTTGAAATTTTTAAAAGATAAATAAATAATCGGCAGACAAACAGTATGGAAAATATGGGCCCAAATTAAAGTTTGGTAAAGTTATAAGCAACTAAAAACAGGATGTCACAGTGATTTTAAGAAAATATAGTGCTACCAGTCCCACCTATAGAAATTTAGACGTTAAAACAACAGTTTGCAAGTATTGCAGCCGGACTTATCATATGTATATGTGGACTTCTGGTGTGGTGTAATAGTATAATACCTATCAAAGCACATCAGCAACAATCATGGACACTGAGGATACAAACAATGGGTCTTGTGTATCCAGTTAAAAAATAAAACTTTTGATACTGTAGTTAAGGGTGAGCTAAGCAGTGAGTATATTTAAGTACTGTACTTTTTAAAATGCACTGGGATAGGAATAAAAACCTCTGTTCTTTTTAATGTGGTAAACAACATGCAGTCAACCACTGAAAGAGTCCAAAAAAAGAAAAAGAAAATAAAAAGTGGTTCTTTCTATCCTCTGGAAACCAGATGATAGGATTATAAAAGTCAGAAATGAAAAAGACATTACATTTTCTGTGCTTTATTTTGAATCTCTTGTTTGTCTGAGTCTTACAACACATGAGCACAGAGTTCTCAATCTTGCATTTCAGTTTTTTGAACCTTATATAAAGAAGTTGGCAAATGTACAATGCAAATTCATGAATTTTAAACAGCAGATCGACCAGCAGCTTAGAGGAGGTGCTGGTCTCTTCATTGTTTGAAATTCATCAGGTAGCTGTTCCAGAGCAGTCTTAGGAAGGAGGATCACAGGGATTATCTAACTCTGGGAAGCATTAACAAAACTGATGAATTTTCAGCACTTAATAGCATTGCAAGCTTCAGAGTTAGAGATCATTAAGGAGAAACAGTTCAAATATATGTGTTAATTGTCACAACAAATGAAAACATCACCAAATAAACAGCTTTTCAAGAATGAGAAAATTAGTGAATTATGCCAGAAGGGCTAGAAACTCATTTACGGAAAAGAAAAGAACTCCAGTGGGTAGCTGCATTGCTTTTATTTTCAAGTAGAATCTCTTAATGGCTGAATTATGTATGTTGGAAATTTCAGTTTATGAGCCTTTCCTAGTAACTTTTTAGAAGGTCCTCTTCAGGTTTGCCCTAGTTTTTGTGGGACCCAGCGCAAAGTATGATCCATAGACAGACCTTTTTAACTTGTGTACCATCTGGAATTGTGGGATATGACAAGTAGGAAGGGCCAGGCCACTTGTTAATACTTTATTGAGGGATCAGAATTAGTTTAAGAAGGAAGTTGGGGACTTGTCATTGGGGTGATTTTATCAGCTGGCTTAGGGCATGGCTTGTGTCACAGGTCACAAAGGAGGCATTCAGCGGCTGGGAAGGGAGGGACAGGACACTTGCAATGCTAGTTGCAAGAAGATTTTGTTAGTTTGACTAGGGTAGGGATCGTTATCACAAATGACTGATCTGGGTTCATAAAGATATTTAGGTGCACTGCAATATAAGTTTGTGTTTAAGCCCAGACTCAAGGCTAACCCTCTTTGCCTCTACACTGCAATTACGAACCAAGGGCTTGGAACCAGGGGCTGCAGACCCTGCCGGGCTGGAGGGTCCAAGCTGAAGTCAAGCCAGGACAAAGGGTCCAAACCTTATTGCTTTGCAGTGTAGCTGCAGCTCAGATACTGTAAGTTGGCTGGAGTTATCCCACAGTTCAATGGGATAGCTTCCTTAGCCTCTATCCAAACAATCGGCAATCTGCTCTACTGAAAATAGAAGTCCCTCCCCACACACCTTAGCAAATGGCAGTAACTGAGGTCAACATTAACACATTCTGTTCTGATCAATAGTCTGCAAGCACGCTATCAGAGAGGCTTCCAGAGTTCACAATGGAAAGAGAACTAATTGGGGCTTTTTTTTGAGCCAGTATGCACTGGTACAGCGTACCGGCACCTATTTTTTTCCCAAACTGGCTCCGTGGCTCAGCTGGGGGCCAGGATCAGCAAGACAGGTAAAGGAGTGGGTCTCCTTTCCTCTGTTGACCCCGGCCCCTAGTTGGCAGGGACCAGGAGTGGCAGCAGTGGGCCAGAATCTGACCTGCCAGGGGCTGGAATCCGGTCCGCAGATGCCTGGGAGCTGTGGTCAGGCTGCAGCTTATTCAAATCTCCTGTCCTGAACATGCTCAGATGTGTGGCTCAGGGTGGGAGCAGCCTGGCCAGGGAGCAACTCTGGCTGCCCCTGCAGCTCTGACCAGGTAAGGGGGAGAGAACCAAACTGCCATGTGGACACCAGAGCCATACATTCAAGCCCGAGTCAGATAATTCTTAACCTGGGGTTAAAATACAATGTAGACACTTAAATCCAGCATTTCCTAACATAGGTCAGGTGACTCAAGTCCCACTAACCTTGGCCTTACATTGCAGAGTAGACCTACCCGTAGTCTAGGTTTAGGTTCCTAAATCCCAGTGTTTTCTCCACTGCAATTCACAGAATTCCCACCAAAACCTATAGCTAATCATCTAAGTTAATCGGTCCCAAAATTTTTTGGGTACAACCTCCTTACATTTCGAAGTCTGGGCATATGCACTGCTGCGTCACTCTAGGTCCAGATGCCTATCTCCTGCCTAAGTGCAGAGTGATTCATCAACCATTCACCAACCAAGGCATTTATCTGTCTAACTCGTGTGTGGGACCTGATCCAACAAGCATGCTCAGAGGCTGCCTACCAGATCAGGCCCCATTAAAAATATAGTTGGAGGAGGCAGTTGTGGTGCCACCCCCCACTTATACCTTGGAGCACTCGCATAACATGTGGGAAAGGTGAATTCAATTTCCCCCCCTCAGGCAGATGGGAGAATGGATTTGAACAGGAAATCTCTCACCTCTCAGAAGAATGCTCTAAGGAGTGACCTATGACCTATGAGTGGTTCCCTTATTCTCTTCGGTTGAAGCTGTTCCAGTTTGGCCAACTGATTAAAGAATGACTGAAGTATGAGGACTGGATCCTAAGCTTCCCATTGCTGAAGTGGATACTCTACAAGCCAGGCTACAGTCTTTCTCCCTCTCTTTCTCTCAATCTCCCTCTCTAGCCCCTTGACTCTTTAAATAGTTGAAGCTGTTCACCTGTGTATAACTTCTTAGAGTTTTTTGGGTCAGAGAGAATGACTCTAGCCTGGTGGTTAGGGCCCATACCTGAGAGGTGGGGGATCCAAGATCTTATTCCACTTACTAATTAGTTAGCCAAGCTGGAACAGCTTCCACAAGAAAGACAGAATATCCTTAGCTCAGTAGTTGAAGACTTCTTCTGAGAGGTGGGAGACCCCTTGTTCAAATCCTCTCTCTACTCCTCTGGTAGAGAAGGGAATTGAACCTAGGTTTCCCACATCCCTGGTGAGTGCTCTAACTACTGGGCTAAAAGCTATAAGGTGGGCTGCTCTTCCTCCTCTGGCTCTTTTATGTGAAGGTAAATTACTTGTACAAGATGCAGCTTAGGTGCCTAACCAATGGGACTCCAGGGCTATGTCTACACTGGCAATTTAAGTTGACTTAAGGAGGCTTAAGTTGACTTAAATTAAGCCACGTCCACACTAGGCTTTCTTTAAGTCGACTGAAAGTCCTTAAGTTGACTTAATGAAAGCTTAAGTTGACTTTGTTACTACCACTCATTAGGTCGACTTAACCCTTAAGTCGACTCCTTAAGTCAACTTAAGGACGGTGTGGACGTGGAGTAACCCTTAAGTTGACTTTATTAAGTCGACTTAAGGATGGTTGGGTCGATTTAACAAAGTGGACTAAGTCGACTTAAAGCTAAGTTAACTTAGACCACTTTGTTAAGTCGACTTTAAGTCAACTTTAAGTTGACTTAACAAAGTCGACCTAACTTTGTCAAGTGTAGACATAGCCCAGGAGTGCAATTCATCTTTGTAGATCACTAGCAGAATTAGGCACCTTCTTGCAGCCCAAATTTAGGAGCCCACCTCTGTGAGAGGATGGACACCCCTCTTGTCAGCATTTCCCATTGGCTAGCTCAACTGACCCCCTGCATAGCATCCTGGTTTCTGTCTCAGTCTAAAAAGCCTGTCTCTTCCCATCACCAGAAAGGGACCCTAGATGCCTCACTAAGGCCTTACGAATCCCAGCCTTGTTCCTGTGATTTCTAGGGCTATGTCTACACTTTCAAGTTAGTTTGAATTAAGGAAGCTTAATTAGAACTAACTTAAGCCTTGGCCACACTAAGCTTTCATTAAGGGCTTCCTTAATTCGAACTGATAAATTTAACTAACCCTTAATTTGAAATAGTTCGAATTAAGTCAGTGTGGCCATATTAGTTTGAACTAACTGCTTAGTTTGAACTAATTGGCAGATTGACCTTCATGCAGCTGACTAATTCGAACTAAGCAAGTGTCCTGCATAGATATGGCTAGTTCGAACTAGCATTCTAGTGGGGCCATGCTAGTTCGAATTAACTTAATTCCAACTAACTAAAATTAGTTAGTTTGAATTAACTAATTCAAACTAGCTTTTGTAAGTGTATACATAGCCTAGGTGCCTAAAAACTAGGCATTTCAACATTGTGTCACAATGCCTAAGTACCTCTGTAAAACTTGGGTATAGGTCTGACTTTCTGGAACACTGGATGCCTCCTGCTGCCTATGCTATGCATTACTGTTGGCAGGACATGTTCATTTAAAGCTGATGTCTCTGAGATCTCACATTTTGTATACTGTAGCATTATGCCCAGAAAACCCTAAATTAAGACAGAATCATAGGTGCCTCATGTTTCATTACTCTGATGGTAGACACATGGTTAAAAAGAGATGTGCAAAGAAAGGTGATAGAGGTTAGCTTAGTAGCAGGAAGAAAGGAAGCCTAGGTGAGATTTTCATAAATACTTCCGAGCACAGATCTTAATTAAATTTAAGGGGTCTTGGGTTCCTAAGTTACCCATGTGCTTTGTAAAATTCCACCCAGTGCTTGTCTTTGCATTTAAATAAAAATTGTAATTGCAGTAAAGGAAGAAAAAATCAGTTATTATAATTGGTATCAAGATTCTTCCTATTCCTCTAAGGGGTTTATTTGTGTGGAAACAAAACCAATCATTAATTTTATCTAACCAAATCAAGGTAAGTTAACATTCACAGATTCACCCCAGTTCCTTTGTGAAGCTACTGTGCCAGGAAATTACGGCATTAGTTATTTGTAGATTACAAAACCAAGAAGGGATTACAGGTTAAAAGAATACTTATGATACATTTTGTTAAGTATGATTTTATCCTTTAGAAAAAGTGATGTAGTATTCAATTATTTTCATTCTTCTTTCATTTTGAGTTCCGACAGTGGGGTGAGCCTAGCTTCTTAGAGTCCAAGACGTGAAGGGAAAAGCTCTAGAGCCTAGAGGGGGTGGGGAAAAAAAAGGTCAGCACTTTATGTCAATCTCCTCCTACATGTTTCCTTTAAAATTAATAAAATGAAGAAACTTTCTTTCTGGGCACCACAGAACAAATCAATTATTGTAATTCTAGGAAACTGCAGTGTAGCAAAATAAAAGTGCTGTTTGATAAATTCATAGAAAGATTAATTCTATAAGTTTTTATCCATGTGGATTTCTCCACTGATGTGCATGTGCCACATGCACAGGAGCTCATGCTCAGATCCTCCAAGAAACTTTAGGTGCCTCTCATTGACCTCAGTGAAAATTAGGCTCCTAAATTCCTTTGAGGAGTTGAGCCTCAGAATCTTTTGACTAGCCATATTCATTGGGGCCATAGCAGTGCACCGTACACCTTTGTGCCCCTGCATCTGATTGGCAGAGAGAGTAGAATGGCCCTGCCTGCTTCTGAGTTTCTTCTTAGTATCCATGGGTACGTCTACACTGGAGACTCTGTTAAATCGACTTAACTAAGGTTGACTTTAAGTCGACCTAAAGTTGACCTTGTTAAGTCGACTTAGAGACTCCACAACCCTGCATCCACACTAGCAGGTGTTAGGTCAATGAAGAAGTGGCCAAGAACTCTAATAGGGGGCCTGGAGGCCAATTAGGTCGACTTCAGGGCTATCCCCCAACTTAATAATGTCAATTTAAGAGGTGGTGTTATTGTCAACTTAAAGCGCTTAAGTCAACTTAATAAAAGCCCAGTGCACAGCAGTCTGTAGGTCGACTTAACCTTCCTTAAGTCGATCTAAGGCTCCAGTGTGGACGTACACCATGGCTATGTCTACACTAGAGGCTCTTAAATCGACTTACCAAGGTCAACTTAAAATCGACTTAAAGTTGACTTTAAGTCGACTTAGAGAGTCCACACTAAAAACTCAGGTCGACTGCCCATGTCCACACTGGCAGTAGCTAGGTCAACTGAGGAGTGGTGCATTGTGGGTAGCTGTTCCACATTGCACCGGGGCCTGGAGGCCAATTAAGTTGACTTAAGTGCATTCCTCGTCTACATTGGCTTAAGTCAACTTAATAAGGTTGACTTAGGCGTTGTCTTGATTTTCAGAGGTGGAGTTATTAAGTCGACTTAAGGAAACATTCTGTAGGTTGACTTAAGCATTGTTAAGTCAACTTAAGGTGCAAGTGTAGACATACCCCATGGTAGTAACATGGAATTTGGCAGTGTCCATCTGCTGCTCATAATACCCTTTCATTGAATGAGCTTGTAAGTTTTAAATTTAGTTAATTTGACTTAGTGACAAATTTCTGCCCTCTTAGCAGCCCCTTATTTGTTTTCTTTCTTTAAAAACCTTTCCTTTCTTTTGGCTGTTATTGAATTCTCCAGCTTTTTCTCCCAACTTAATCTCAGAGTATAAATCCTCTGGCTTCATGCCATGCCCATCACATGACTGACTTACTCCTTTCACTGGTGGACACAGTTAGTCTTTTCTGTTTATATGAGAGCAATGTTCCAGATTGGTGTTTCATATGCCTGCCCTCCTCCACTAGAACTTGCTGCTCCGGAGACATCCAGCTAACTCTCTGCTTATTGGAGAAATCCTTAAAGAGAGTGTGTGTTTCCAGAAAGCATTTCTTTAGCTCCAAGAGAAGACTCTCCTCCCAAAGATTTCATACCATGAGAACTTCTTAAGTGGGGATGCTACCCTAAAGGATCCTATTACTGGTACCAAGAAGAGATCAGCAACCCTTACAAGTCAGTCATCCTTGATCTTCCAAATCAAGTTCATCATTGAGAGGTCATCACAGAAACCTGATGCCAGCTCCATCATATCAGATTTGAGTTCTTCTTTAAGAGAAATTCATGGTACCAATCCTCCTTCCTGAAATGAGGGAGATCAAAGAAATTTTAAAAGAGCCATGTGCCGTCTAATTCTTCTATATTATGAACCCAGAGACCTGATTGTCCTTGAGAGAAGAGCTGTGGCCTCCCTCGGAGCCTGGGCCCAAGGAAGGGCCTTTATGCCCCTCTTCCCCTCCCCTCCCCCCCCAACAGACTTAGGAACTGCAGGGCCCTGGCCCTGGAAGCAGAGGGGGAGCAGAGCCCAAACAGGAAGGGGAAGTATAAAAGCCCAGCCAGGCAGCTCAGTGGGGCCTGAGCTGCCTCAGGGGAAGGACGTGACTTCCTGCAGGTGATGACCATTTTCTCCGGCTAGCAGGCCTGAGGGCCTGCCCAGTTTACCTGGACCCAGTGACTGGGAAGGGATAGAGGCTAGAGACTGGTGGAGTGCTCCCAGGTGCACCACGATCTGGACCCATTCCCTCTCCCTGCGGATGTCCCCGAGGAACTGCTGGGGCCCTGCAATCTTGAGGAGCTCCCCTCAGCTGAGGACCCCAGCCCCTAGGAGCAACAACCAGTGGTGGTGGGCCCCTATGACTTGCAGGATCTGCCCTCTGTAGAAGGACCTGAGGAGCTGCCAGATCTGCCTCCCATGGACACGGAAGGCCTGGTAGGGATTCCCTGAGTAATCTACCCTGCGGACCCCGAAGAAGACCCTTTGGATCCAGGTACCCGGGCACTGGGGTGGGAGAAAGTAGCCTAAGGGCAGCCGGCCTCTGCGCGGCTGGATGCAGAGCTGGCGGGTGTCAGCGTGTTGCAGCTGGAGCCCCACTGACCCAGTTGCAGACCACTCTGCCACTGCTAGGGCCCTGAGCTGGAATGCAGTGGAGACGGGTGGGCCTGCAATCCCCCTCCCTCATCCCTTCTTCCCAAAGTGCTTGAACCCGGAGTGCTTGAACCCTGCCGACGCCACTGAGAGGTTTGAGCAGTGAGCCTACCCCGCCCTGCCTAGCGGCCAGGGGCAATTGATTCTTGTGCCTGCTCTGCTCCGCCTAGGGGCTGGGGCCACTGACTCTTGTACCTGCCCTGCCCTGCCTAGAGGCCAGGAGCAAGTGACTCTTTTGTAGACCGGTGTGGCTTGTCGCCCGGGTCCGTGCTTCTTCCAGAATGGCAGTTTGATTTTAATAGACCCTGTTGGTTATTTAAAAGTGCTATTCATGAGTATATGATATACCTGGTTTTTTAGCATTGTATTGACAGGTTCCTGTGATCAAGAATCACTCTGGCAATTTCTTTGTCAGCCTGTAAATCATTCCTCCGCTTTGATGGGCCCTATGGTAGGGTTGCTTCTTCTGTCCCTCCAGTCCACATGTGATGGGCAGTGTTAACAGACAGTGTCACCCAGTGGCTAGGGTACCAGTCTCTACTGGTCTCACCTTGGATGTCTCTCACTATCCACAGTGACATCCATAGTGGTCTGCTTTTTGGTGGATGTCAATCCAAACCTCTAGCCATATCCCTACTCAGGATAGCAGAGACCCAAGAAAGATATTGGATCTCAAGCCCTCCCAATGGTCATCAGGGAGGAACTTCAGTCTGTTTTGCAACCCCTGCCAATGTTCAGTCCCAGCCATGGATATTGTAATCTTTACCCGCTCCAGGTATTTCCAAGGGGAAGTCAGGAAGGTGGTTGGCAGGAGAGCATGGGTCCTCCCACTCTATAGGACATTAGCCCAGGACCTTGCAAGAAGTAATACCCAGACATGCCTTAAGGCCACTTCCCATCAGTCACTATCCCACCAAAGTCTTACAGTTTGACACAGTAGCAAAGAAAAAGACAGTGCCTGAAATTTCAGTCTCTCTGGCCTCAGTAGGCAGGCTTTCTCGCAGCGAACCGTCTGTGTAGACTTCTCTGCAGGACCTCTCAGGCGAGGATAGGTGGGGCTGTCTGACCCCAGAGTTCCTCCTTAATCCTTCAGTTATGGTGTGATCAGAACTAGATTTCCATTTAGGCACAGTAGGCACAAGCCTAGGAGCACCGACTTTCTAGAGGCTACCAAACACCGACAGATTTCCACACAAGCCAGGGGGGCCCCTACACAGGGTACCTGATGAATTTGGGGGGCCCCATAGGAGTGCTGCAACTCTGGCTCTTCTTCCTGCTCCTCCTCCTCTTTTCCATCACCCACTGCCCTATGCCAGGCTGGAAGCCAGAGCTCAGGGGTGAGCATATTCCCTCTTCCCAGCTCCTCTCTTGCCCTTTCCACCTGCATGTGCAGCTGACTCAGCCAGCCTCTTATCCCGTACTCCCTATGCCAAGTGAGTGCGTCTGGAAAGATACAAACCCCTTGAGGTCAGGTAACAAGCAGTAGAATATTAAACAGCTAACCTGAGTCACTAATAATATTTCATAAAAATAACGCAAAATTCTTCTGTTTTCCACAGTTGAGTATTATTTTTCATAGTACATCACGGCCTCTTGGTGGAGGTGATAGTGTGTGTGTGTGTGTGTGTGTGTGTGTGTATTGGGGGTTTGTAATTAAAATAATCATTTATTTTTGTTAGAATATTTATTGAACATATCCAATGGAGTTATGCTCATTTACACCACCTGAAGACCTATTTAGTTTTCTTATCTGTTGCATTCTTTTCTTCTCATGTCTTTATTATTATGAAGGGAATTCTGTGGGTATCTTTTCATTTTAAAAAGATGTCAAAATATCTATTAATTTATAAGTAATTTTATTCCTCAGAAGTTGTTGTGATGATACCATGTGACAGTGATATTCCTCTTACTGCAACATATTGACTATTGTATATATTACATCTATTTTAGAGTAGTATTGGTTGGCTCTAAGTAGTCCATTTCGATTAACCTCTAGCAATCTACATATATCTGAGGCCATCATAAGGTTTTTGACTGAGCAATAATAATGTCATATTTTGATTATACATGTTCTGATTATGAAGATGAACAAGACTTAAAGCATGAATCACAAATCATATTATCATGGCAGGCAGTCTCCATTTTTTCTTGAATATGAACTTTTTCTTGGAATGAGAAAAGTGTTCATGTAAATTATTAGCATTCCGTATATTCTGTGCTTTTCTTTCAATCCTACAATTGTGCATTTTTTCTTTGGTTGCAAGCATTTATTGTTTTATAAAGTAAGACTTTTAATTACAGTCCATCCAATTGGTCTTGTAAACTAGTAAATCAAGTAGTGATATAATTACCACTAAGTGTACATCTACCAACAGTTAAACACACGTGGCAGGCTTGTGTCAGCTGACTCAAGCTCACAGGGCTCAGGCAGCAGGAATATAGAATTGCTGTGTACATTTTTGGCTTCAGACTGGAGGATCACAGAGTTCAAGCTTCAACCTGAGCCTGAACACCTACACTGCAATTTTTAACCCCACAAGACAAGATAAGCTGACCAGGCCCAGATGTGACCTTGCCACCAGTCTTTTTGCTAGTGGAGACTTACCTTAAGAAAGTAATCAGTAAAAATCTCAGCTAGTATGTAAAGGAAGCAGATGTAATCATGTTAGCAATGGACTTGCATTCCATGTAAAGTAAGTGCCATGGAGCCAATTCTTTTCTTCTGTATCAAGCCTGAGAAGCAAGGCTTAGTGCAAGAAATTCTATATGAATTGATAGGGAGAAGAAAGCCATTGCAGGAACCGAAGCATGCCAGAGAGTGGGAACAGTGATATTCTGCGGGTATGGTAGCGCCATCCAAATCATATCTATGTTAAATATAGGCAATTGTGGACAGTGGATATGGGTTGCATTGGTTCCAACTCTGATCCTCTTCCAAACCACCCATGACCCACTCTCCACTGAACATTGCGGTGCAGAAAGAGACAGGGAGAATATATGGCTTTTGTGACCAAGGCAAAGCTCCCGCTTTGGCTGCCCAAATCCTGCCAGCACTTGCACATCAGAACCTCTTCACTTCACTGGTGTCTGTTAAGGTGCTGTTATGAGCACCCCATAAAGTGGCCGCCACCTCCCTTGTGATATAAAGTCATAAGATGCTGTTTACCAGATACTTCCCCCAGGTCACATAGAGATTGTTTACTAGATATGCTCCCTAGGTCACGTAGAGAAACCGTACCAGATACTCCCCCCAGGTCACGTACAGAAACTGTTTAGGCTTGTGACCATCAACATGCTTTATTCGGACCCTGATTCGCTCTAAGCCAGCTCCCAAAGGGGTGGGTCATCCCCCTCGCCCATGTGAGGGCATCTGGAGGGCAAGTCAATCATGGCTGCTCTGGCCCCCCCCCCCCCCCAGGGGTGTAGAGGGCTCTGACCCGGAACCTAGAGAGCTGGTGAAAATTCCTTTGGCCAAATAAGGACAGGAGGAACCAGGCAGCCCCTCGTCCCCAAATTCCTGCTGCAGCGAAATCTAGCCAATCACAGCCCTCGGCAGGAAGCAGTGGCCTAGGCCATAAAAGCTACCATGCCGCATGGAGCAAAGAGGGAGTCTCCACGAGTTAACTGCCAGGCCTGATCACGCTGCAGTAGGAGTTCCCCCGAGAGTGCCGGCCCGAGTCGATTTCAACCTCCACCTTAACACGTCATGCTGTTGCTAATTGCCTGCCTGATAGTCTTGGTATGTATGTGACCCTGAGTTTTGTACGTATGTGAACCCAAATTACCCCCCCATGTTTACTCCTCATGATTGAATGTGAATAACTCTTCTACCTCAGTTTTAACCCAAGGTATTACAATTGGTGTAGGTTTGGGGATTATTGTTATGCTTATTGTTTTATGTATTGGATTCTGTCTTGTTATACTTTATCTCTGAATTATCAAAAGAGTCCAAGAGGACTCTGTTTATCTCTGTGTAACTCATGGTATGTTAAACTGTGAAGTAATCCCCTGGGGCTATCTTGTTATCTGTGAAGCTGACTTCTGAGTTTAGTCCAGCAAGCAGCCCAACTGTCAACCCTTTACGTCCCAAAGAGGGAGACTAATAAAGTTTATTATTTTTGGCCACCACTTTAAGTTTCCAGGAGCCTTCCTTCTCCCATCCTTTACCTACTGCGGACAGTGTCTATGCTCCTTCACAGCCACAATTTGGAGGATATAATATCATAAATTCATAGAATTTAAGGTCAGAAGGGACTACCAGAGTATTTAGTCTCATAAATGGGCAAAATACATCAGTAAATGTCTTACTGATGTAATAAACAAAGATAATACTACCTCCATATTTATGCAACCAAGTATCCTCTTAGCTATATCACACTGGGAACTCACATTCAGTTGGCCATGTATAAGATCCCTGAGTTCTTTTCAGCATGAGTGCATTCCCGGATACTGTCTCCCAACTTGAATTTGTGACCTATTGTCTCTGTCCCTGGAAGTATGACCTTGCAACTGTCTGTATTTAAAAGGATGTTGTTCAATTGACTCCACCTTCCCAAGTGATTAGAGATGGTTGGAATATTTTAAGAGAACATTTTACCATTGAAAAATGCTGATTCCTGAAAATCTAAATGTTCTACATGGAGAAAATTCTGATGGAAACCAGGCAAACTTCCAATGAAGTCCTGTTTGTCAAACCAGTTCCTGTTAGCATCCCGTGCTGGGGACAGTCTAGATTGGGTATTAGGAAAGGCTTTCTCACTAGGAGGGTGGTGAAGCTCAGGAATGGGTTACCTAGGGAGGTGATGGAATCTCCATCCTTAGAGGTTTTTAAGGAACTTAAAGGTTTTAAAACTTAAGGTTTTTAAGTTTAACAAAGCCCTGGCTGGATGATTTAGTTGAGGTTGGTCCTGCTTAGAGCAGGAGGTTGGACTAGATCAGTATTCCCAACCTTTTGAGCAAGAGCTCCCCTAGTTAGCATTAGGTAAAGCATGCATCTCCCCAGCCTCGCCCTGCCCTGCCCTACCACCTCAGTGTCCATGAACATATATAACTCCTATGAACACATATAATGACAATAATAACACTGAATTATATAATAAGAATAAATTAATCTCACCTGAATAAGAAACTAAGCTTTCCCTGGTGCAGCTGCCACTACATACCCCATGTAGCCCTGCCGCTTCCCGTCCCACATGGACTGAGGGTAATGAAAGTGGGCTCTGACAGGTTGACTGGGGCTGCTCTAAGCCCCCACTGTGCAACACTGCTCTTCTCCAGTTAGATGTGCCATGGCAGCATAGAACTGGGGGGTTGGGGCTGCTCCCTTGCTCAAGCCAGAGTGGAGCTCAAGGCTGCTGCACCCAGCATGGAGCTCGGGTTCTAAATTATTTCCATATTACTGGAGCCTCATGGAACCCCATGAATCTTTGGTGTCCCCCCAATGGGGTCTTGTCCCCCAGGTTGGGAACCACTGGATAAGATGACCTCTTGAGGTACTTTACATGCTGTGATTCCATGGATTGTTTTTCCAGCTTAGCAGTCTGGCTCCTCAGCATCTGAGATGCTAGGAGCCCTATCTCCCAACACTTCAGCTCCTTGGAAGCTGCAGCTTCTAAGGCCTTTCAGATCCTTAGCACACTGCCTGGCAGGGAATGTGAGAGTCAGGGCTGCCCAGACTCCCCACCTCCCCAGCAGCCATTGTGGTGGGCTGCCCAAAACCCCTTGCTGCCCTCCCATTGTCACTCTAGGTCAGTGGTTCTCAACTACTGTGCCGCAACACAAAAGTGCATTGCAGCACAGTGACTGAGTGTGTTGCCATGGCTCACCCAGCCACCAAAAGAAGTCCCCCCACTGCCAAAAAATCCCTGACCTCCTGATGGGTTCTTCTTCCAGCAGTGTGGAGCCTCTTCCTATAACTGGGATGAGTCACAGTGGCAGGGGAGTGGGAATATTGCCACTGCTGAAAGCAATGCTGGTGCCAACCTTTTTTTTGGCAGTGGAGGGGCTATTCTTGTGTGCAGTACCACCAGAAATGTCATTGGCGGCAGCTCTTTTTTGCATTGGAGGTGGTCTGCTTTCAAAGTGCTGCCAGCTGAGGCATTTCACAGCGGCAGGGGGGGGCGGCTGTTTTTTCTGTTCCTTTGCCAAATCAGTAGGCAGCATCTGTTGCTTTCAGTGAAGGGGACCAGTGTGTCATGAACTGTTGGCCATGGTGCCAACTGTCAGGACACAGAAAAGGTTGAGAACCCCTGCTCGAGGGGATTCCCTTCCTCCCATTATTTCTCATCATCAGCCACCCATGGGGTTTCCCTCCCTCTTAACCCACCTTCACCCATTGTCAGCTCAGAAGTCTCCTTCCACCCTCTCCATCGCCTCACAGCCTGAGGAAGATCTAGGACATGTTCTTACCTAATTGGTATATTCTTTTGCAGGGAATTCCAGGTTTCAAAATTCTGTTTTAATTTGGAATGAAACAAAATTTCAGTTCAAGCACTCAGAATTTCTCATATTCGCTTTTCTGGCCAGTTCTCCAGGTGGTACAGGTTGGCCTATAATTGACCCTGCCAACCTATAGTGACCCTGTCACTATTTATGACATCACCAGTTATTGTCTTCTCCAGATGTTGTTAGCAATGATTTTCTCTTTTCATTCAGATCACTGATAAATGTATTGAATAGTATTGGGGGGGGAAAGGCAGAGGAAGGGGGGATTGGAGACACCCTCTTAGCATGATGATTTCTCATTTGCAATTATTTTTAAAAATGTGTTCATTAGCTAGTTTTTAACCATTTCATATGGGCTACTTTGATTTTTTTTGTATTGTGCTAATTTTGTATCCCAATATCATATGAAACTATGTCAAATGTTTTATAGAAGTCTAAGAATATTATGTCAAAACAGTTATAGTTTTTTTTTTTTTAAGTTGTATGCTACCATCCTTTAATACTTTATTGATTACATCCCATATCAACTTTTCCATGATTTTCCCTGGAATAGATGTCGGGTTAACCAGACTAAAGGTGCCTGAGTCGTACTGTTTACCCTTTTTAACATTGGTGTAATGTTAGATTTTTTTCCCCCCAGTTTTCTGCAATTTCTCCAATGTTCCAAGGTTTATTAAGAAACAACAACAATTAACTCAGAGTTCCTTAGCCAATTGTTTTAATACTCTTGTTACTAAGTTACCCAGTTTGGACAGTTTACAAATGTTTAACTTTTATAGTTGTTGATTAACATTTTCCCTGGTTACTGAGAAATAGAAAGTATTTCCTCATCATTGTAAGATGTGACTACTTCATGCTGCTTTACCCATCTTGCTATTTTGATTTTAGATAATATTGTTTTTCCTTTTTCATAGAATAATATTATGAAAAAAACTGTAAAAAGGATTTCTCTGGTCTTGTATCGTATTGTAAAATTTCACAGAGAAAAGCAAACAATAAAAGGTGACCACATAGCTATATGTTATATCAATTCACTGAGTCATTCTCAAGCACCACTTTTGATTTATGTGCTGATAATCTTTCCCAAACATGGCAGAACACTATGTAATTAACCCTTATAAAAATGTTCCCATTATGACTTCTGTTTTCTCAAATTAAAATAAATGAATGTGAAATAAAATAATATTTTGTTACTTTGATAATGTTTTAGAATCCATTCAAATATTACTTACAAAGTTTAATCTACAGGGACCCTGGAGGAATTCAAAAGCTTTTATGTATAGTTTTCCAGTCTATATCCCTGGCTGCGTCTACACTGGTAAATTAAGTCGACTTAAGCTTAAGTTTCATTAAGTCGACTTAATGTGCCCTGCATCTACACTACAGTTTTCTTAAGTCGACTTAAGCAGCTTGCTTAAGTCGACTTAAGCAAAATAAAGTCGACTTAATGAAACTTAAGTCGACTTTATTAAACCACCTTTCTACTCGACCTAAGGCTTAATTCGACTTTCTAAAGTCGAATTAAGCCAGTGTAGCCCTGGGGTAGCCCTAAGTTGACTAAGTATCCTGATGAGCCATTGAGGACATAAAGAATACAACTATTGTATCCTTAATGGCTCATCAGTTTACTCCCTGGAATCACATCACCTGGCAAATTCCTAAACATTAAGGAGACAATGGTTGTTCACACCCTCCGTCTAAGACATTTCTCGAGAATGACACAAGTTACAGTATGGATATAACATCAAATTCTTAACTTCTAATCAAAATAGAATTCCTAGACATAAACTATATAATCATTCCCAGCAAATGACTACCTTTCTATTGATACCAAACATGACATAGTTCCTATGGATTATAGCATTTATGAGATATCCATAGAAAATAATATCATAAATGCTTCCCTAAATCTAGACAGCGTCACACACAGGGCTCTGCCCTGCCAGGGTCCCTGTCCCCCTTTGCCCCATTGTACACAGAGGGTGCTCCCCCCCGCCACCGTGGACCTGCCCAAGGTCCCCCTAGCCCCACAAAGTCGACCTAGAGCATCCAGTCTAGGTCGACTTTGTAAATTCCCCTTGAAGTCGACTTTAATTGTAAGTGTAGACACACTAAGTCGCCTTAGTTAAGTCGCCTTAGTTAAGTCGCCTTAGTTAAGT
>ML685779.1:20139473-20186757 GCA_007922175.1 Pelusios castaneus
ATTAATTGTTTATTTACCTAGCAAGAAAAATTCCTGTTCAGAATCAGCACTAAGATTTATATTATGAATTTTTGAGTCCTTGCTTCTATTACAAAATATGTCATTCCATTGAGATGCCAACTCTTGCAAGTGTAACCTTCGGGTGGGCTAAAATTCATTTAATTGCCCTTCTCCAGTACCTCACAGAAATCAATCCCAATCCCTATGGAGAAAGCAGCTGGAGAACCAGGATCCAGTCTGTACAGGACTCATAGCAAAGATTGCTCAGAGTTACCACACCACATTAAAACACTACTAAAACAAAACACAACAATGAACTTTATTAACTACTAACTAAATGAACCTTATCCTAAGAAAACAAAATACAATTAACCAAGAACAATCTCTAAAGAAACCCCGCAGGAAAGATACCCAAGAGTCCCAAAGTCCAGGTGGAGTTCACCCAACTCTCAGCTACAGTCTCTGTTCCAGTGTAGAGGCTTGAGTGGCAAGAAATAGCTGTCCTCTTCTTCTTTCATTGCAGGAATCTTCTGTAGCATTCCATGCAGACTTTTCCTTCTCCTTTGCAACCAGTCCTCAGTCCCATATGCATGTCTGCAAAATCTGTTGCAGATGAATCCATTAGAGGGAGAAAACATCTTATTCACTCCTGGCTCAGCTTCTCTCCTGAAAACTGAGAACATGGGCTCTTCTCAAAGCAGCTCTAGCCTGCCGTCTCCACAGACTGCTGCTCTCATGTGATCTGACTGACCACACCGCATCACACCAGCAGGGCACCCTATGGAGCATGCTCAAAAATGCTACCACGCCCTGCTTCTAGAAATTTCTCATTGTGGGTAGCTAATCTGCCCAGCAACAGTAACCCACCCTCAGTAGGTCTCTTAAAGAGATAGCCTTTTTAGGCATATGGGTTACACAAGTGTTTTGTTTGGGGTTTTTTTGTTTTGTTTTGTTTTGTTTTGTTTGTTTATGTCCTCATCTGGCCCTCATGGTTACAGAGAAAATAAGTGCACCCTAAAGATTCGAAATCAGAAGGCCAAAAAAAAAAGTGTTTGTTTAAAAAAAAAAACAAAAAAACTTCATGTTTTATTAAGCCAAACTCAACTCGTTATTGGGGGGTAGGGGTCTGACTCATATTTTGGTCTGCTTGAGGTAAGCAGTACTGACCTATGTACATGTAGGCAGTGGTGGGAAGGTATCATCTCTAGATCACCTTGCAACATAGTTTTGTTACTCATCCTATTGTGGTATCATCACAAAGTTTATCAGGGTTGACTATACATAAATCTAAAAAGAAAGACATGAAGCAGCTGCATACATTGCATGAGTTTTTATTTTAGCTGATCAAATGTCAGTAGGAAATACTACTGCTCACTATTGCAACCAAAACATCTCCTGGAACTGCTGTATGGATCATATTTTGACGATTATTCCATGTTTGCATGTGATACAAATAATCATGTTGCCATGTTGTCATTTACATGGCAAGCAACAGAATATTGAAAAATTGGTGTGCTCAGCAAGAATGATTTTGCTGAATCTTAAGATTTATTTGGATTTTTTAAAAATGTTTTACTTTTTAAAATAATTGTACATGAAAATGCCCGTATTGTGCCAGACTAATGGTTCATTTAGCCCAGTATCCTATCCCTTGACAATGGTCAGTGTCAGATGCTTCAGAGGGAATGAAGACAGCAGAGTAATTTATCAGGTAATCCATCCCCTATCACCAAGTCCTAGTTGCTGGCAGTCAGGGGTTTAGGGACACAAAAAGCATGGAGCTATGCCCCTGACCATCTTGGCTAATAAGCATTGATGGACCTATCCACCATGAACGTAATTAACTTTCTTTTTTTTTTTAACCCTGATATACTTTTAGCCTTCACAAGATCCTTGGCAATGAATTCCACAGGTTGACTATGCATTGTGTGAAGAAATAATTCTTTATATTTGTTTTAAATCTGCTACCTCTTAATTTCATTGGGTGTCCCTTGGTTCTTAAATACCTCTTTATTCACTTTCTTCATGCCATTCATGATTTGACAGATCTATTTATAACTATTATTTCATATTAATAATAATTCTGATGGCTAGAATTTTTTAAAAGGGCATTCAAAACTTTCTTCTGTTGAAGATTTCAAGATCGTTAACAATCTCGTGTATTCTACTATAGATATTACACTCTATATTACTTATTATACACATACTCTAGAGATACATTGTATGCAATTAAAAAATTGAGAGCAAGTTTCATTTTCATCATTTTCTTGCTCTTCTCTGACACTGTGAGTGCTTCATTCCCCCCTTCCCCCAACATCTTTTAAATATTCTACTAACTTTTAAATAGAAACAGACCTCATTACATCAATCCATGTATAAACAACAAATTTTCTAACCAGATGGACCTTTCAATGGGCTGGAACCACATTTTTAAAAGGCTATTAATCAATTCAGTCTGTTGTGATTAGATAATTAATATAAGGAAAAGCACTTGATGAAAAGGATAGATTTTAAATTTTTAATGATGTGTCATGAGTTAGCTAGTAGAATTTTAATGAGGATCTCAGCTTCCTGCTGTCCATATTTCCTAATGAAAAAGTTAACAATCCAAAGGTTATCAATGGCTATTAGGAATATCTAGATGTAAAATTTCCTTGTCTTAATATGAGGCATAATGAACATTTTCATGGAGTGTCAGATATGAAAAGGTATAAATCCTTTCAAAGGAGATGGATTTATTTAAAAAAAAAAATCACATGCATGCAAGGGCTGGAAAAATTACATGTATTTTTCATCAGTTGCAGAAATCTTACAATGGATTTACACTGGTGTAAATCTGGAATAAGGCAGTGATGAATCAAGCCTGTCAAAACCTACATTAATTTGCCAAAAACTCTGCAATTTCAGGGATGATAAACTTTAATTTGTATTATTCTTTTGCTTATAATATTGACCTTTACTAAGCTTTTTCCATATTTAAATATAAATCTTGCATGCTATAAAATACATCAAACTGCAGTTGCACACAAACAAGTTCCTTATGTTTACCTTCAGTAGACCAGTTGCTGCTGTCCCCTATTGTAACCACAAAAGGCACAGTTTTCAAAAATAACACTGCCACAGATTGTGACCATACTGTATAATTCTGTAATCTTTTTTACTAGTAAAAGCCACATGCATCCACATGCCGGCTTGTACTACAAGAAAACATGACAATGCTACAGGATGGCTAGCTGTGGAATCTGGAGGAAAACATTGGCTGCTCTGATCAAGAATATGCCTACACTGCAATGGGAAGTGTGATTGCGACACACAGAAACAAACCTGAGCGACCTTTAACGTACCTACTGTGAATACTAATAAGAGTGAAACCACTGGATTCAGTAGGGGTCGTACAAGTCTTCCTAGAAACCTGGGTACTTACACAAGTGGCTATGCCATGCTGAAGTCTGTGCTGTTTCCATGATGCCATGATAGAGACGGGACATTACCAAGACTAAAATATGCTCAGGGAGCATGGCATGTTTCTTTACACATGTATCTTGCTGACCTATCAATAGCCTCTGTGATTATCACATTCATAATCTTAAATGAAGATTTACAGCTCAGCACCCAACCAACTTATTGACTCTTGTCAATTAACAAGGAAGCAAACACATCCAATAAAACAAAACAAAACCCATGGCTAAATGCTTTAGTAATGTACTTTGTTTACTTAGATTATTCATTGCAATTTATATTTAATCCAATGATATATTGTAATTTGTGAATATTATAAAGTTATTATATGATTTTGCAAAAATAACAACACATATGAAGTCTGAATATTAACCCTTGGATATTGATATTGGTTATAATTTGACTGTGATGAAAATTATTAGTCCACCCCTTCTTGAGTGGACAGTAAAACATATTCCAATTCAATATGAGACATTAGACATGTCACTGCTATCTGACTGGGCATTTTGACAAAACCAGTGCTGTCATCGATGGGGAGAAGGTAAGAAGAAAAAGGGCGCTGGAGCTCACTGTCTCCTTAAAGCTGCTCTGGTGAGCAAGTGGTAATGAACAGGTAATGAACAACTTTTCCTTCCTTTTCTCCTCCAAATAGTTCTAAGAGGAGAAAGAGCCCCAAATAAATGATAGCAGAGGAAACTAGGGTGGCTGGAAATATATAAAATCTAAATAAAACAAATAGCAACCGTCTATAGCAAGGGTCAGCAACCCCCGGCACGCTTGCCAGAGCTGACAGGGGGGCCGAGCCTGAGCGGCACGCGGAGCCGCTCAAGCTCCCCCGCTGGCCCCGCAAACTGCGAGGCCAGCAGCTGCGGCACGCAGCGGAGGGTCCCTGCTGGCCCTGCCCCTTGGATGGACGGCAGAAGGAGAGGGAAGCGGGTCACGTCACCCCGGCCCGCCCAGAGCCGTGCTGCTGCCGGCAGGGCAGAGCCGGCCCTGGCCATGGCCAGCAAGAAGGCGGGTCAGAGCGGGTTGGCCCTACCAGAGCCCCCACTGCCGGCGGGCGGCCTCCAGTTCCTGGCCCTGGCTCCTGCCGGCAGCGGTGGCTCTGGGTGGGCCAACCCAATTCGGCCTCTTGCCAGCCATGACTGGGGCCAGCTCTGTCCTGCTGGCAGCGGCACGGCTCTGGGCTGGCCGGGGTGACGTGACTCGCTCCGCTCCCCTCTCCTCCTGCTGTCCAGAAAAGGGGTGGGGCTATCCTGCGGACAGGATCCGGCCCCGGGGCCAGAAACTGGAGGCTGTCTGCCGGCTGATGCCGGCCCACGCCATGGCTGGCAGGGAACCTGGTCTGGCCCCGCCCCCTTTTGGCTCCGCCCTGGCACCTGCTGAGGGTGCAGTGGGTAGGGCTGGCACAAGGGCTGGCAAAGGTTGCCGACCCCTGGTCTATAGGGTCACTAGCAGTCAGGAATTCCTTGAATTGCTTATACTGCCCCCAGCTTTTGTCGTCTAGATGATGTGATCATGCATGTCCCCAGAATTATTTTTTTCTTTTTATACAATATTTTCCTGTTGTCGTCCTCAGATCCAGTCATTATGATATTCATCTATCTCATGGAAAATGATCTCATGGAAAGGACTCAACAAAGACTACCCCAGCTACTGGAATTGTCCTTTGGGATCATCACCAGGGCATCAGCCAGAATGGCCTCATGGAGTTGTGAGAAGCTGGAAGTGTTAGAATAGTCTCTGGCTCTTCTAATTTATGTGAAAGGCTGCTCCCTGGTCATCTCCAGAATCTGGGGTTGCAAAAATGGCTCTCATTCACCTTCACCGTGTCTTTCCTGAGCAGTACTGAATGCAGAGCAAATTCAGGAAAGAATCTTATTCTTGGATCTTAATTAACTTCAAATGATACATGGCTGGATGTGCTGGAGGAAGACTGAAAGATCTGATTATCAGAAGTGAAGAATTCCATAGCTCCACAAATTATTGCCTCTGAACTGAATTTCTGTAGAGAGGGGGTGTGACTTCTGCAGTAATCCAGACTTGTTTCTGAACACATTGGCCTTTGTCTTAGCCACTCAACAACACTTGTTGGGGCTTGCACTGCCAAAACGGCTGCAATTTTGTATTTGTTCAGATCTTTCTTCTGAATGTGTTCACCCATAATTGTTTAGACTTAAATAATTTCAGCAAAACCTTCGTTCAGTAACCTTCTTTATGCCTCATATTCAAGTGCACATCAACCGAGAGGTGCACAGCTCTATATTGGGATGCTATCAAATGAATAAAAGAGTTTTTGAAGCTTTACTTAAACATGTATTATAATGAAGCACATGACAGAAAAAAATTATTTAAAAGTGAAAAGTCACTTAAAATCCCTGGTTCCCTATACCAGTTAGTTGAGTCTCCTGCACTGTTTTCTTGGTACTCATTTAAAAATGTAGTTAGTTACCATAGCAGCTGCTTTCTCATTTATGCTGTTGTACATCTAATACACAAACACCTTCAGTCCTCCTTAATTTAGGTAATCTGTGATTTAGTGAATAGGTTTATTTTAAGGTTTATCTGAAAGGGTAAAAATGAAAACTTTTTTTTCTAAAAACCTCTTACATTTTTAAAAATTAATTAAATAAAGGAAAAAATAGAAGAAAATGACTATATTTTGGCTGAGTTGAGAATGTCTTTAGGAGCTGTAAATCCATGGAAAATCCAGAGTGGTTTTCATTTGTATTGATGTTTGCTTAATTAATTTAACTGTGAATGCAGCTGCTAGGGAATTTGGGCCTAATCCAAAGTCCACTGGTATCAATGGAAAGACAACCATTGACTTAATTGGTCGTTGGGCTGTATCTTTAGTTTCCTTTATAATGGTTGATCAACACAGTTCCCTAAATATTATCCATATGCCTTGATATTCTTTCTGAATGAAGAAAGTGCTACATGTCTCAACAGGGATCTTGGCAAAGTAACATATAGTCAACTCTTGCTTAACATACAGTAAGTAGTCCTTTCTAAATCATGCCCTCATCCATCATTAATCTGCCAATGGCAATATTATGTAAGTGAGACTGGGAAAATACAAGATCCTGAGGCATACCCAAGCAAGAGATGAAAGCACAAAACAGAACCATGTTTCTCTTAATAATTGCGTGGGAAGAAATTTTGAAAACACAATGGAAGCAAACAGCCACAACCTTTCCCCCCCCCCCTCCCCAAACCTTGTTGAAATTCTCCTTTGGTGAAAACAGCGTTACAGCAAAGACATTAAAATAAAAAGTCCACCCTTATCTGACCACCTGCAGATGTAACCATTACAGGAAGGGCCACCATCAGCGATCATAGCTTGCAGCAGAGCCAATCTCCTAGTATCCTGACAACAGCTGGCCTGCATCAGCTACTTGATTGATTAGGAAGGGCAGGTGGGTGACTTTTAGCCCAAGTGCAGCAATAGATCTCTTGCTGCTCAGTGCATTTGTGACTCCACTTGTAGTCCTTCCCCTGCCTGCCCCATCCCTGTGTCTGCCATGCTACCTCAACTTGCTCCTGTTTCTGACTTCTTGACCCTGGCTTTTGACTCTGATTCTGACCCTGGAGGTAGTTACTGGTTCCTGATCCTGGCTCTGACTATTGGTTCCTGACTCTGGTTGTGAACCTTGGTTTGGATCTGCTTCCTGACTCCTGCTGTGACCTAGTAGGCCTGGTCACCCATAGCCAGGTCTCTAACAGGCACCCACTATTTAGATATCTCTTCAATATCTTGGGAAAACAGAGGTATGGGTCCAGAATCTGAATTCCACCCAAGGAAGGCTCAGCTCGGGGAGGGAGAAGGCATAAATATGTCTTGGACTATTCACACCAGGGCTAGCTGGTCCAGTCCATGGCTTATATAGATTAAGTTCCACTGGTTGCCTATGGCCTCAAAGCTGCTGTTGATGGAACTGGAAGGACATGGTTATGTCCCTTACCCTGATAGGTGGGAAGGGATGTAATGTAGGAGCATAGGCTGATAATTCAGTGGCCCCTATACTGATTTGGGGGTCATTCTTTACCTGTAGAGAGTGGTTCAGCAGAGGGGTGAATCTGGCCCTTGTTTTTTAAATCAGATAGGGTGCGTCTACACTTACAAATTAAGTCAAATTAAGGAAGCTTACATTGATTTAAAATACTCCATGTCTACACTGGACTTTCCTTAAGTCGAATTAAGGAAAAAGTTAGTTTGAATTAATAATACCTGGTTTTAATTCGAACTAGCACTTAAATCAAATTTATTACGTCGACTTAAGCCAGTGGAGATGGGGATTAGCGCCTTGGTGGAGCTTATTAAGTCAACTTAAAACATTAAGTCAACTTAATAAGGTCGAAAAGGGGCCATGTCTACACTTGAAAAGTTAAGTTGACTTTTGTTAAGACGACTTAATGAAAGTCGACTTAACTTTTCAAGTGTAAACATAGCCACAGTTAGTTAGAATCTTGTCCTAAAGATATATCGTGTGAAAATATGATTTTAATTTTATGTGACTGGATTTCCAGTGATGCAGGTGGGTGAGGTATTTGATATAGCAAATGATTGTCCCTAATGCTGGCCCAAGCTCCTTCTGTGGCATTAAACTGTCAGAAGATAGATCAGGCAAGAGGGCAGGAGATGTGAAACAGGCTTCTTCCTCTCATGTGGTAGTGACTCCTTGCTGTAAATCCACTTCTTGCCTCCCCCACTCACATGCAAAAGTCCTAAAAATCTTCACTAAACCCAATGTATTTCTGTATAAGACTAAAAGATTTTTGAAAGCCCTCAAAGCCCAGATTCTCACAGCAGTGAAAAACCTTCAGCCTTAAAAGCAGCAAATAAGATTTTTCTGACATTTTGTCCAAAGCAAAACCACAATCCTTTCTGAATTAAGCCCTTAAATACCAACTGTTAGGCCAGAGAGTAATTTCACAAACATATTGTAAACATCTAAAAGGAAAATTTTAAAAACAGTTTGGGAATTACTTCATTATTGCATGTTTTCTCCTTTTATTTCTTTGAACTGTGCTATTGATAGACATATTAGCATTTCCTTTGTTCATATTGACGTGCTGAATTATCTTTAATTGCCATGTACATTCTGCCTGCACAAAAGAAATAATAAACTACTCCTGTCAACATTTGCATAGAAATACTCTGCTTACACCTGAAATATCAGAAACTGAGGAAATTAATCTAAATGGACGCAGAAGCTGTTTAGACTATTGCATGAAATACAAGTTAAAGAAATATACAGCTTTTTCCATGGGCTTCTCAGCATTAGTTTCAACCCTATTTCTTATTTCAGGTGTATAAGGGGAAAATCAAATTCAAGTTTGCCAACCTTTAGCTAAAGAATTAGTATTTTATAATGTGATGCTTTCTCTGGGACAGAGAAACCTGTCAGACCAATTAAGGGAAAAAATATATATTGCTGCTCTTTATTTTATTACAAATGGGAAAGTTGTTCAAAAATATTTTTCTTAAATTCCCCCCCCCCCAAAAGTATGTTTAAATCAGTATTTATAACCTTTATTAGTAGCAGTGGTTCTCAACCTTTTTCTGTCCAAGACCTCCCCAACATGTTATAAAAACTAACGTCACAGTGGAGCTCTGGGTTTTAGCCCCATGGGGCATCGGTTCTCAGGGCTCCTGACTTTAGCTCCATGGGGAGGAGGATTCATGACTTCTGACCTGTGGGTTGAGAGGGGATCAGGGCTCCCAGACCCCTTGAAACCAGCTTGTAGAGCCCCAGGAGACCATGGACTCCTGATTGAGTATTGCTGCTCTATATCACAGAAGACTACAGTATAAGTGCTTTCCAAATAAAACAGAACTATCATCTCCTGAGTTATTTATTTCCCATTTCAATAAATGCTCACATCTTTTTCTTCCTTCAACTCAACCAAGTTTTATTAATAACGGGGGAGGGTAGGAGGGGGGAGAGGAATTGATTAACTTTGACAAATATGTCTCTATGGATTAAAATAAATGTAAATCACTCATTCACACTATTTCCTTCTTTTAAACAGACGTTCCAGCTCCGTTACTAATATATGATGATAGTTACTGACACATGATATGTTAGATGCCTTTTCACAAGAGAAATCCAAATTTAAACATAAAAAATTGATTCAAATTTATCCTGGTTATTGTGACCTGAATAGGGCTACACACAGGATGAATTTGGTCTCACATACCTCCTGATTAGTCCTTCTTAAATAAAAAGTGAAATAAAAATTGTAAAATCAAGTTACAGAGCCTTGAGGTCCTGCAGAGGCAAAAATGCAAGCAGTCGCTAGTCTGCATCGGTACATACCAGGCTCCGTCAGTCACAAGCCCTGCAGTTTAGAAACATGAGATAGTATTTGAAACCTGTATAGCAGGTTTCAAATACTGTTTAATTTAATTAAATCTGTTTAATTTAACAGATATAAAATTAATTTCCACCATGCATGTTATTTTGAGCACCATCCAATCCTAGTAAGTTTTACTGGCACCTTAAGCATGCCCTGAATTAGGCTAGTCCAGTACTAAGTAGTGTCACAATTTGGCCCCTGTTTCTCACTTGTTCCATGGTGGAATTAAACTGTGGCAGGCTCTTTGCTGATGCACCTTACTTCTCCCTCTGTGTTGGCTCTTCTGTGATGGCTAATATACTGAGAGGGCACTAGCTTCCTACTATCAGGCCTTCTTCAGGGAAAAGAGGCTCCACTAAACGTGTCAGTAGTCCCCAGAGGTGGGGAGGGGTTTTTTGTTGGTTTGCTTTTAAGAGCATGCGAGAAACAGCAAGAGAGATATTTTTTTTAAAGTTATTAAAGAAATATATAAAGAATTGGGGGCAGGAAGGTGATTCGTTGTATTTCCTTTTCTCAGTTTCACGTCTTTCCTTTCCTCTGATTTGTAACTTCACAGGCCTTTTAAAGCGCCAAATCTTGAACGTTAGCTTTCTCACACCTGACCAAAGCTTAATGTTCTTCACTGAGGTCCTGACCTTACATCAATGAATGTTGCCTTTTGGGGATTTTGTTACTATTTTTACAGGAATGGAAGTGGAGCACAGACTGGGCTCACTTGCTGTGGACCCATTAAATTGATATTGGAAAGCAAGTTGTATGAAAACTTAAAAATCAGAATGGGAAGATGGCATAAAATAGGAACATTTTATAAGTGTGAAAGCCAATGCAGATCCTAAGATCTAATTGTGAACACAATCCGCTCCCCTTGTATGAGCTCTTTTTTCAAGTTCCCTGTTTATTATTATTGTTAGAATGTGAATTTTCTGTATTTCTAGACTTTTGATCTGTTTTCAACTCTCATGTGAACATAGACCTTCCTTTGTTGCCTATATCTCTTAATTTCACCTAGTCTCTATTATTTTAACTCTTGTGTTGAATTATTCAACTCCGAGAAACATTTTGTGATATAGTACATATAAAATATACTGCACCGAGTAAATTACAAAATACCAAATCCATAGTCACTCCAGAATTCAGATGCTGCTGCTTCAAAAGCACAGGCCTCTCATAGGCTATGTCTACACTTGAAAAGTTAGGTTGACTTTATGAAGTCGACTTAATAAGGTTGACTTTCAGTCGACTTAAAGTGGACCTTATTAAGTCGACTTAACAAAAGTCGACTTAACATTTCAAGTGTATATGTGGCCCCTTTTTGGCCTTATTAAGTCGACTTAACATTTTAAGTCGACCTAAAAAGGTCCAATTAGGCACTACTCCACGTCTCCACTGGCGTAAGTCAACTTAATAAACTCGACTTAAGTGCTAGTTCGAATTAAAATGAGGTGTTATTGATGCAAACTAACTTTTCCTTAATTTGACTTAAGGAGCAGCTTAAGTCGAATTAAGGAAAGCCCAGTGTAGACGCGGAGTAAAGTAAGTCGACTTAAGCCTCCTTAAGTTGACTTAATTTGTAAGTGTAGACGCATCCTTACTGAGATAAAGGCGAATCATCATTAGTGTTTAGGGTTAAGGCCTTTGACACACCATTTTCTCTGCTGATGCAGTCTTTCTTACACATTTGCAATATTGTTTGTAAGACTAACAGGTATTGATCTTCAAGCATCTGATGAAGTGGGATTTTCTCCCATGGAAGCTCATGCGATAAATAAATTTGTTAGTCTTTAAGGGTGCATCTACACTTACAAATTAAGTCGACTTAAGGAGGCCTAAGTCTACACAAACTACTCCGCGTCCACACTGGGATTTCCTTAAGTCTACTTAAGCAGTTCCTAAAGTCGATTTAAGGAAAAGTTAAGTCGACCTAATAACACCTCCTTTTAGGTCGACCTAAATGCTTAAGTCTACCTTATTAAGTCGACCTAAGCCAGTGTAGATGCAGAGTAGCCCTAAGTCGACCTCCATGGCCTCCAGACCTTCCTCCCTGACCTCCCTCCTAGAGATCCTGGCACAGGAAGAGCCTGCCCTGGCCAACCACAGGGCAGGACTCACCCCTGACCACCTTGCTCCCCAGAGCCAAGGGCCACAGCCGGGACACCCAGCAGGTCCGGGTCAAGATCAAGGACCTCTGCAAAGGTTACCAAAAGGCCCGGGAGGAGACGCTTTGGACAGGGGCAGCCCCCACCAGCTGCCAGTATTATCAGCAGCTGGACGCCTGTCTGGGCCAGGAGAGTGGCAGCCTCCAAGCCCACACCATAGTCTCTGCTGAGCCCCCCTCCCTTGACCAGGAGGAGAGCTCGGGGGACAAGAATGTGGTACTGAAGCAAGGGGAAGACAGTGCCCAGCAGGAGCAGGAGGATGCCCACCAGAGAGTCAAGCAGGGGCTGTGGAGGGGCAAGCAGAGGGTGCTCAAGTTCATGCTCTACCTCATGGACTGGCAGACCCAATCCCTGGAGTGCCTGGAGGACTGCCTGTTCTCTCGGGGCCCCACCCTGAGCCCCAGAGGCAGCCCTCCTCACCGGCGGTCCAGGACCTGGGGCGGACGTCTGCAAGCCGGGACCTGCCTCCCTGCCTCCCTGCCTCCCTGCCTGGTAACAGACCTGGTAACAGACCTGCCTCCCTGCCTGGTAACAGACCCACCCCGCAGTGCTCCTTGCGGTCCAAGTGGGCCCTCAGTGTGTCCCGGATGAGCTGTGCTTGCCGTTGGACCCGCTGAGTCTGTGGCAGAGTGTTGTCGGGCTGCTCATACTGCACAGTGAGCCACTTGGCCTCAGCCTCCCAGACACAGGGGAATCTTCCCCCCTGCAGCTCGCAGAGGTTGTGCAGGCAACTGCATATGCTGACAGCCACTGACAGCCGAGCTGCAGGCGGGTGAGGAGGTCCCTCCAGCAGACCTAGAGATGCCCGAAGGCACTCTTGACGATGCTGTGGCACTGGTTGAGCCTCTGATTCAAGAGGTCCCTGCTGGCATCGATGCATCGTGTATGGCTTCATCAGCCAGGGGATCAAGGGGTAGGCGGCATCCCCGAGGATCAGAGCTGGCACCTGCACATCCCCGATGTTGATGGTGTGATCATGGAAGAAGGTCCCTGCCTGCATAGGCCTGTACAGGGCGGAGCTGCACAGGATCCATGCGTATGCGCCTTCCCCGGCCAGCCCATATAGATGTTCTGGAAGATTCCGCAGTGGTCTACAAGGGCCTGCAGGATCACAGAGTAGTACCCCTAGCGGTTCACATAGTCCCTGGCGCAGTGTTCCGGGGCTTGGATGGGGATGTGTGTGGCGTCCACAATGCCCCCACAGTTGGGGAAGCCAAGTTGGGCGAGGCCAGCAAGGAGTTCTTGCTGGTTGCCCGGGGTGACGAGGCGGGTTAGCAGGACCCGGTTGATTGCCCTGCAGACCTGCATGAGGGAGATCCCCACAGTGGCCTTCCCAATGCCAAATTGCTGGGCCACGGAGCAGTCAAAGTCCGGGGTTGCCAGCTTTCACACGGCAACAGCCACTCACTTGTCTACAGGCAGGGTGGGTTGGAGTCAGATGTCCATACGCTGCAGAACCGGGGTGAGCTCGTGGACGAGCTCAAGGAAGGTCCGCTTGCTCATCCTAAAACTCTACAGCCACAGGTCGTCATCCCAGGTGGTGAGGATGATCTGCTCCCATCAGTCGCTGTGGGCCTCACATGCCCAGAAGCGACGAGGCACGGAGCGCAGTGCTATGAGCATGGCAGCTTGCTGGGGCAGCAAGACGGGGTGCATGCTGTCGTCTTCCTCTGCGTTGGCAGGTTGCCAGACAGGCCTGCTCCACAGTTGAAGAAGCCTTACCACTAGCTGGCAGGTGTTGCGCAGCTGCCTGGCAAAGCAGAGGGGAAGAGGCTGATCCATGACCTGATCAGGCTCCTAGTTGCCAGGCACAATGGGAAGGGGCTGAGCTCACTTCCTGTTTTGAAGGCATGACTGGGGGAGGGGAGACCTTCTTTGCTGCCACACTCCGACGCTTCCCACAATGCATCCCCCTCCTACCCGCCCACTCCCTCGAAGTCGACTTAAGAGTGTAGACTCCACTTGATAAAGTCTGCCTTAAGTTGACTTAGGAGTCTAGTGTAGACACTGTACGTCGACTTAATAAAGTCTCCTTAAAGTCAACTTAATAAAGGTGATTTACTAAAGTCGACGTAACTTCTAAGTGTAGACATAGCCTAAAAGGGTGTTTGTTGTAAGCTTGGATACACAGATAATTTACACTCCCACTGCCTCTTTGCCATAGGTTTTTTCCAAATGAAGAAAGTTTATTAGAGGTTTTACTTTGCCAAAGATCTATATCCTGCCTTCAGGCTTAAGTCAATGACAGTCATTTGTGGAGGACCTCTGTTGTACATCAGTCACCACAGAATGACAAATGTTCCTGACTTTTGAAGGCTGGGTATATTTGCTTTTCAGATATCCACTCAAGAATATATCACACACACATCTCTCCCACTGTTCTCTGGTCCTCACGCAGAAAAGTACTTTCTGTTAGATCCTTTCATTGAGCCATACTATTCTATTTCATTTCTGTTTAGAGTCTCAGATCATACTCAGCACTCATTAATTAATTTATTATTATTATTATTGTTAATTTTTAAAGCAGACAAGTTTGTGGGTTCTTCTTTTATAGATTATTTTCAACTAAAATGTGGCAGAAATAAGATATGCAGATGGCGTTCCCACATTGCTGCATGCACGTGCGCGCGCACGCACACACACACACACACGCACACACACAGAATTTGGTCCAGATTTACCAATTTTGCTTTCATTGGTAATACAACTACAGAATATAAACTTCAGACTAAATTTTCTCCTGAGTTTAGCTGTCTCCAGAGTTTCCCCTGCAGAACCTTCTTAGTCCTTCATTCTCTCTGCCTCAAAGAGAAGCTTAACCTCTTCTATACTTCTCTCAAGGAGAGTCTCTGTGCAAGGTCCCAATACCAGTATCAAAGTGTGTTAGCAAAAGAACTTTAGAACTCTATTCCAGGCATAACAACCTGATACTATATTACAGTGTCCATTTAGGCTGTTACAGCTGAAAACCATTTGGGAGGGAGCAAAATAAATGAAGCTTCTTTTACAAATCTAAAGTAATCCAAACAGATAATAAAACAGGAGGTCTTCAGACAAAATATTGCAAAAGAATTCAGAAAGGAGGAGATTGCTGAGTGGAATAGGAAGTGCTATAATCATCAAAAGAGCATTTATACTATTTTTTGGCTCCGCTGGCACGAACTAATTCCAGGGCCTGAGACCAACTCCACTGTAGCCTGAAATACCAGTTATACAAGTATAGATTATCACTGACTCTGCAGAAAGATTATCATAAAACTCTGATGTGCTATTATATATACTGCTGGCATTCTGTGCCTTTGTATGTTGGGCTCCAGTTATTGTAGTGGTGTCATTATGATTATTAGTTCTAACTTTTCTAAATGCAGTCAGTGTTTCATGTATTTGATGCATCTTGCAGTATACATTTCTTTATTCTTAGCTATATGGGAAGTTATTTAGAAGAATATTTATGGGTGATTTTCTATTGTCTTTTTAGGTGAAGGATTTTTCTAGCAATATTTGTCTATTACAAGCTGAACGCAAAACTGGCCAGAATAACAAACCCTACTGGTTTCATCTACCTCTTTTCCGTATAGTGCTTATTAAAGTCAGGTGATAGTTGTGCAATTATTAGGCATGATATAGTGTAAATTCTCAGAGCTTCCTTCAGTGGCGCGAGAGCAGTTTACACCAGTTGAGAATCTGTCATTGTGCAAGTCTCTTCACAAAGCTCACCTGATTCACTGCACCCCACCACCTGCAACGGCTGCTGTTCCACTCCCTAGTTCTCCCATGAGTCATGCTGACTTGCGATGAGGGTAATATTTCATCCAGGGTTAGACGGACAGCCTGTTTAAATAGAAACTCCGTGGGAACCAGTCTTGTCTTGGTTAGAGTAATTTAAATCAGGAGTGGCTCCTGCAGGCAATAAACCCGATTCGCTACTGCCTTGCAAACGAGTGCCAACTTTTTGTGAAACACTGCCGATGGGGGCATTTTGCATTCCTTTAGCACAGGAGTGAATGACTACCAAGCTTCAAAGCAGGGGCGAATCAGGCCAAAAGGGATCAGTCAGGTTTGCCACTTTATACAGCGATCACAATCTGACCTTAAATGCTAATTTTAACTGTGACTATTGGTTACTACACTTTCTATTACCAATCTCAGTCTGGGTCCTGCTCTGTTTGCATGAGGTGCAATATTTAAAGACCATGATTATGTTTGATCTCCTACTCTTTCTCTCCAGGTGACTATATCTCAGGTCTGGTCTACTCTAGAAAATTAGGTTGGCAAATCTATATTACTTAGGTGTGTGAAAAATCCAGATCCCCGAGCAGCATTGTTAAGCTGACCTAAGTCCCTGTGCAGACAGTACGGCGTCAACAGAAGAATTTTTCTGTAAACCTAGCTACCGCCTCTTGGGGAAATAGGTAACCTGTGCCAATGGAAGAACCATACTCCTATCATGTCTACATTGAAGCACTTCAAAGGCACAGCTGTGGCATTTCAAGTATAGACGAACCCTAATACCCAAAGCCTGCACTTAGTGAGAGAATCGTTTCACTCTATGAAACATCGTTTTAGTTCTCCTCAGTGTCTCTGCTAATATCTGAATAAATGCCATGTTCAAAACAGGCACCAAATACTGCATATCTCATGCAGCTTGAAAAGGGACCCAATTCTGAAAACCCCATGTACTAAATTTCCACTATCTACAATGGCTATGTCTGCACTTGTTCAATTAATTTGACTTTGCTAAGTTGAATTAACAAAGTCGACTTTAAATCAACCTTGTTAATTTGACTTAGTGTGTCTACACTGTAAATTTAGGTCAACTTAAAGTCGACCTTGCTAAATCCACCTAGAGCCTCTACACTAGACGCTTAAGTCAACTGGCAAGGGCTAGGTTAACCTAGGAGTGGTGCATGGTGGGAAGTGTGGCATGTGGCACCCAAGAAGTGCTCCCCCTCCTCCAGCCACTCCCATAAAAGAGGAAGTGAGCTCAGCACCTTCCCCATTGTGCCTGGCAACATGGAGGCTGAGCAGGTCAGGGACCAGACTCTTCTCTTGCACTTTGCCAGGCCGCTGCGTGACACCTGCCAGCTACTGCTAAGGCTGCTTGTGTTTTGGAGCAGGCTTCACTGGCTTGCTGCCCAGTGAGCTGCCGCACTCACCGAGGTGCAATCAGTGCCTCGCCGCCTCTGGGCACGTGCAGCCAGCACTGACTGGTGGCAACGGATGATCCTGACCACCTGGGATGACAAATTGTGGTTGCAGAACTTTTGAATGAGCAAGCGGACCTTCCTCGAGCTGGTCCGCGAGCTCACCCCAGTTCTGCAGCACATGCACACCCGACTTCCACCCACCCTGTCCGTTGACAAGAGAGTGGCCATTGCAGTGTGGCAGCTGGCAACCCCGGACTCCTACCACTCCGTGGGCCAGCAGTTCAGCATCGGGAAGGCCACCGACCGCCCTCATGCAGGTGTGCAGAGCAATCACCGCATCCTGCTAGCCCGGTTCATCACCCCAGGCAACCTGCATAACCTCCTCGACGGCCTCGCCGGGCTTAGCTTCCCGAACTGTGGAACACTGTGCCAGGGACTACATCAATCGCAAGGGGTACTACTCCGTGGTCCTGGAGGCCCTGGTGGACCACAGCAGGATCTTCCAAAACATCTACGTCAGCTGGTCGGGGAAGGTGCATGATGCACGGATCCTGCGCAACTCTGCCCTGTACAGGCGGGCACCTTCTTCCCCGACCACACCATCGCCATCAGGGATGTGCAGGTGCCCGTCCTGATTGTGGGAAATGCTGCCTGCCCCTTGCTTCCCTGGCTGATGAAGCCATACATGGGCCGCCTGGATGACAGCAGGGATCTCTTCAACCAGAGGCTCAATTGGTGCCTCAGCATCGTCGAGCGAGCGTTTGGATGCCTGAAGACTCTCTGGAGGACCTTGCTGACTCGCCTGCAGCTCAGTGAGAGCAACCTGCTGGAGGCTGTCAGCGCATGCTGTTGCCTTCACAACCTCTGCGAGCTGCAGATGGAAAGGGTCCCCCGCATCTGGGAAGCTGAGGCCAAGTGGCTCGCTGCGGAATATGAGCAGCCTGAAGACACCCTGCCCCGGACTCAGTGGGTCCAGCGGCGAGCACAGCTCGTACAGGATGCACTGAGGGCCCACTTTGACAGCAAGGCCCTCTGAGGGCTGGGCCTGCTCCCAGACCCCGTCACCTCCACCAGCCACCCATGCCTGCCCCCCCCACACCCGTCTCCCCCTGTTCCTAAACCAATAAAAACCACAACAGCACATATAATGGTGTACAGGGTGTTTATTCTGGGGGAAATGGGGGTTGAGAGCTGCGGAGTTTTGGAGGTTTGGTGGGAGTGAAGCGGGTCGGGGGAGAGAGCAGGTTGGTGGCTTGGGGATAGTGAAGAGGGTTGGTGGAGAGCGGGAGGGAATGGGTCAGTGTTAGTGGCCTCCAAGAGGCGGATCCCTGGCCTGCTGACATCCACCCCGGGTCCTGGGCCGCCGCCGAGGTGAGCTGCTTCTGGGGCACAGGGCGGGGCCCTGAGGGAACAGGCGCTCCTCCAGGGACGGGTCTGCTGCCCGATGAGCTCAAGCATTTGTTCGAGCAGCCTCTGCTCGATCCTACAGTGGCCCTCGTCCTGCTCCTGCTGCGCCACCAGGCGTGCCTCCGTCTGCTCATTCACATGGACCAGGTCCTCGAAGAGCTCATCCTATGAGCGACGCGCCCTCCTTCTGCTCCTGATTGGGCCTGCTGGAGCACCAGGAATCCCGCATGTCAAGGGCACAGGAGCTGCTGGGGAGAAGCAAAGAAGAGGGTCCCTCCCATTAGCTGGTGCGCTGCGCAGCCTGAGAGCAGTTGCTGTCCCCTGACCATCCCCCTGCTTCCCAGTCCCTGTCCTCTGGGACAGGGATCCCTCAGTACACGTTGGCGTGCTGTGCTGCCCAGGTCGGGTGCAGTGCCCACACTGGTGAGCTGCAGGCAGCCCTGCCTCAGGGGTCTCTCCTGAGGCCACATGCTACTGGTGTCGGGTGCATGCTGTGTGGGCTTGGTGCTCCTGCCTACAGTCCCCCCCCACACACCACTACACTGCTCGCCTTGGGGTTCCCCCCCCCCGCCACACAGCTCCCAGCCCCTCTACCCCTGCGGGAATGCCTTCCCAACCCCCAACCCTGCCTGTCCCTGGGCCATGTCCCCCTGCAGTCCCTGTCCCACGGGCATGCCCATCCCTGGCTGCAGGGCGGGAGGGAGAGAGGGGGGAGCACTCACCAGGAGGTGCAGCAGGTGTCTGCGGTGCTGGCCCCTCGCCTGGGTCTCCCGGGTCTGGGGAAACCTGCTCCTCTCCCTCCTGCTGTGAGGCTGGGTTGGCCATTGGAGCAGGGATGAGCTCCGGGCTGGCAGCTGGCTCCAGAGGTGGCAGGGTGCCTTCCTGCTCCTGCTGCTGGCTGGTCTCTCCTTCCTCCAGCACCACGGTTTTGTCCCCCAAGCCCTCCTCCTGGATGTCATCGAGGGAGGGGGGCTCGGCAGAGTCGACTGTGTGTGCTGGGAGGCTGCCACTCTCCTGCCCCAGGAAGCCATGCAGCTGGGTGTAGTAGCAGCAGCGGGTGGTGGGGGCTGCCCCCATCTGAAGTGTCGCCTCCTGGGCCTTCTGGTATCCCTGCCGCAGGTCCTTGATTTTCACCCAGACCTGCTCGGTGTCCCGGGTGTAGCCCTAGGCAGCCAGGGCCTGGGAAATGGAGGCATAAACCTCCCTGTTCCAGTGGCTGCCCTGCAGCCTGGGGGCAACTGCCTCATCCCCCCAAATAGCCAAAAGCTCCAGGATTTCCTGGTGGCTCCAGGAAGGGGCCCGCCTGTGGTGCTGGCTGCTCTGCTCTGCCATGCTTGCAGAAGCAGGCCTGGCCAGCTCTGAAGTTCAGGGAGGGCAGGGCTGTGTCCTGCCCTGTGATTGGCCAGGGCAGGCTTCCTGTGCCAGGAACTCTGGGAGGGAGGTCAGGGAGAGAGGGAGGAGGGTATGGAGGGCATTTAGTTCGACTTAGGGCTACTCCACGTCTATACTGACTTAAGTCGATTTAATAAAGTTGACTTAAACGCTAGTTAGAATTAAAACGAGGTGTTATTAATTCAAACTAGTTTTTCCTTAATTCAACTTAAGGAGCAGCTTAAGTCGAATTAAGGAAAGCCCAGTGTAGACGTGGAGTAAATTAAGTTGACTTAAGCCTGGTTAAGTCAACTTAATTTATAAGCATAGACGCACCCAATGAGAGTTCCATATATTGACAACTTGAGGAGCAAGCACCAAATGACACACTAGCACTGTGTGGACTGTACAGCACCAAGGAAAGTTTTAGTACAGCGTTTGTACTGCACTTTAAACCTAAACTAACTTCCCTTCATCTTCTCACATTGAAATCCATTGCTTGTACAGTTTGTTATTTGTGAGGCCTCCCAGAGGCATGACTTTGAGCCTGATTATCCTCTCTCTTACTTTGGTATTAATTAGGAATATCACTACATTCATTTAGAATGGCTATAACTAAGCGCAAAATCAGGCCTTTTACCTCTGAGGCTGATTTCCATTAGCCAAGAGGCTGTCATTTCCCAATTTTTTTACCTTGTTCTGGATCTAACATTTTGGTGTTCTTCACAAATGTTGACTTCATGCCACTTGGTCTGTTTTCCAGATACTAAACCACATTTGTATCATAGTTGTACTAGTTTAAATCCAGAGTACTTCTATGTACCTCATTCTCATTTACAGTAAGCCTTCTTTGCATTGTTTTAGCAATGTAATGTAATTTTTATACAGTTTATGGCCCTTTTACATGTCCAGAGTCTGAATTATAATCAGTCCTTTTTGATTCAATGGAATTACTCTGGATTTATAATAGTAATAATTCAAATTAGAACCTGGCCCATAAGACCCTAAACTAACTCCAAACTTCCCTGCATGAATATAGCCACCATTATATCCTCCTCTCTCTTTAATTGCTGTTATTCATATCATTAAGATAAAAATCAGAAGTAGTCCTATATTTTCAATAACACTAGCCATTTTTACATTTTATTCCCCTCCTTCCCCCTTCCCCAGAACTTATGAGAAAATTTCCTCTTCTTGGTGTGTTGAGTGTATTGAAAAGTATGTCTAATACTACAGCCCTCTCCTCCACCACTACTTGGAAGGCCACCCAAAAATTGCTGGTACAATTTATTGACTAAATATAGTCTCATACAGTTTCCATTGGGTTCTGATTTTTAAGTAAAATATGTGGTTGTATCTTATTTTAGGGCCACATTTAATTTCCATGTGTTCCATGTCTCTGCCTAAACCCTATGCCTTTACACTAATATACAGATGTACAAAGAATATATTAAATATAAAGAATAAATGATAATCATACAAATACATGATATAAAATATCAGTTATTTAAACATAATATGGAATATCTATTGCAGAAGTTTCCATGCTGTAGCTTGCAGAACATTTGTTGGTGGTCTATGGCGCGCTAACTTGTTGCATGGTGTTTACTGTCCTCCTAGTTACCTGCTGAGAGGAACAGAACAAATTCGAGGTTGAGATGAAATGAACTGAGCTGGCTGAAAATGGAAATCCCTTCCTGTGAAAAATATTATGATATTTGTGTTTTCCATCCTCAAAAGGTGAAGAAAAAAAAAGTACAGTTTTTCATGGGAAGGGATTTCCAGAAAAAAATCCGGTTTAGGAGAAAATTGTGTCAGTGGAAAATTCCAGACCAGCTGTAGACATGTAGAGCAAAAGTAGAAAGTGGATAATATTTCAAAAGGCCAAACTGACTTAAGAACGAGGGCGCTTGTCTACTCAATACGCTAGACCACTCTAGAGTAGTGTAAATTCTAGTGTGGACCAGTGTGTTGCACACTAATTGCCCTATGTGGATCCTGTCGGCATGCACTAAAAGTTCCTAGTGCACAGTAGGCCTGTTCAAACAGTTCTATATTAATGCTCACTAGTGAACTTTTAGTGACAGAAAAGTCTACATGGGCCAATTAGTGCACACTACATTAGCATGTACTACAATTTACACCTCACTAATGTAGACTAATGCATCATGTAGACAGGCCCTGAGTTTCTTTGAAAGTCACTTTTGAAAATGATATTTAGGCTCCTAAATCATTTAGGCACTTTGGAAATTTTTCTCTGTTTATTTCTTTTCCATAAAGAGAACAGTTAAGACAACTAAAATATACATGCACTGAGTTCAATATAACTATGTCAATTTACAGCAGCAGAAGAACTGGCCCATAAATACTCTGCTAACACTCTTTATTTCATGTAAGCAATCACTGTCATTGACCACAGCACTCTTATGAGATTTCATGGTAGGGGTGATATCTATGGGTGCATCTACACTTACAAGTTAGGTCGACTTAAGGAGGCTTAAATCAACCTAAACTACTCCGCGTCCACACTGGGCTTTCCTTAAGTTGATTTAAGCATTTCCTTAAGTCGACTTAAGGAAAAGTTAAATCTACTTAATAACACCTCATTTTAGGTCGACCTTATTTGACTTAACTTTTCTAATGTAGACATAGCCTATGAGACAAACTTTGTCCATGCTTCTACACTTACAAATTAAGTCGACTTAAGGAGGCTTATTCCAAAGGGGTAGCCGTGTTAGTCTATTGTAGAAAGACAACAGAGTCCTGTGGCACTTTTAAAGACTAACAAAGCTCATGCGATAAATAAATCTGTTAGTCTTTAAAAGTGCCACAGGACTCTGTTGTCTTAAGGAGGCTTAAGTCGACTTAAAATATTCTGCATCTACACTGGGCTTTCCTTAAATTGACTTAAGCTGCTTCTTAAGTTGAATTAGGGAAAAGTTAGTTCGAATTAATAACACCTCATTTTAATTCGAATGAACACTTAAGTCGACTTTATTAAATCCACTTAAGCCAGTGGGGACGGGGATTAGCACCGTGGTGGAGTTTATTATGTCAATTTAAAACATTAAGTCGACTTAATAAGGTCAAAAAGAGGCCATGTCTATGCTTGAAAAGTTAAGTTGACTTTTGTTAAGTTGATTTAACAAGGTCCACTTTAAGTCGACTTAAAGTTGACCTTATTAAGTCAACTTCATAAAGTCAACCTAACTTTTCAAGTGTTGACATAGCCACACGTGTGATTTACTACAGGAAATAGTTTGACAACTTTAGTATTGCATTTAAGGAGATATATTGTGCTCATATGTTTCATTCCAAAATGTTATTCTTTTTCTTGCTGGCTTTTTTGTAGTGCAGCTGTAGCTACATAAGTACAGGGCGGTGAAATCATCAGAAGAAGATTGCATGCATTTTACTGCAAAAAGGAAAGTGAGTTTCTAATCACCCAGTTCCCAAAAAAAGACATTTCTTTTTCCATTCATTCATAATCTCTTACTCCCCCTTCCTCTCTCTCAGACATGGGCATCACTAACAGTAGCATTCAGATTTCAGAATGCATTCTCTAATTGGTCCCATTAACTATCATCAGTGAAACATTTAATTGCCTCTTCTACAATTTATCATCATGTTGGAATTTTGTGTTCCGCTTAATCTATCTCAAACCTCTGCAGAAAATCTAGATACTGTACTTAAGATTACGTTTTATAACCAGAGAATATTTTTCAGGCTAGTGTTACTGCGCTACATGATAAGAATTTCAGGTTGGAAAGTACCCAACCAAAATTCCTGCTAAAAGACTTCTAGAGAAAATATGAAAAATAGATTTTTGGATGAAAGGTAGCTGTGGACTTGAGGCAAATTGGGAAAAAAAGTGGAGGTGCATGTCGGTGGGATAAGGACAGATTGCCATAAATAAAAAATATAATATTTTGATAGAGTATGGAACTACTTTTAATGGATAAGTTTACTGAGAGGTTCTCTTCCACAAAACAATAGCATAATAGATAGTTCCCATTTTTTTCAGTTATATAGGGGGAAAAAAAACACTATTCAAGTCTTAGTTGTTCCAAAGAGGACACATTAATGAATAGGATAATTAAATTGATATGGCTATGCTAAAAAGCTAGGCAATTACTGCATGTTTTCCCACAAACATGTGTTCAGAATTTTAAATGAATTTAAGCCAACTGTATTTATTCCCACTTTCCGTCTTCACCTTTCACAAGTGAATTTTACTGGCAGGAATATTCATTTAAACAGTGAATTCTAAGTAAGCATTGGAAACTAATTCACAGAGGGTGAAATCCATCTCTGTGCAGAGGGCCAGCACAGCATTAAAATAACTGCTTAAATCTCACTTAAGCCCCACCCCTCCTCTCTCCATTTTTATTCTTTGTTTTTAGGATTTAGACCTTAATACTGCAATTCGTTGCTCATGGCTGGACTGTTGCACTACAATGCAGCACCACTGACTTAAGTGAGGATTTGTGCAGGTACAACAGTCTATCCACATCAGGGGCAGGCAACCTATGGCCTGCATCTGACCCATTGGGAACTTTCCATCAAGCCTTCCAGCTGGGTCTGGTCAGAGTACAGCAGCCACTGCCCCCTCCTGGCCCTGCTCCACCCCCTCTCCTACCATGTGGACATAGCAGCCCCTGGCAGAAGCACAGTGGTTATTTCTCCCTTCTGGCTCCCCCTTCACCACATGCAGTGGCATCCGCTAGCACTCACCCTGGTTGAAGCACAGCCACCACTCCCTCCAGGGCCCACTGGTGCCCTGCACAGCAGCCTCTCCCCTGCTCACCCCCCCACGCCTGCAACATTCTCAATTCTTCCCCTCAGCCACCACCACATGGAACCAACGATGCCCTGGACGGCGCAAGGTGGCTCCTCCCCTTCCCAGCCCCGCCTCTCTCTGGCCTGCTTAGATGCCGATGTGGCCCTTGGGCCAAAAAGTTTGCCCACCCCTAATCTACATGGAACAGTTTTCCGCACTGGGATCTTAAGCAGGGCTTACATAAGCAGGGCTTATATATTTTGTAGATTCATAAATTATAAACCTAAAGAGATTCTGTAGACCAGCCAGAATGATCTTCTTAACATCAGAGACTGTTAAATTTCATCCATTCATACCTCTGTTGAGCCCAATTTGAGTTTGGCTAAAGCATATCTTGGCATTCAGTCCTTATCTGGGGACATTAATACATTGAGAATTCATCTTCTCCTTAGTAGTTTGTTCCAATGATTAATTACCCTCACTGTTAAAAATGTGTGTCTTACTTCTACTTTTAATTTGCCTACCTTCAACTTGCAGCCATCTTGTGCTGGTCTACTGAACTGAAATATAAAATGGATTTTGAATTCATAATTATAAAAACTCTCACCATAACCTCAAGTCTGACTTCACCTTGTCAGAGACTTCATAGCAAATGAAGTAAGTGTCCAGTCAAGTCAGATCACATTTCAAGTACCTGCAACAAATTGCTCATGAACCAGAGCTACAGCCCAAGAAGTGTTCCCAGACATTCTTCAGCAAAATAATTTTGCATAATGAATCCCTTGGAGAAAACAATGTTCTCTTCACAGGCAATTTGTGAACAGAAACACAGGCAAAATGAATCAAATAAATGATTCATTATGAATTATTTGCCCAGTTAAAGCTGAGATGAGTATATGTGACTTATGTCCCTCTCAGTTTAATTTACCAGGCTTAGTTGTTTGTAAGCCATTTCTTCTCTATTAGTCTTGTTTGATTCCTGTATGTCTCCTCTCCTAGTCTCATTTGCTTAAGTTGCTTTAATGTTTTATTTAGATTTTTAACCAAGTCCTCTTCCTTTTGTTTTTTTCTGTTGTCTCGCTATCTTTGGCTATGTCGACACTTACTAAAATTAGTTAGTTCAAACTAGAAAAAATTAGTTCAAACTAAGTAAACTAAATGCCATTCATGGCACTTGCTTAGTTCCAATTAGCGATCCCCATTGATTTCAATGGGCCGGTTAGTTTGAACTAAGAAATTAGTTCGAATTAACATGGTCACATTGGTTAAGTCGAACTAGTTAGTTTGAATTAAGCCTTACTTCTAATGCCCTATTCGAAGTTATTAGTTCAAATTAAGGAAGCCCTTAATTCGAACTAATTAAAGACTAGTGTGGCCAAGGCTTTAGTTAGTTTGAATTAAGCTTCCTTAATTCGAACTAACTTGCCAGTGTGGAAATAGCCTTTGGTTTTGAGAAAGCACCTCTCGTTAATGTGTCTGAACCACATTTGCCTGTAGTCACCAACCCTCTGCATATTTTCACATCAGAAGAGCTGCTTCCCTCAAACTCTGAGCCTAACGACAACCATTAGTTATACCACAAAACCCAAACATATTGTTTTCACAATGTCCTAAACATTGTGGTCTCCAAGCCTGGTGCTAATTTCTCCCAGTGAATCAGTGACCACATAGTAATGCCCCCACTCACATTGGATGAAATGTATCCCTTTGCTCAGAGCTTCCAGAAGGCCTTTGTACCACTAAAATTCCATTTAAGCCCTGGAAATAGGCCTTAAGTAGTGTTTAGACATTGTGTAGGCTTTCTGCACAGAGGTGAATTTTATGCATATGCAATCCAATTTTATCCTCTCCTGAGCTCCACTGCCCCATTTTGAAAATGTGAATTTAATTTATGTATTTATTTATTTGAAATGTTAATATAACTTGAATTAATCTAATTTCATTTCTGTTTGACAGTCTCTGCATACTCCTGAATTTGTTTCATTTCACTTTCCTTGTGTAACATGGTCTCTGTAGACATGTATTAACATCACTTCATTCCATTCTACTCTGTAACATTTTCTCCCTAGACCGTACTGACATTGTTGCCCCATTTTCTTTATGTCATAAATTGGCACCTCAGATCTACACAGATGTTTTGTTTCAAGACAAGAATAGTTATGTACACATACTCCACAGAATACACCTCAAACCTAACTAATACCATGTTATTATCATTAATTACTTGGTTTACAGTAGTGCCTAAAGACCTGAAACAAGACCGGGAGTATGTTGTGGCATGTACTTTGTAAATAATAATGAGAGTGTTACACTAAACAGACAAGACACACAAAAGGCAGGAGACAGAAAATATTTTCATCCCCACTTTATTGATGTATAAATACTGCACCAGAAGACTTAGTGATTTGCCCAAAATTATACAGGAATCTGTGTGGAGCTCAGAACTGAACATTTGTTTTAAGAGTCCCCATCTCATAAAATCATATTCACTATTTATCATTTCAGCCTGAGATTTTTCTAAACAAAAAGAGGTCACTTAATATGCATTTCTGCTTGGAAAACATGTTTATGTAAAAATGGTACTTTCTTACTTAATTCAGCTTCTCCTTCTGTGTATTCAGGGTCATGCAGCATCTTCTCAATGTGATGATAAAAATAAATCTCGTACTGCTTTTCTATTATCATTATTATTATTATTATTATTGCAGAAGCTACATGGTGAAGAGGAAATGAGTTGAACCCTATTCCTACTCAGGCATCATCAATAAAATAGTTTGCTAAATTTCAACAAGTTACAGCTGTGCAATCCACTTAAGGTAATGGGGTTGCACAGACATAACTGAGAGCATAATTTTGAAGTTAATAGGGTGTATCAGAAGTCTGATTCGGTCTGTTAAACCTTTATTATAGGTAATGATGCCCAAGAAGGAAACAACCCTGCTTGTTTCTCAGGTAGTAGGTTAAATTTTCAGGATGACACTCAAAAATCTATTTTTTCTATGAACTTTGTTATGGAAATATTTGGGACTTCACAACTTTGGAAATCCCGAATGTCAATTTTGCAGAATAGAATTGTATTTTAAAGGAACCACTATGCATATGCAATAGTGTCATTCATCACTTAGACATGTTGGTAGCGGAAATATTTCCAGTAATATAAATGTATCTGCCATTTACTAAGCACTGAAGACCATATTCTCGCTTTGGATGCATATACAGATTGCACTGTCTTCAAAGGAGATTGTGTGCATGTAACTAATAACAGGGCTTTTCTATATTAGGGGTTTCATCCTTCAGGCTAGAATTTAAATCAATGGTTGATTTTAATGAGTTAGGCCTACAGTATTGGACTCTATATTTGAAAAACCAAAGGAGAACCTACTTCTGAAGGTGTGTATATATAAGAAGGAATGATTCACCTATTGAATTCAGCTCCGTAAATCCACTGAAAGGTTCTGCAAACATCATAAAGTATGAGAGTGCGTCCTGAGCTGTTTATGAATAGCAGTTGTCACAGAGACTGAATTTCTTTCTTGCTGTTGAATCAAGGAGCACGTATTATTATTTATAATATTTAGAAAATCATTTTTGCAGAAGAAATTTTGAAAAATAATTAAAGATCCACAAACAAAATGCTTTTAGAAAAATTAACTGGCCTTGTAGCTAAGGAAGAAGTGTTACTGTTCATTTTATTTAAAACTTCAAATTTTCATTAGGGTCTTTGAGGGCAGCAGAAAATTCATACATTTTATAAATCAGCGGGATTATAGTACATTATCCTTACACAACAAAAAAAATAATAAAGGATCCCATTACACAAGTAGAGGGGAACAGGACAAGAAGTCTAACCCACTAACAATGCATGCAGACAAATTCCAAGCTGCCCGCAGCTCTTTCAGTAAAAATTGTGTTCTCTCCATTCTGAAACAGGAAATCCATGAAAACTTGATAACTTACACTGGAGAAGGCATTTTGCCTAGTATGCCTTAGGGGTTATGGGATGAGAAAAGGGAACAGTAAGCTAATAATATATTTAAAAGCTATCTATGTGACCTTAGATACTCATATATTACTGTTTCTGGTCTATGCAATTTACAAAAAGACTTAACATATTGTAGAGGGGAGTGGTACACTGAAAATGTCATTCCTATGAAGACCATTACTTTAGTGATGACATTTCAAATGTGTAGATATTGTACAGGGAAATTGTAATACCCCAGTAAAAGAACCAGGGACCATTTGATGGTGTAATATTGATCATCATACTTATTGCTTACAGCAACCAAAATCACTAAGCTTTCTGCAGGCCTGTGCAGCCTTAGAATGACTAAGCCAGAAGGGGAGGGAAGCCTTTGTCTCGCGGGCACATGCTGGGATCTGTGTTTTAGGGAAAAAAGCAAGCATCTTATCTATGAATGCCCTCTGGGAGATGTTTGTCAGGATATCAAGACATGTAGATTCTGCACAAACACATTTAACTAATAAGCAATCAGAGGAAACCTCTTGATTAGCTCTTGAAACTTCCAGTTTGTTTCTTTATGTTTTATTGTCTACTAACAAGGATAAATGTGGGGGAGAGGTTTGGGTTTCCAGGGATCCCCTTTTGGACACAGTTTTGGGTTTTCCCCAGCAGCAGTTACAATACTGGCCAATTGGAAATTGCTGCTATCCTGGCTGAAAGAAACACCAAACTTTGGTCATTATTGCGGGTTCAAGATGCTTTACTAACCTGTTGTGGATGTGTGTAAGTGCTTGTGAGTAAGTAAAATATAGGTTTCAAGTGAGAGAACTCTTGTATTATACTATTTCTACCAGTTCATCTATCGGTTGGGCAGCAGTGTCTCCATTTGATTTATTTACTGACACCATGTTGCACAGAGTAAGGTTACCAAGAGCTTTGGGTTGATAGAACATGGATAACAATATTACCAAGATTATGTTCAGTACTGAAAACTAATAAATTCCTAATTAGTAAAGCATAGCTTGACGTTGTAGCAGAATAGTCATACTAGTCACTAGTAGGTTATGCCTACATTTGTAAAGTTAAGTTGACTCTGTTAAGTCGACTTAACAAGGTTGACTTGAAGTCGACTTAAAGTTGACCTTGTTAAGTCGACTTAATAGAGTGCCTACACTTTAAATTGACCTTGTTAACAGTAGACATAACCGTCCACACTGGCCTTAAGTCAACTTAATAAGGTCGACTTAGCACTATTCCCCGTCCACACTGGCTTTAAGTCGACTTAAGAAGTCAACTTAAGGCTTAAGTCGACCTTCAGAGGTGGTATTATTAAGTCGACTTAAGCTGTTAGTAAGTCAACTTAAGGAAGCGCTTAAGTCGACTTAATAAAAGCCCAGTGTGGACGCGTCTTTGTATAGGTCAACTTAAGCGTCCTTAAGTTGCCAGTGTAGACGCACCGTAGGAGAGGAACTTCCTTTGATAGTCCACAATTAGTTGGTTGGTCACATGAAGATATTTTTTTTTTCTTGGGTCTAGCTGCTACACTATCTTGAAAGACAATTGCATTTACATAAAATACTCCCCAAAATATTATTTTTCCATGGAAGCAATTGCTATAGTTGCCAGAGGAAAGATGTGTGATTGCAAACAGCAGAAGAATTGTCTGTGAGAGAATGTCTGTATTAAGAGACAGACCCTACTGTGGAGAGCTTTGAAATCTCTGAATTGGGAGGACCTTTTTAAATCACTGAGTTTTGCAGATTAATGAATAAATGAATTATTAAGAATGTCAAGAATAATGCATCATAACATGTATTTCATTTGTTAATTTTATCAATAGCAGTTTTATATTTATTTATGATCACCAGACCCTTCATGGTCCATGTACGTTTTGCTACTGGGTCCAAGAGAACGAGGAACATAGTTCATTATATGCCAGTAAATGCAATGTAGTTAATGCTTTTGTTGAAAAAAGACACAGAGAGAGTCAAGTTAAGTAATAAATCTCAGGTTTCGTTGTTAAAAATCCAATCCTCTTTCATCTTAAGATAAAACAAAAATACACATATAATAGAAGAGTTTTAACAGGAAAAATCACAGACACAGCATACATCATTGCCAAATTGGTCACAGCAACAAATTGTTACCAGGTTAGATTTGCCCTAGCTGACTCAATTGGGCTTTTATTAGACAGAAGGCAAAGAATGATAGAAAAGAGGTAATAAAATAAAATAAACCAAAGAGAAGGGATTAGAATGGAAATCGTAGCTTCACGTCCCAGGAATTGCTCAGGGTACAGCCATGGAGATGGTGACATCATCTGGTCTGGGGAAAATATTTTTTTTAAAAGAAGGTTCAGTGTCTTGTGATGGTAAATTCCCTGAGTCCCACCATGTGATGGTGTTGCTTCCCTGGTGTTGCTGGTCAGTGTGAGTATATGGATCAAATTGCTGCAATCTCACACCTTCTTTAAACTTGTTGTCAAGTTCTGAGTTCACTGTTGTGCTGAAGAAGTCATGGAGTATTTCCAGGAAAGTAATGTCTGAAAGAGGCAGCGAATTTTCTCATCAAAACTGAGATCCAATGCTTTGGTCCAAACGTCTTTCCATATTAAGAACATTCTGGTCTGCTTCTGTAACAATTCTATAACTTTATCAGGAGCCTTGAAACTCCTAATTAACAACTCCTTTGTTCAAGGAGTCAGTTTACATATTCCCTAGGACAGTTCCATACTTGCCTTTCACAATTTTATACAAGCTCAGCATGTTGATTAGTTAAAGTAAAAAGAGCTTTCACGTAGTGCCCAATTTAAGGTTTAAATCATTGGGTTCTTGGGGATTAGAGAGAAGATGGGGCTAAAAAAGCTGTGGGAGGGATGAGAATGGTGGAGTTAGCAGAACTGTGACAGAGGCTGGTCACCAGAAAAGGAGTCATGGGAGGTGAATGGTGCGGTTGAGTGGAGTGGGAAATGGGGTTAAGGGGAGTTGATCCATATGAAAATATGGGAGCATGGTAGAGTGCAGTAGATAGAGTGGACAGACCTTTGGTACCATGGGAGACAGAAGCAGAGTTATAATGAGGAGCATGAAAGGGAACAAAGGTGTATCAAGGACCATGGAATCCAGACTCTGCAGCACAGTTCCTTCCTTCTGCACCAACAGCTATAGCAGTGATTCATTTTCCACTGGCTTTTCCTTACAAACATGAAATAACTTTTTGTTTGTTTGAAATTGTCTAAAAATGACCCTATGCCATCATCATCATCTTGATGATTGGCAACCGTGGGAAGTGTGAACTGTGTGAGTGGGATCCACAAAAGTGCAGATATTAAAAAGAAAAAAAAGTGTTCAGAAAATGTTCATTAAAATACTGATTTACCCTAGAAAATCTGAGAGGGATCTGCTGCTCAGAATGGTCCAGTTTTGGCAATGGAGTATAATAACAGTAATGTAAATCATAGGAATTTAAACCCTGCTCTATATGCAAATTCCAGAATATCGCTAACTATGAAGACACTCCATAATAGAGTTTTAAAATATGGGAGTGATGAAGATATATCATAAGACTATGTAATAACTAATAAGCATTAAGAATTAATGTGCACTATTCCATATACTAAAAGACATCAAATGTAATGACATTAAATCTTTCAATTTTACTATATTAGAATTGACTTTTTAAAAATCTTTTGGTTTTTGAATCCATCTTCCAATTTTATAAACACTAAGGGTGCATCTACATTTGTAGGTTTAAATCGACTTAATTTACTCTGTGTCTACACCTGAGTTTCCTTAATTCGACTTAAGCAGTTCCTTAAGTCGAATTAAGGAAAAGTTAGTTCGAATTAGTAAAACCTCATTTTACTTTGAACTAACCCTTAATTCAAACTAGTTAGTTCAAATTAAGTCAATGTGGCCATATTAGTTCGAACTAACTGCTTAGTTCGAACTAACGGCACATTGAGCTTAATGCAACTAATTCGAACTAAGCAAGTGCGCTTAGTTTGAACTAGCATTCAAGTGGGGCCAGTTCAAATTGAGTTATTCGAACTAACTAAAATTAGTTCGAATTATTTAGTTTGAATTAACTAATTCGAACTAACTTCGTAAGTGTAGACATAGCCAAATATTAGCTGATATAAATCAGGATAAGTTCACTGATCTAAGGATCAAGGCCTGAGTCTCCAAACTTTGGATACCCTATAACCATGAGTAGCTCAGTATAGTTTGTTACTACAATGAAAAATAGGCTGTGGAAGACCCATAGTGGCATATCTATCAACTGGGTGGTGAAGTCATGTGAGCTTGCTTTTTATTTTCTCTCCCATTTGCTTTCTTTGTACAAGTAGAAGCAATAGTTAATGAATATAAGAAATGAGTCCAATATTTTAATCTATATTTTCAAAATTAGGTTGTGTTTAATTAGCACCTCATAAATGACACATCTTGGAAATGCTACTGCAGAAAGATAGCCAAGTAAACATTTGATCTGTGGGATGGAAGGAGTGTGGGGGTCTTCCAAATTAAACAGAAGGCTCTAATTTAACTGATGAGTTTTACATTTGTCTTAGATGCTGTAATGTGTCAACCAGTCTAAAACTGGGGGGAAAAAAGTCTGATCATAGTTTCTACATGGTGCAAATGAACTAATGATGTTGTTCAAAGTTAGTAAGATGAGAAATCTGAACGAAGTAAGCATCAGTAAGATAACAACAACACAAGTATATGTTGCCAGCAATATGAGTATACTTCACTGCTGATACTGGAAGGAAGATTGGCTGAGTTTATTAATGACAATAAGAATTGCAATGCAAGGAATATATTGCTTTTATTTTCATAGTCCCCTTACTTTCATGTGCTTTATACATGAGCCAAAATACTGTGTATTAAAATTTGATTATATAAATATATGTATGGCATAGATTAAATTCTCACGCCTCATCAAAGAGGAAAGGAAATGTGTTTTTGTGGTTAATACATAGGGCTGGCAACTAAAACTATGTTATAACCACAGCCCTAACATAGACATGGCAAGACTTTGCTTGGACAAGTCACTTTATCACTTCATTCCTAAATTTTCTCTTCTGTAAAATGAGAATTGTAATAATAATTATCTGCCTTACAGGAGTGATTAATAGGGTTCGTTGTTTTGTTTTGTTTTTAAGATCAGAAGGAATTATTAGTCCAGATCCACAAAGGTATGTAGATACCTGACTCCTAAATAAAATTGGTGTAAATTAGGTACCTACATAGTATTGAGAATCCAGGCCCATTGAGCTGCATGATCTACATGTTCTGACTTCCTGCATAACACCACTGACAGAGACCCTGTAATCTCTTAATTGAACCCCTCAGATCTGGTTTAGCTACATCATCTCTTTTAGAAAGACAACCAGTCTTGATTTAAAGCGTCCAAGCGAAGGAGAATCCACCAAATCCTTTGGTGTTGTGAAGCCTGGTGAACATTTAAGTATCTTCAACACACCTGTTCTGTACTCTCAGTTGAAATAACTTTCCTTTTATATAATGTAGTTTTCCACTGAGGTCGTACTATGCATTATTTAAATGGTTATTTAAATAACCTTTCCTCTCCCTTCTTAATTTCCTGCCAGATAACCTGGATCTGGTAAAACAAACAAGGAGTCCTGTGGCACTTTTAAAGACTAACAAATGTATTTGTCACATAAATTTTCGTTAGGAAAATCCCACTTCTTCAAAGCATCTGACAAGTGGGATTTTCTTCTAGGAAAGCTCATGCCATAAATAAATGTGTTAGTTTTTAAAAGTGCCACAGGACTTTGTGTTTGTTTTGCTGAACTAAACTAACACCACTACCCCTTTGGAACTGGATCTGGTAGTTGTTAGAGGGAGTCTCCCAAGAAAGCTAGGTATTGTGCTCTGGTTAGGGTGTAAAGGGCCTGAAAATGAAGAATAACCTGGAGAGGGTACCAGTGGACCATGGCATAATGCAGATTCATGACTTGAAGCAGCGCCTGGCTGCTCTGGATAGTAGCTGGGGGGGTGATTCACAGCCAAGCTCTCAGAAAGACCGTGGCAGAGGCTTTGGGTTCTCCGCCTCCCTGCTCTCCTACCCCACAGCAAGCAGGCGAGGAGGAGCAGCAGCGAGCACAGGGAACGCCTGGAATTCCACCCTGGGCCGGTGATTGACACCCCGGAGGCTTGCTCCTTTTGCCAACCGCAAAGCCAAGCAGCCAATGAGCTCCGCACGGGGCGGGTGCTGGGCTCGGAGCCGCCGCTACTTAGACTCGCCGGGGCGGGGGGAGCCTAGAGCGGAGCTGTCCAGGGTGAGGCACAGCGCGTCCAAAGAAGCGGAGCCGGAGCCTGGGCGCAGCAGGAGCGGCAGGGGCGCCGGGGATGACGCTGCTCAGCTGTTCTGCGGCTCCCATGGGGACAAGGCGACTTTAGGGCAGTCGGGCGCTTGCTGGAGCGGGGCGATCACGGGTACGGAGGGCGCTGGGCAGGCGGGGGGTCCAGCTGCTGCCCGCCTGCGGAGTGCGATCCGCTGGGGTCAAGCGTGGGAACCGGGACCGCCGGTGTTCCCTGCCCCAGCCGCCCCGCGCGGGGCAGGGGAGAGACCGAGGACGCTGGGGTGAACTTTACTCCTCCTCCAACCACCCCCGAGCCAGGAGCCGGCAGAGAGCCCTGCACGCGGGGAGCGATCCCCGGGTCCCACCGCCCGGGGATGGGAGCAGCCCCAGAGGGCAGGGGGAGCTTCACCCCTGCCTGGTGCTGCGGGGGGGCGGGCTCTGGGAATCACCGTGTGCTCGGATTTGGGTCCTTCCTCGCCCTTTGATCGTCCCTTTCCTTCTCCCCCGCCGCCAGACCCAGCGGTTCCTGCCCTGGCCTCGCCCCGTCATTGATGGGCAATCAACTGGACCGCATCACCCACCTGAATTACAGCGAGCTGCCCACCGGGGACCCCTCGGGGATCGAGAAGGACGAGCTGCGGGTCGGGGTGGCGTACTTCTTTTCGGATGAGGAGGAGGACCTGGACGAGAGAGGCCAGCCGGACAAGTACAGCCTGAAGGGCTCCGGCAGCCCCGGCCAGGAGACCCCCACCCACCACCACCAGCTGGTGCTGAACGAGCCCCAGTTCTCCGCCTTCCGCGGCCAGGAATGCATCTTCTCCAAGGTCAGCAGTGGCCCCCAGGCTGGGGACCTGCGCGTCTTCTCGGTCTCCGCCCTGCCTGCCCTCTGCAAGCCGGGAGACCTGCTGGAGCTTCTCTACCTGGGGCCGTCCGACCACCCGCCCCCGCCCCCGCACTGGGCAGTCTATGTGGGCAGCGGGCAGATCATCCACCTGCACCAGGGGCAGATCCGCCAGGACAGCTTGTACGAGGCGGGCGCTGGCAACGTGGGCCGTGTGGTGAATAGCTGGTACCGCTACCGCCCCCTGGTGGCAGAGCTGGTGGTGCAGAACGCCTGCGGGCACCTGGGTTTAAAGAGCGACGAGATCTGCTGGACTAACTCGGAGAGCTTCGCCGCCTGGTGCCGGTTCGGGAAAAGGGAGTTCAAAGCCGGGGGGGAGCTGCAGGCTGCTGCCGGTACTCAGCACCAGCAGCAATACTATCTCAAGATCCACCTGGCTGAAAATAAGGTGCACACGGTGAGGTTCCACAGCCTGGAGGATCTAATACGGGAGAAGCGCAGGATCGATGCCAGTGGCAAGCTGAGAGTGATCAAAGAGCTGGCTATAGTGGATGGGAAAGAATAACAAAGCCGGGGGACAAGGGACTCCTTTCATTTCCCAGCTGGCAGGGAGACCTGCTTGCCACAGAGAGACCAGGGGTCTGCACTCTCTAGTGGGACACGATTTAAACCGAGATTCATGGCAACATTCCAAAAAACCAGCATTCTTGTTACACCCATAGCCAGTATTTTGTTGGGCTTTTAATAACATTTAATGAAAGAAGAAAAAGAGGGGAAGGATGTGAGTGTGGAAGAGATTTACAAAGAATGTGGACATAGTCTCTCCTGTCAATCAATGTTGACCATTCTAGCAACATGCTAATAAAATTTCAAATTGAAATTTTTTTAAAAAAATTATTTTCATGGCTTTAATCCATGATAACTTTTAAACATTGTGGGCCATAGATGGATATAGCTGAAGAGTTTTTAGCTAGCAACATTTGCCTTTCCAGCAAACAAACTGTCTCAAATCTTCTGCTAGTTCTGTGGGGGAGAGGTTTTTGTTTGTTTTGTTTCTAAATACTGTCATTTTAGCTTTTAGCCGGAGCCCTAATTTTGGTCTAGTAAAGTATAGCAAGGTATTCACCAGGCATACGTGCTTTTACCTTTCTCTAGCAAATTGATCACAAGTTTAAATATCTGTCCTTTTGTTTGCAGTTCTGTTAAGTGTGCTCACAATACCTTAGTGTCCTACTCTTTTTGAAAATAATAAGAGTTGGTGAGTAGCTATTTCCTTGAGATCAAAGCCCTTCTTAAAAAAATAAAGGATCTGGAGTATTCTAGTGAGGAACTCACATACAAGCCTTTCCAGAGAACAATCCTGTAAGGTCTCCTGTTGGAGGTTTGCCTTTCATCTCACAGATCCACTGCACCAGCACTCTGACTATGCTGTACACCTCTTTATACATGCCAGGAGAACTCTGCAAAGATGAAGCAATAGAGTTGAGTTTGTCATGGTGGGGGTTTCACACAATAGCAGTGTTATCAAGTTTACCTTGTATTTCAAAATCCAATACAAGAAAAATTACCTTAGTCTAAATTTAGAAATCCAAATTTGCATTAAAAAAGCGCCTTTTGTCATGTGATCAATCCACTGCTTTTGTATTTCAGCACCCATTCCAAGTTTATTATTTATTTAATTCTCAGTTTTGAAATAAAAGATCAGAACATTTATATAAAATCAGCTATTATTCTTAAGTATAGTGGGACATTCCTAAATCTACTTACTATCTATTATTATTATTCTACTGAGCAGCATACAAGTTGTAATGACCAAATTAGCTTTGCATGTATCAATACTGGAAAGAAAAATACATTTGTTTTTTGTTTGTCCCCCTCTATCAGAAAGCAGAATTACTGTACATACACTCCACCCTCTCTGATTTACTAGATCTTGGCTCCCTTCTGTATTAAACATCATAAGCAACCTTGTTGCAACAGTACTTCATTTTAACAAAGTGTTTGCCTTCCATGACTGATGTTATGAGGATGGAGTGTACTTTACTATAAGAAAGGTGCCTGTGTTTGTTTCACAAAAGACATCTGTTTAAAAAGAAAAGAAAAAGGAAAACATGAAAACTCTGTAACTGAAGGTCCTCTAACTGGTTTTATATTTGCTGATATGCTTGGCAAAGTTATCTGGCAATAAAATGAGTTTTCTTTTTTTTCTTCAAAGTACCAATGACTATTACAATACTATGTAAATATCTTACTTTAGTGGGAGGAATTTTGAAATGTCGATTGCTACCAATGTCAAACAGCTGATAGAACAGCTTCAAATTCCAATAACACACCTTTTAACAAATGTGTAATAGTTTACATTTATTTTGATCATATTAGTTGGCTAATAACTGTGGCCTTATCAGTAAAGAAGAGCAGAAGTCTTTACATTATTGTATACCATCCAGGATAGATTTGAAATTTAGTACATTCATATTGTACATAAGAACGGCCATACTGCTCAGAACAATGGTCTATTTAGCCCAGTATCCTGCCTTCTGGCAGTGGCCACTGCTGGATGCCTCAGAGGAAGTGAACAGAACAGGTAAAGATGATGTGATCCATCCTGTGTCACCCATTCCCAGCTTCAGGCAAAGAGAGGCTAGGGATCATTCAGAGCATGTAATTTTCCCAAAAACTGAGCAGCTACTATAGTAGTTATTTTTTCTACCCCCATTGATGAGTTTAGATTATCTCTGTCTATGACCGTGAAGTTAATGGTAAGGCAGGAGTGAAATTTATAGTGACAAGTTTCATTCATGGTATTATCATTATTTAATATACTGCATTAATGCCCCAAAGTGCCCTATTACGCTTGGTGCAGTACAAAAACACAGGAAGACCTGGTTCCTGCATGCAGTGCACTTAAATCTAAAAAGACAAAAGAATAAAGGATAGGGGAAAGAATGATGGGCACAGATCTAGTTAGTTTCATTTCCTTTTATTTATTATTGGGCAAAAGTAGGTTGAGGTGGAATAACAGGAGTAAGTAAGTAAATGCAGAAGAGATAATTGGGATAGTTAAGAAGAGGGAGAGAAATTAATCAAATGAGTTTGCAGGTTCTCTATATTTTACTTTTTGACTTCTGGAGCTGGACCCTCCTTTCCCTAAAGTGCAGTGCTATGGATAATACAGGATTAAAAGTAAACTCCTTGCACAAACAAAATGGTATACCACACTCCTGGGAACTGCATAGGTTATTATATTATTCAGTGAACTTTTAAAAGATATTTACTTTAAACTTGTCACTGTTATTTCTCAACGGGCTATCATCTTGTTCAACGCTAATCTTAATTTTGGCATCTTATGGAATGAACTACTAAACTGTTATATTAACAAAATCATTGTTCTTAGTTTGTCTATTTGTTAAAAGCTGACACAGGTTGGGGCTGTCCAGGAAGATATGGGGACAAACTCTATGCTGAGTTACTCAAGTTACTTCAATATAAATTAATAATTTACTCTATATTGACACAGCTGCAGGTGACATCCTCTGGTCTTTGCCAGAAGGACTGGATACAAAAATACACTGGCAGCGCCGGGGCATGATGATAACTTATGGTCTGATCTGCTGTTATGGGATACAACAGCCAAACTTCTCCAAACACTAGAGATGCTGGCTCAGGCCCTTACACTATTATTTTTGCTTCCATTCCCATTCTCCCACCCTTTCATTTTAATAATGGGTTTTTAGCAGTACTAAAGTCCTTGATGCAAACCTTATGCTAGTTAATGAAAACCTCATTTTCTTCAAAATATTGTAGTTAAGTTTAACTTCAGTGAGCTTTGGATCAGGCCTTACTGTTTAGGTATTGTTTACAATGTGTGGATCTTGCAGAAGAAATGAAAGTTAAGAAATTGTTTGAAAGAACAGAAGGACCCCTCCATGAACTGGGATTGGAAGCAGCATACAAGAGAAGAAGAGAAGTCACCAGATAGTGATGAGGCAGGCTGCTTTAATGCAGTGTAAAGGTGGAAGAATTGTTAAAAATTGAGAACAGAAATACGGGCAGGGCCAGAGCTGTGCAATTCCTTAAAATAAGAATGAGAAGCTGAAACTTGATATAGGAGGCAGGTGAAGAAACTAGTGGAAAGAAATAAGGCATGATTATCAGGCAAAGAAAATGATTGATTATACTCATCTTTCAATATCAATGACCTGTCTGAGTTAACATTTTCAAATCTATGAGTGAAGTTACTGACAAATTAAATTATGTTGTGGGATGTGTTTTCATTCCTCGGTCTTCTTGGGTAAATAATATATTTCATATATTGCTCATTGCTTATGAAGTAAATCTGAACCTATTTGTTACATTCAAATGCTAAATAGTTTTTCTGTTACACTGAAGGTTTGCTTTTAGCTGGTAAGATAACATTTTGGGAACAATTTAATCTCTGGTTCAGAAACCACTGTACTTTTCTCTCCGAACTGTGATCATCTGAATTACTTACAAGTTAACATTTTGTAGAGAAAATCCAATTCATATTCTCTTTAAACACAGGGAGCCTTTGTTTGTAAACCGGTTTTTACTGGCACAGCCAGGTTGTTTGCCAGTTATTGGCTGCAAATATAGTTAGTCAGCCAAACAGGATTTATAGAAAAGCATGTTTTGTCTCTATCACTTATATATTTCCAAGTTCTCCGTTCCCTGCCTCCATTATTGCTTCATTTAAAAAAGTAATCAGTTAGAACAATATTCTGCTATTGATCCATGTGTTGAATTCACATTGAACTCAATGAGAAATTGCCAAAAATTAATGAGAAGATAATGGTCTTTACTCTGCATTAGAATGTGCAGTCTTAATTGTGATACTTCATTTAATTTGTGTCTTTGACATTTAGATAAGTGATGTACAGAAATCTTTTGGAGTTTATAGACCTCATCTTCTGATGTATTGAACATCTTCAAATCCCACTGAAGTCACTGAGGTTGAGGGTATTCAGGATCTTATAGTATCTAGCTTATCAGGATCCTAAATGACTCCCATTCCCAACTCTCTGTATGCTATTATGGAGGAAACATTGGGCTGGGATAGGCTTTGAAGACATTAATGTCCATGATCAGATTTAATTCACTGTTGAGGAAGATTATATAACGGGAGTAATTTAATAATTATCCATGCATAATTTTCCCTAGCTACTGAAACATCTTATTTATGTTGCACAAATAATTATATCACACAAAGAAGTAGAAGAGTAAACTCTATCTCAACAAACTCATACACATGTGGAGATTTATTGAACACTGGTAGTAAATCAATGATATTACAAAATATGGAGCTTTGACCCTGAAACAGGATCTGTGTAAATGGAATTTTACAGTGTGGTGGGTCCCATTGCAAGACTGGAGGCCTAAATAATAATAATCTGTAAATAGGATAATCAGGTCCCTATTGGTGTTGTTAGTTAAACTGTCTGTAAAAACATTTCTTAGGTTGAAATTTGACATACAAAATAGTCTATAAAAAGTTAATTTAATTGTTTTTTTAAGTTTCAGTATAAAGAAAATAATGAATATTAGGATTAGACACTATAGCTACTGTAAATCAAAAATAAGAGTTGTGTATGTTAGGGGAGAAGAAGACAATAAACCAGATTCTGCTATAATTTAAACTTCTGTAAATCCAGAGTAACATCCAGTGTTAATGTTTTTTTCTCCAGATTTACACCAAGGTAATTTCCAGTAGAATTGCATACCTACTGTAAATTTTAAATATGGCTAAAACGTGCATTTTCCTCTTTGCAGAAGAATATTACTAGAGCTAAATAATAAAAGCTACATATTAATAATGTTCTGAACATACCGTAATGATGACATATGGCTATATGCATATTAATAGTTCCTGGAACTATGTTTTTCTTGGTAAATAAACTATAATTAGCCCAATGGCATTTTACATTTTTTTAGCAGCCAATAGTATGTACATTAATTTTGTATTAACAGCAAGATCTCTATGAGCTAATCTATCTCGTGAAGGCTTAATTACTTGACACTTTTATTCTTTTACTTTTTTTAAAGCATGAATCTGCAAAGACTAAATCATATGCTTAACTTTATTCATATGAATATGGGGATGACTCATGTGAATAAAGATACTTCACTGTTTGCAGAATCGGGACCTTAAACATGTTTAAAAATAAAAGTACAAAATTCCCTTAATTTAATATCCAATCTTAGGCTAATTTTTCAAAACAAGGATCTAGTCCAACTCTCTTCAGGCAAAATTCTCACTGAGAGTTTTTGTGCGAGTGATCACTGTAAAACTGAACTAAATAGCACCTACTTAATTGTACATAGAGCAATTCTCCATGCAAAACTGACTTTCCCTTGTGCAAAATAGGTAATTGTTTATGTAAATGATCCAAGCTTTCAGCATCTGTGAGAGGTGAATTTTATGGACCTGATTTTCAGCAGTGCTAAGTAGCCATGTTAATTGACATTGATAGAAGCTTTTTATTCTGGAAATTAGGCTCTATATGAGTAGGTTTAGACAATAATGTACTAAAGTCTCAGAATCAAGACAAGAAATTCAGGACAAGGCAAGTTTCAAGGGGATAGCCATGTTAGTCTAGTTCAGCAAAACAAACAAGGAGTCCTGTGACACTTTTAAAGGCCAACAACTTTATTTATCGGATGACCTTTTGTAGGTTTGAAGATAGGGAACTTACAGAATGGGAGGAAAATAAATGCAGGGAAGTGTAAGTCATAGGATCAGGTCAGACTAACAGATTGATCCTATGACTTACACTTCCCTGCATTTATTTTCCTCCCATTCTGTAAATTCCCCATCTTCAAAGCGCCTGATGAAGTGGAATTAAACCCACGAAAGCTCATGTGATAAATAAATCTGTTAGTCTTTAAAAGTGCCATGGAGCTCCTTGTTTGTTTTGCAGACCAAGACAAGAAATTCTGGACAAGAAATTCAGAGTTAAGTCTAAAATTCCATTTTTTCTCTGTTGTCCGACTAGCACAGGGGTCTCCAGATAGTTGGTAACTATGCAGCCCTTCTAATAAATAAAATCACTCATGCTTCGGAGACTCATTATGCTACCAGAGCAAAAACACGGTGAGTAAAAATGAACTCTGTCACCTGCCTTAACTGATACGTATGGTAACTTTAAAGTTTATTTGAACATAGCATTACAGTGGTGACTTCAGTGATAATTCTTTAAGAAAAGTCACAGTCAAAGTTTAGTTATAGACTAATTGTCATAGGCTATGTCTACACTGGCAAGTTAGTTCGAATTAAGGAAGCTTAATTCGAACTAACTAAAGCCATGGCTACACAAAGCTTTAATTAGTTCAAATTAAGGGCTTCCTTAATTCAAGCTAGTAAATTTGAATATGCTATTCGAACTAAAGGTTAATTCGAACTAGTTAGTGCAAATTAACCAATATGGCCATATTAGTTCAAACTAATTGCAGCGTCAGTTGGATCTTTCGCACACAGGTGTAAATCAGGAGCAGCTACACTGAAATGAATAGTTATATAAACCAGTAGAAATGAGATAAAGACTCAGCATTTAATTATACAGCTAGAAGTGATCACAAGGGTCATCTTGTCTAACCCCTCTGCCAAGATGTAGTCTTTGTTCTGTCTAAACCAGGGGTTAGCAACCTTTCCGGACCTCTGTGCCAGCCCCAACTCCTCGACCCTCATATGGTGCCGACGGCCCACATGTGGAAAGAAGCCACCTGGAGTGGCTCCTCTCGGCAGTGTGCCTGGGAATAGGGATCCCCAGGCATGCCATGGAAAGAAGTTGCCTGGAGTGACTCGTTTTAATGGTGGCACACCACAGAGAGGAGCTGCTCTGGGTGGCTTCTTTACACGGTATACCTGGGACATGGACATGGCAGGGACTTCCGCACTGCAGCTGCCCCAGAAAGAAGCCACTTGGTGGAAGGAGTGGCAATTTCTATGGTGCCATAGAGGATGCCGAGCGCTGCTCCAAATGGGCTCATGTGCCACTGTTTGCACATGTGCCAGGGGTTGCCTACCCCTGATCTAAACCATCCAAGAGAGATGGCTATCCAGCATCCTTTTGAAAACCTCCAGTAAAGTTGCCTCCACAACTCCCTCTGCAGTCTATCCATTTGTGTTTAGAGTTAGGAAGTTTTTCTTGAGTTTTAATCTAAATCTGTGATGCTATAATTTGAACTGATTGCCTCTTGTTCTACCATCTGTGGTAAGAGAGAATAACTTTTCTCCAGCTTTTTACTGAACCTTTCAAATATTTGAAGACCACTATCATTCTCCCTTAATCTCCTCTTTTCCATACTAAACATTCCCAGGTCCTTCAGTCTTTGCTCATATGGCTTTCATTCCATCTGTTTGATCATCTTTGTCACTTGTCTCCTTTCCAGTTTCTATACATCCTGTGACAAAAAGCAGACAGTACTCCAGCTGACCCTTAACCAGTACTGAGTTGAGCAGTACTATCACTTCTTGTGACTTGCATGCCATACCTCTTGTAATGCAACCTAAAATTTCATTTGCTTTTTTTTTGCAAAAACATTGCATTGCCAATTAATGTTGAGGTTGTGATCCACCACAATGCCCAGGTCCTGTTCAACATTGTTGCTGCCAAGCAAATTTTCCCCCATTCTATATTTGGGTTTTCTTCCCTAAGTGTAGCACCTTACATTTGTCTTTGTTGAATTTCATTTTGTTTTCTATAGCCCAGTTCTTCAATTTATCAAGATCCCTCTGAATTTTAGCTCTATCCTCCGAAGTGTTGGCAACCTCACACCAGCTTTATGTCACTAACATATTTGATCTGGCATGACACAGTCAGAGGTAGATGTAGGGAATTAGCAACACTATCGCTAACAGCATGAGTAGATATCAAGAGCCATATTGTGATATACATATTCACCCTGTGTCCATTGACTACAGTGGGAATACTCCTGGTATTCTATTGAGCATGAATAAGAGTATCACAATCTATTTTTAAAAAAGACATGTTCTTATTCCCATGTGCCCTTTGAGTAATAGGAAAGCAATACAAATGAGAGACTATTTAAAAGAAATATAAGAATTGACTGTAAATATTTACACACACATTTAATTATTAATAATAAAATAAACATGATCCATATATGGATCATGTTTATTTTATTAGTGCTGGTATAACCTGTGCTTTTATTTCAATGTATTCCTTATCTGTACCTTGGAAAGATGCCTGAGATTAACCACCAAATGGATTTTAACACTATTGAAACATTTGTGCTTTAGAGTATGCTGCATTCTTTTGACTTCAAGAGAAGTGAAATAAATATGTGGTTTTTGACATATTAATATTTAGTGGAGGAAAAGATCAAGGAACACTACCCTTTGCAATAATGAAATACTATTTTAGAATGAAATATGTTGCTGCTGACTTGTGTGTTTATAAATAAAAGAATGCTCCAGTAAAATACCCATCCATCCGTCTGTTCAGTATATTTAAAAGGACACTGCCAAGGGATTTTTCATAATTTGAGTATTTTTTCCTGCTGTTTGTAATCCCTGAGAAGCTTAACATTTAAATTAGCTGTGCACTGTTGTGAACAGATGTAATCTATTATTGTATAGTTGCTCCTAAGTGAGGGGCAGGTGGTCATGGTTTTTGTTGGTGTTTTATAAAGAATCAGTGTCTTTGTTTGCAAAAGCACAAGGGAAACAATTTCTAAAGCACTCAGTATTGGCCCAAATTGCCTCCCACAGAAGTCAATAGTGAACACCCACGGAATTCCATGGGACTAGAGTTAAATCAGAGCTAACTGTTTTCAGAAATCCCACCCAATATGCATAATGTGAAAAGCAACCCTACCCACTTTCCACCAAGGCCAATTAATCCTTTGTGTGGGAGATTAATGGGGAGATATACCCCACAGGCCTTGGCAATTGCAATTCCACGCTAAGAACTGGAGTAGCTGCCAAAGACTCATCCCACATGAACATTTTGCATCCCACATAGTTATGGATTTTCTACTCCATCTATTAGCACTCTTCTTCCATATCAGCCTTTCTAAATTTGGTGCAAGGTCACACTTCGTGGCACTCATGGAGTTCAGTGTCTGGCCTATACAGACACTTAGGGTACATCCACACTGGAGTTTTAGGTTGACTCAAGGAAGGTTAAGTCAATCTACAGACCACGGCGTCCACACTGGGCTTTTATTAAATCTACTTAAGCGCTTCCTTAAGTCGACTTAATAACATCACCTCTTAAGGTCGACCTAAGACTTAAGTCAACCTTATTAAGTCAACTTAGGCCAGTGTAGATGGGGGATGGCCCTTAAGTAGACCTAATTGGTCTCCAGACCCCCTCACAGAGTTCCTGGCCATTCCTCCGTCGACTTAGCACCTGCCAGTGTGGATGAAGGGCTGTGGACTCTCTAAGTCAACTTAACAAGGTTGACTTTAAGTTGACTTAAAGTCGGCCTTGGTTAAGTTGACTTAACAGAGCCTCCAGTGTAGACATACCCTTAGTTAGTAGTCACTGAATAATCCCATCACTGGAATGAACTGTTGATAACTGCTGGCAATGAAAGAAAAATATTGGAGCCACCAATCCTGTCAATGTCTCTTTAACTAAACAATTTTTCTGAAATGTAAATATCCTGCTGTTTAATACATTAGAAAACTGATTGCCACAATAGAGCTAAAAATCTCCCTCCTCTGAGCATTAGCAACAGTTATTTCTAAGCTGCCTTATACAGCATATTTAAATACAGCCAGACATTTCAAATGAATACAGAACCTTTTATATGATCCTGATAGTATTGCTTGCTACCAACATTTACTAAAATGTCCAGTTTGCTCTGTTTACTCCAGTTTGCTTCAAATCCCTTCTTCACCTTTGAATTCAAATAATGTTATAATATGGTATATTTTCCTACATGACAAGCTTTTTGGATTAGTCCAACCAAGCTATCACTGATTTTGTATCATTTCTTTTCTAGAAAGCTGCTAAGAGACATTAGCATTGAAAACTTAATTTTAATTGACCCATTGACTCATTTTAATTATGGCACTGTGTATCAAGTGGCAGACCCTGCACAAATATGCACTTAACTTGCTGACTCACATTGACACCCAGGGCTGGACTTAGGGATAGGCAATTCAGGTGACTGCCTGGGGTGCTGGGTTTGGGGGACACCCGGCTAAGGGTTTTTGTTGTTAGCCTACAGAGACAACAGATTTGAAGATGTCATCGCCAAGGCTCTCAAAGAAATGGTGGAAAACTTAAGATTGTGCAAGGCAACTCATATTCTTCGGAAGAAGAGACAGTTTGATTACAAAGGAAGAGATGAGGTGATAGGAAGCTTGGAAGAAAAATTCAAGAGGGAAATATTTTGTTCACTCATTAACTCTGCTCAAATGTCCATTGAAGAAAGATTTGGACAAATGAAGCACCACAAAAAACCCTGGAATGGTGTGTGTG
>ML685779.1:20186767-20201717 GCA_007922175.1 Pelusios castaneus
GTGTGTGTGTGTGTGTGTGTGTGTGTGACCTAAGTAAGCTGCCAGAGGATAGAAAAATACTCTTGAACAATTTTATGGCCCTTCATCAGATGCTGACACCTTCGGGTGTCAGTAATAAAGACCTCTATGTCAAATTAGACAGCCTCCATTTTTCCACATGAGAAGCACTCTCCCCTCCAGGTTCTCCATTCGTGATGCAGAGCTGCAGGACACTTTTCCTAATGTGTGGACACCTTTGAGAATTCTGCTCATGCTGCCGGTCACAGCTGTGAGTAGTGAACGCAGCTTTTTGAAGCTCAAGCTCAATAAAACATATCTTCGATCAACAATGACCAATGAGAGACTGACTTTGCTTGTTATTTTGTCATCTGAAAAATATCATTTTGAATCTCCCTTATGCTGTGCTTCACTTGATGAGGGCAAAGACAAGAAAAGTAATCTTTGGAGATAAAGACAAGGGTTAACATTCTAAGGCTGTCACTTTTTGTAACACTGTTTAACACTGGTCCATCCAGTGTTGGTTCATGGTTCAATTTCTTGATGTTAATACATTCCAGCTATTCTTAAAATTAAAAATTGTCTATAAGTTTATAGTAAATTATTTTTATTTGCTTATATATGGCATGAATAAATACAGATTTACATATCCTAGCATGCAAATTTATTGTCTTATATGACGGGGTAAGTCATGCATGCACATTGTGCATCAAAGTCATGAAATGGGCTACAAATGGCATTAAAATAAAGTATTCAGAAGTTTAACGAATGGAGGGGGAATGCCAAAGATGTTCCTCACTTGGGGCACTATTTGGCCTCAGGCCAACCTGCTAGCAGCCATCTCAGCTAGATCCTACTAGTTCCAAACAAGGGGCATTAAAGGGGTTGCTTCTCTTGTTCTCTTTCCAAGTTTGAAGAAACTAGGGAAAAGGAGAGACAGACTAACAGAGTGAAAAACCCTGGATACAGCCAAATTGAGAAAAAACCTTAAGTTGCATTTTATATTTATGCTTTACATAAAGATAGGATTCAGGAAGGGGCTAAGTTTTGATAAGATATAATGTGCGTACTGCGTTAGGAACAGAGTTGTACTAAATATTTTCTGTGAATAGCAAAATCACCAATATATGTGATTTTGGGTGATTGAAAATATTCATGAATTTATGTCAAATTCATTAATTAGTTTTGGTTGAAAACTGAAAAAAAAAATCTTGTTTTGATATTTTGGGTACGTCTACACTGCCGGGGATGCAGAAATCAATGTAGTGGGATCGAATGGAGACCTGTTCAATCAATCATGGAAGTGCACTCTGGTCAACACCATTAATCCAACTCCCTACCTTCCCGAAAGGACTAAGGCAACATTGGCTGGAGGGTGTCTCCTGTAAATGAAGCTCAGGGAAGATGCTGCAGTATGGCAACATAAGTAAGTCGACGGAAGATACGCAAGCTGCATTACATAATTTGCAATCTCTTGCTGACCACCAGCTGCAGCGAAGACCAGGCTTTTGTTTCAAAAATGTTATTTTGAATACAAAATGATGTTCTAAACTTTTTATTCAACATGAATGAAATTTCGGGGGGTGTTTTTTGGCTTGGGGAGAGAAAACAAATTCAATTTTGATTTGAAATTAACCATTTATTTAAATTATTTTTCAGTTCAGCCACCAAACTGACAAATTTGCTTGCTTGCTTATATGTACTTACCTTTGCTTACTTGTTTCTTGTATATACTTACAGAAGTATTGTACTGTTTCCATTTCAATATAACAGAGAAGCATACGTACTGCAAAAAGAGGATAATGTTACGGTTTCCATTTCATAGAATGCTAGCAACTTGTATTAGTCCATGATAACAACTGATATGCAAAGCTGAGCTCTCCATGTTCCTGGTAACATAACTCACTAGCAGTAGGTATTGTGAGAATTCAGAGTGTTGTTGATATCAGGGAAGTCACACCGTGCCCTACTGCAATCATCTCGAAGTTTCTCAGTCTCATATCTTCTTTGATGATTCTTCTAAGAACAACATTCAGAATGACGTAATACAGAAACAGCCAAGAGCACAAACAGCTTCATGTCTAACTATACACTGCCATGTTCTTCCAGTCCTCTGAAGCAAGAGTAGAGCTTCCATACTTCTTCATCCATGTTCTGCCTGCAAGACCCAGGGGCTCTTTGGCTATGTCTACACTTGTTAATTTAGGTTCACTTTAGCTAAGTCGACTTAGAAAGTCGACTTTAAGTCGACTTTGTTAAGTCGACTTAGCATGTCCACACTATAAAATTAAGTCGACTTAGGAGGGAACTTACAAAGTCAACCTAGAGCATCCATACTGGATGCCTAGGTCGACTTCTAGGGGCTAGGTGGACCTAGGGCAGATCCACGGTGGCAGGGGGGTACCCCTTGCCCAGTGCCAGGGGGCTCAGCCTTTGCCCCATTATACAATGGGTACAATGAGGCATAGGTGGACAGGGACCCTGGCAGGGCATAGGGGCAGGGTGGGCAGGGCTCTGCCCTGCCTTGTGGGGGGGGGCATACCAGGCTCCCTCTGTGCCACCCCCCTTAGCAGAGAGGGCAGTGGGGGAGTCCTAGAGAGCCCTAAGTCGACTCTAAGTTGACTTAGGGCTACTCCAGGTCTACACTGCCTTAAGTCAACTTTAGAAAGTCGACTTAAGCCTAAAGTCGACTTTAAACCAGGTTTAGTAAAGTTGACTTAATTTTCCTTAAGTCGACTTAAGCAGTTTGCTTAAGTCAATTTAAGGAAAATGTAGTGTAGACACAGAGTAAATTAAGTCGACTTAAGCAAGCTTAAGTCGATTTAATTTACAAGAGTAGACGCACCCTTTATGACTCTAAAAGACCATTATTATCTAAAAGGACTTGTAGATACTTTACATACCTCAAAACACATCATGACAAACTTCTAATTGGAACTTTCTGGAAGGAAAATATATTGTAAATGTTATATAGTACCTGAAAGAATACTCTATAGCCATGCAACTAACCATTTCAGGAAATCGTATCATCTGTTTCAGCCTGAGAATGACTTGATTATTCAAGGAACTTGGGCTTAATGAAATTTCTTATAACATTTTTCCAGTGCATTTTTCCTAAAAAAAAAAAAGGGTGCGGATATGTGAGCAGGAGGGGGTGCAGGTGAATGTGAGGATGCTCCGCCACCACCGCACCCCTGGGGCCTCTCCAAACACCCCCTTTGCCCCCACCGGCTCCCCGACTCCCCCTTCCCCGCTCCTCTTTTTCCCCCAACCCCCTCCCTGCCCACCAGTTCCCTGAAATCCTGGGCTTCCTCCTCGCTTCTCTCACCATCTCAGCCCCTTCCCCACTTGTCTCAGCCCCCTCACCCCTTCCCCACTCCTCTTGACCCCCTCCCAGCCCTCTCCCAGCTCCTCTCACCCCCCTCAGTCCCCTTCCCACTCCTTTTGCCCCCCCCGGCCTTCTCTCTGCTCCCCTTGACCCCCCATCCTCCCCGTCCCTTTTGGCCCCCTCCCCACTCCTCTCAGTTCCCGAGCCCCTTCCAGGTCCCCAAACCCCCTGGCCCCTTCCCTGATCCTCTGCGCCCTCTTCCCTCCACACCTGCCGGTTCCTCAGGCCTTTTCCCCACCCCCCGCAGCTCTGCGACCCTCCCAGCCCCCTCCTCCTTACCTGGCCAGAGCTGCAGGGATAGCCAGAGATGCTCCCTGGCTAGGCTGCTCCTGCCCTGAGCCATGCACCTGAGCATGCTCAGGGCGGGACCAGGAGATTTGAAAAAGCTGCAGCCTGGCCGCAGCTCCTATGGGCCGGATTTCAGCCCCTGGTGGGCCAGATTCTGGCCCGTGGCCGATGCTCCTGGCCCCTGCCAGCCCTACTGCCCAGCTGGGGGCCGGTGTCAGCCTGGGAAAGGAGACCTGCTCCTTTCTCCTGCTCATCCCAGGGCCGGCCCCCCCCCCCCCGGGGGGAGGGGGGGGGCTGGCCAGGGAAAAATTGGTGCTGGTATGCTGTACTGATGCATACCGGCTCAAAGAAAGCCCTGTATTTTTCACAAAGTGCATTTTTTTTTCCAAAATTGAGTAGTGGTTTGTAGTATTTCTGTTTCTGAGTGTTCACCTTGAGACCCCCCCAATACGGGACCATATTTTCAGAAAGAGCTGTGCACCTACTCTCTGTCAATCAGGCCTTTTTAAGGATACTCAAATTTGGCACATGGACACACCCAAAAATCCAACAACTCCGAAGCATCTATAATCATGAGTCACTTCTGAAAAATCATGGCCAAATGCTTCAGTAGACTTTGATAACAGTAAAACAGATATTATAAAACACTGGATTAAATCAGTCTACTGTCCCTAATGCCCACAAAGTATTAAATATAAATATATGAAACATTTATTTTTAATTCTGAATTAGCAAATCCATCAAGAGTTTAAAAAAATGCTTCTGTCTTTCTCCCATGACCAAGAAGATTCCTAGTCATTCTGGAACCTGAATTCAATGTACTTCACCAAATATAAAATGCTTTTTGTAAAAGCAGATAGGAAATTATTTAAAATTCATTCAATCTTTTATTCTCTCATAAGAGATTCAATGTTTGATTGATTTGTTCAGTCATTTTTACTAATGTATTCACTAAGAGAATGGTATTATTTAGGTGACCAATCACAAAATGTTTAACAAAGAATCATATTGCTCAGTTTGTGATTAATCCATAAACTGTAACTTGTTTGTACAAATGATTCACTGGGCAGTTAGTTACAAATAACTAATTTGGGAAAACTGCAAATACTGCATGAACTGTAAAAATGAAGTACATGAAATAAATTGTCCATTAAACAGTTAGCCCAATTCTAATCTCACACACAGGGAAAATTTGTGCCCTCCAGTAAGTTTACAGAACTCATGTAATTATTTTACGGATTTCTTTGGAACTCAACAGAGCATCTGGGCATCTTACAATAAATTAAAAACAAATTAATTAAAAAAACACCCATATGGATAGCTTAATGTACTCTAACTGCCTTTTATTTATCTTACAAAGGACCAACATACTGACATATTAGTTAATTGAATGGTTGATTGAACAAGTAAGTCTTATAGTATGCTCTGAAGGCTGTCAAACTTTAGATTCTGGTGGTCTGCCAGAGGAGTAAAGCCCTCCACTGATATCTCTGCTGTAGTTCTTGAAAAGTTTTAAATCCATCACTGATATTATGAATGATCCATTAGATCTTAACTCCCACAAAACTGGATTCCAGATCATTTCAAGGCTTTAAAGATTATTATTAATGCCGTAAATTGCAGTTGAAGTAAATGGGCAGCCAGTACACAGAGAATTCATGTTTCATGCTTCTACTTGTTGGCCCAATCAAAGAGGGGAACAGATGAATTCTGTTAGCTGAAATTTCTCAAGTGACCTCCCAGTTTAGTCTTGACCACCAGCTAATAAAAAAGGAACGTCTAACTAATGAGAATCACATTTGAAGGAGAGGTCATATAGCACAAGAGGAAAAGGAAAAAAAAGCACTAGGAAACACTGCTCATAACTCTGAATCCTCAGAGCAGTAATGGATCCAAGTGGATACTGAGACTCTGAACCATACTGGAATGACCTGGCATACCAAATACCTTGTTTTTTTCTATAGATGGTTCTTCCTGACAATCAGCATTCCATTAATTTTCCCTTCACTGAACTCTGATGGTTCTTTTTCATCCAAATCTCAATGTTGGTCACATAGGCTGCGTCTACACTGGTAAATTAAGTTGATTTAAGCTTGCTTAAGTCGACTTAATTTACCCTGCATCTACACTACAGTTTCCTTAAGTCAACTTAAGCAGCTTGCTTAAGTCGACTTAAGGAAAATAAAGTCGACTTAATTAAAATTAAGTCAACTTTATAATACCACCTTTCAATTAGATCTAAGGCTTAAGTTAACTCCCTAGAGTCGACTTAAGCCAGTGTAGACATGGGGTAGCCCTAAGTCGACTTAGGGCTATCCCAGGGCTACACCAATGCCCCCCCTGCCAGGAGGGGCACCGGGGGAGCCTGGAATGCACCCTGTCACTATGCCCTGCCAGGGTCCCTGTCCCCCTTTGCCCCATTGTACCTAGGTACAATGGAGCAAAGGCTGAGCCCCCTGGCATTGAGCAACGGGTGCCCCCCTGCACCTGTGGACCTCCCCTAGGTCCCCCTAAACCCCTAGAAGTCGACCTAGGCATCCAGTGTGGACACTCTAGGTCGACTTTTTGAGTTTCCCTTTAAGTCGACTTTATTTTTAAGTGTAGACACACTAAGTCGACCTAAATTAACAAGTGTAGACATAGCCATACTGAGGAAGCAGCAAGAATGTAGGATATGAGAAAAGGAAGTGGGAGACATGAGTGTTATCCATTTTTAAACTGAGTTAATTGTTATTCTAATGATAAGAATGTAAATCATCACCTGGGACTATTTTTCTTCAAATAAAGAAATGAATTGTAAGGAATGACAGATTCAAAGGAGATTTCTGAGGAATTTCAAAACAGACAGTATGTCTACAGAAACAAAAATGACTTTTGGCAGTGTGTCTAAAGACCAAGTCAATGGTCTGGGGCTCATGCTACATTCCTCAGAATAGCAGTGTAGACACTTGATCTTGGTATGGCAACCATGCGTTGAAATCTGGCGGGGTGGGGTATCAGAACCTGAGCTCCAGCCTGAGCCTGATCATGATCATCTACACAGCAACTTTTATTCCTGTAGCTCAACCCCAGTGAGCCCGAGTCAGTTGACTAGACTCTGAGGCTATGTACACACGATCAGATTAAAGTGCAACAAGGCAATCGCGCTACAAAACTCACGTGACCTTTATTGCGGGACAACGCGTACACACGTTGCTCCCTGCAACGCAACAAAATAACACGCATTATCGCGGTTGAGCGCAATGACTTCTGGGCACCTATCCCATCGTTCCATTTTCCCCTAAGTTGGCGCTATGAATCATGGGATGAAGGAAAGGAACGCAAAGCGCCATGGGTAAAGTGTCAGTTTCCCATGGTGCTTTGTGTTCCCCTAGCGTCTTCCTCGTTGCCAATAGCAACTCGCGCCTATTTTCAACATTGCAGTGACGCAACACACCACTTGCAATCAATCGCAACAGCGACAGCATGGATCCTGCTATGATCTCCATTGTCGCCTTCAACATTCTGAATACATCTCGGCTTGTTGCTCAGTACGCAATGAGCTCCGAGTCAGATGAGGACACCGAGGAGCAGGGGCTGATCGATGCCATGCAGAGCAACAGCAGCGCGTTGCTCAGCTCCTTCACCGATCATCTGCACACGGTGCAACGCCGTTTCTGGTCGCGAGAGACGAGCACCGAGTGGTGGGATCGCATTGTTATGCAGCTGTGGGATGACGAGCAGTGGGTACAGAACTTTCGAATGCGGAAAGCAACCTTTCTGGAACTGTGCTCAGAGTTGGCCCCTGCCCTGCGACGGAAAGACACCAACATGAGGTCAGCCCTAACCGTGGAGAAGCGTGTTGCGATTGCTGTATGGAAGATGGCGACTCCCGACTGCTATCGGTCCGTTGCAAACCAGTTTGGAGTCGGGAGGACCACCGTCGGATTAGCCCTCTCACAAGTGTGCCAAGCCATCAATCGCATCCTGCTACGGAGGACAGTGACATTGGGCAATGTTCGAGAGATTGTGGACGGCTTTGCTGCCATGGGATTCCCTAACTGCGGGGGAGCCATAGACGGCACACACATCCCTATTTTGGCTCCAGACCATCTCGCGACGGAGTACATAAACAGGAAGGGCTACTTCTCCATGGTGCTGCAAGCACTCGTGGATCACAAGGGTCGTTTCACGGACATCAATGCTGGGTGGTCGGGAAAGGTGCATGATGCCCGCATTTTCAGGAACACTGGTCTGTACCGGAAGCTGCAAGGGGGCACCTTTTTCCCTGATCAAAAAATAACAGTGGGGGAGGTGGAGATGCCCATAGTCATCCTCGGAGACCCAGCATACCCACTGATGCCATGGCTCATGAAACCCTACACCGGGAACCTTGATCGCAGCAAGGAGCGGTTCAATTACCGATTGAGCCGCTGCAGAATGACTGTGGAGTGTGCCTTCGGCCGTTTAAAAGGGCGCTGGCGCTGTTTGTATGGGAGGCTGGACTTGGCGGAGGACCAGATCCCTGCCGTGATTGCGTCATGTTGTGTCCTCCATAACATTTGTGAAAGTAGGGGAGAAAAGTTTTCCCCTACGTGGGCTACGGAGGCACAGCGCCTCGAGGAAGCATTCGAGCAGCCAGCCACTAGGAGTATTAGGGTGGCACAAGGAGAAGCTGCTCGCATAAGGGAGGCACTCAGGGAGCATTTCAATGATGCCCTTCCCTAGTTCAGTTCCATGACGCATGAGGTGCACCTTAGGATCATTTCAATAATGTGTATAAATAAATGCATTCTTCAAAGTATTTGTTACTGTTTTTATTGAAACCTGAAAGATGGGGGTGGGGTTACAGGTTGGTGTAGCTCCGGGTCTCGTAAAAGTAGCTTGGGGGAGGGGGGCTGGATGTTGTCCTGTACCGGGGTGGAGGGTGGCCTTCAAAGAAATGCTTTGAGGGACTGCGGTGTGTGGGAGGCATACACGGCTGAACTGTCTGGAGTGGAGCCCGGACATTTATCGCCTGGGACTGCAAAGCTATCATGTTCTTTAGCAGTTCTGTTTGCTCCTTCATGACGCTTATCAGTTCGTCCCTGTGTTTCTGCCTCCTCTGCTGGGATTCCTCTCTCCAGGCTCTATTCTCCCTTGCGGATTCTTGTGTTGCTTTCAGCAGGTCGTTAAACATATCCTCCCTGTTTCTTCGAGAACGCCGCCTAATGTTTCTCATTCGGTCAGCTGGGGTAGACACCGGCCTTGTGAAGCTCAATTCTAATACAAAAATAACAATATAGACATTGTTAACACATAGCATAGATAGCCAATGTAACCTTCCAGTAGCACATTCCACTGGAAGGTACAGGGCGGTCAACACACTACGCTGCGCTGAAGCAGACAAGGTACATTCTAATAGACGGCTTACCGGGGGCTAAGAATCGGGAGAGGGCACACAGATGGAACCCAATATCCCTCTCCTCAGAGTGCCCCTTCCATCTAGAATACATCTCCTACATGCCGCCGGTAGCAGGCCGGGACCGTATGCTGCTGCACTGTGTGCTGCCATGGTTCCCAGGGCTGTGCTTTGCAGCTGGAGAGGCAGAGTATCCGTCTTTGGGAGCGCAGACACAAACGCTCTCCCATCTAACCTGAGTATTAGGCTCTGGAGGTACATCGAGGAAACCTTTTCTGACCTAAATGCAGATGATTATTTTACAATCACTGCTTGTATTGATGCCCTGCTAATGAATGCAGAGTAAATAGCGTGCACAGCGGGGACCCGCAAGCACCCCCACCCCAGACAATGATATTTTAGCAGGAGCAGAGCTGAATGAAGGAGAAACTTACCTGAACCCCCCTCTGCCGCCTCAGAGAACAAGCTGCAGTTCAAGCCTTGGGTGGACGTCTCAGCGGGGCTGCTGAAGAGCTCCTGGCTACACGCGGTTGCGCTTTCCTCCGTGTCATCCTCCATCTCCTCCTCCTCCTCCTCCTCAACAACGTCCTCATCCTGCTCGGCTCTGGCAATCACCGGACGAGGAGGGGCTGAAGTGTCCACGGGACTTTTGGCAGTGGTTGTGGGGTCCCCGCTGAGGATGGCTTCTATTTCCTTATAGTACCTGCATGTTGCAGGCGCTGATCCAGAACGGCGGTTTCCCTCCTTCGCTCGGTGATAGGTAATTCTGAGCTCCTTCACCTTTGATCTGCACTGCACTGTGTCTCTATCATGCCCTCTCTCTGACATGGCCCGAGAAATTATGCCAAATGTGTCATAATTCCTCCTGCTGCCGCGTAGCTGCGCCTGCACGGCGGACTCTCCCCAGATGCTGATCAGGTCCAGCACCTCTGCCGTGCTCCAAAGGGGTGCGCGTCTTCCACGGCGGGCCGCCATTGCTACTGATGATCGGAGCACAAACACACTCCACGAGGAAGAGAGCAGGAAGTGAAACAGACTTGAAATTTGAAAATCCCGGGAATAAGTTCGGGGCAGGGCGGGGACAGTTTCGTCACGGCCACAGAGCGGGTGGGGGGAAGACCAGAGAGGACGACTTGGGAATGCTGGGACAGTTCCGGACTCCAGTCAATGCGCGGTAAGCGTACACACGAGCTCAAACGCGCAACATATGATCCGCAACAGCTGTTACCACTCTCGTCGGAGTGGTTGTTGGATTGCGCGACAACAAGGCACTTAACGCGCAAGAGCCCTGTTGCACGTGTGTACGCCGTTGTTGCTATCGCGCGGTAACGAGCTTTAATGCGCGATAATCTGATCGTGTGTACAAGGCCTGAGACTAACTGCTGCAGGCCTTTTTATTCTGTGCACACATACCCATAGACTCTAAAGCAGGGATCTCTAAACTGTGGTGTATGACCTGCTAGAGGGACATGGTGGAATGGTTGGAAGAATGCAGCAGGGTCTGAGCCAACCCTTAAGGGCGGTGGAGAGAGTGCACCACCCAGCCATGCTCTGCCCCCATGTGCAGATCAGGCTTCAGCCCATGGCTACTAGCCTGGCTGTGGCTCCATTCCTGGCTCTGGTCCCAGTTCTGCCCCAGGCCTCAGCCTACTGCTTGGCCTTGGTTCCACTTCCGGTCTCACTCCTGCTCCCAACCATGATCCTGCTCCCAGCCTCCTATCCCACAGCTTCCAGGGGCTACACAGACAGGAGTAAGAAAGAGCATGAGGTAAAAAGTTCGGGGACCACTGCTCTAAAGACTGATGGGACAGATCCCAAGCTGGTGAAAATCTGTGTAGCTCCTTTGACCTCAGTGTGAGTTTACACTTACTAAAGATCTGGCTTTGAGAAATGTTATATGTATCCCACAAATATGCACCAAAATATCTATATACAATGCTATAAAACCAAACAAAAAAACCCACCTTGCGGCAGAAACCCTTGCTGGGTTTCAGAGCTGGGCTGCAGCCTGAGCAGAATACCTCCAATGCTATTTTTAGCCCCATAGTAGGAGCTCAAGGTACTTGATCTGGGCTCTGAGATTCACTGCTGCAGGTTTTGGGATGTATTTGGTTGGCTTGTTGGTGATGGTAGTTTTGGCAGTGGTTATTGTTGTGGCTGTTTGTTTGCTTGTTGTTTTGGGATGTAGACCTTGTTTTTGCCAGAATCACTTTCTGTGACATTATGTCTATAATTTTTTTGAAGCCATTCTCTCAACTGGGAATAACAAATATTCATGTGTGTAAATAAACATGCCATATTCTAGCTGGTGAAGAAGGAGTTATTGAATAAACTTTCTTCATTTCCCCAAATTTTGAAGTAGACATAACTCCTTTGCACACAGAACTTGAAAAATATCAGACCCCAAAAGAAAGTCCATATTTTGATGATAAATACATCCAACACCAGCTGCAGGTAGCAATCTACTTTCTGCTCCAGTGACCACATTCCAGTAATAGAAATGAGAGATTTAGGACAAAATTTAAGACTACCTAAGGGTATGCCTACACTGTAATTAAACAACTGTGGCTGGTTTGGGTCCGCTGATTCGGGCTTTTGAGGCTCAAGTTTGGGGCTGTTTAATGGTGATGTAGACATTTGTGCTCAGTCTGGAACCTGGGCTCTGAGACCCTGACTTAAAGTCAACCATATTAAGTCAACTTAATAAAGTCAACTTAACTTTTCTAGTGTAGACATAGCTAAGGTGTCCTGTGGTACTTTTAAAGACTAACAAATTTATTTATCACATGAGCTTTCATGTAAGAAAATCCCACTTTGTCAGATGCTTGTGATAAATAAATTTGTTAGTCTTTAAAAGTGCCACAGAACTCCTTATGAGGATTACATACAGTTCTTCACAAAATTACGTATAACCCCTGGACCATAATGATATATAAAATGGTAGAATCTCCCAAAGATACTGCAGGAAATTCCCATATCTGTCACTGTACGCTGGTTGAGGGTGGTCCGGGGCGTTTATGCCCTTTCTCAGGCCCAGGCTCCCAGGAAGGCCAAAGTTCCAACTAGTCTGGCCCTGGGAAAAAGCCAGTCATTGCAACCAGTAAACAGTTATGGACACTTGCAATTAGGCCAACTGTCTACTCGCCTGCTAGATTAGGCAGAACAGGTATCAAGAGTCACTAGCCCCCGGCCCAGGCAAGGCAAGGCAAGGCAGGCACACAGAATCAGTATTCCCCACCCCCCAGGCAGGACGGGGTTAGGCACACAGGGTCAGTAGCCCCCAGGCAGGGTAGGACAGGCACAAAGAGTCAGTAGCCCCCAGTCTGGGATGAATAGCAGGCCCAGACAGAGGCAGGAACACCGCTCGAAACCCTCAGCTTCTATGGCAGGAGGGTTCAAGCATTCCAGGTGGTTGGGAAAGAGGGAAGGGGGACACCGGCCCACCCGACTCCACTGTGTCCCAGTCCAGGCCCTACCAGCAGCAAAGGGGTCTGCCACTGGGTCAGCGGGGCTCCAGGCACAACATGCTGACACCGGTTTGCTCCAGTTTTCCACTGATCTATGGTCATCTGCCCCTTGGCTACTTCCTCCCACCCTGAGCCAGGTTACCTGTCTCCAAAGGGGGCTCCTCTGTGTCCTCAGCGTAGACAGCCCACAGGATCCCGACTAGGCCTTCGCCGTCCATGGGCAGTAAGTCTGGGAACTCCTCGGGTCTGTCAGTGGAGGGCAGCTCCTCCAAATTGTAGGGTACCTCAGCCATCAGCTGTTCTTCCTGGGTTCAGGGGTCCTCAGCCAATGGAAGCTCCTCCAGGTCACAGGAGCTCAGCAGTTCCTCAGCGTCATCGGCTTCCCCTAGCTCCGGTGTGTCTCTGGCGAGGGGCAGCCCATCAGGGTTCCAGCAGGCCGGGGGATGTCTCCCCCAGTCCACAGTTCACAATATCCCATCCCAGTCACTAAATAGGATAGGCTGTCAGGCCTCCTACCAGGTGAGGATGGGGACAGTTCTGTGGTAGAGCCGGTCTTGATTGGCTTGCAGCTTCAGAGAAGCAGCATCCATTCCCTCTGGCAACTTAGGCCTTACTGAGCTGCCAGGCTGGTCTTTTAAACTTCCCCTTCCTGTTCTGGATCTGTCTCTCCACTTCCAGGACCTGAGCCCTGCAATGCCTGGGTTTGTCCAGGAGGAGCTTTTAGGCCCTTCCTTGGGCCCAGGCTCCGAGGAAGGCCAAAGTTCCTTGCTACACACAACTCGCCTCAAGTCCAGCTTCTGGTCTTCAGAGCTGGGCTATGTTCCTTCCCTGATGCAGGATAGAGCATCCACATTGGCGTGGTCTTTACCTGCTCAGTGTTGGACAGTAAAGGAAAATGGGTGTGAAGCTAGGTACCACCTTATCACTCAGGCATTTGTGTCCTTCATCTGCTGAAGCCACCAGAGGGGTGCATGGTCTGTGATGACGATCAAGGGGCGTCCAAGGAGGTAGCACCGCAATGCTTCCAGGGCCCATTTCATGGCCAGTGCCTCTTTCTCGGTGGTTGCGTATTTTTGTTTCCACAGGAAGAACTTGCTGCTGATGTAAAGAATTGGGTGCTCCCCCATTGATGTCCTGAGCAAAGACTGCCCCTGGCCCTACAGCCAAAGCATCAGACTGTACTACAGACGGACGGTTGAAGTCTGGGCTATACAAAATGGGGGCTCGGCAGTCACTAGTGCTACAGTGACTGTACCCCAAACTGACTTTAATCTAGCTAGCTTGGGCACTAGGAGCAGGGAAACCACAGCGGTATGGGCATCTGCACAGGCTAGTGGCCTGAGGAATTTCCTAGGATACTATGCAGGCTTGTATAACTCACACTGAAGCCTGTGCTGCCCTGCTTCCTTGTTAGCAGTGCTTGGCTTAGCTAGATGAACTCTAGCTCAGGTATGTCAATAAGGGCTGCAGTCACACCATCTGATGGCACTGTAGCCATAGCCTTAGTAATCTCTGTCCCCTTTTCAAAAGTGACTGAAACACTTAGAAGCCTAACTACAGTGGTCATTTAATGAGACTTTCCTTCCCATCCAAAGTGCCTAAAATACTTTTGAAAATGAGATTTGGGGCCAGATTTTTAAAGGTATTGGGCACCTAAAGATGTAGATATGCATCAGCTGAGATTTTTCACAGTGCCTTGTCACCTAGGCGCCTATCTGCATATTTAGGTGCCTACATACCATGGGTGGAGTTTGGGAGGGTTATGGGGGGACATTGTCCTCCCAAAATTCATTGCAGTAACTAAAACAGTGCAGCTGTCCAATATGCAAAACCATGGGAACAGCTCCAGACACACCCAGGGCCCAACATCTTCCAGGGCCCAACTCTCTGGTGAGGCCAGAAGTCACAGCCGGGAAGTGTGGAATGGCCACAGTGCTCCCTCCATGGTCCAAGTCGCCATCTATCACATAGCCCAGCTTGTCTGGGTGGCAAGACAAATGCAATGCCCAAGAGGATTGTCCGAGAGTCCATGGTAAGACTATTATAATACTTTAGCAGTTTGCACTTGTTACTGGGTTGGTGAAATTTAACTATAGAACATACATCTAGTTTGGGATCTCTGCCCTGATTTTTGACAATCTGCCCTGAGGTTGCCATTCATGGTAGTAAGCCACTCCAGAAAGCATGACAAAGGCTATTAGAGCATAAATGTTTCATAATTGTTTCTCTGTAAAGTGTAAATTTCTAGATTAAAGGTATCTCCAACTAGCTTTTTGGTGGAATCTCTTATGTTTGAACCATATCTGTAGGTCCTAACCAACAAGTTTTACTCAAGTTCCAAAGGGGTAGCCGTGTTAGTCTATTGCAGAAAAACAGAGTCCTGTGGCAGTTTTAAAGACTAAGGCTGCGTCTACACTGGTAAATTAAGTC
>ML685779.1:20202117-20234689 GCA_007922175.1 Pelusios castaneus
TTAGTTAAAGTCGACTTAAAAGTGCAAGTGTAGACATAGCCTAACAGATTTATTTATTGCACGAGCTTTCATGGGAGAAAATCCCACTTCGTCAGATGTTTCAAAGCGTCAGAGATTGACAGGAAGCACTCATATATCTTTTTTCCTAGTTGTGCCCACTTTTAAACTAAACTGTGTTGGTTAAACCTCTGATTGATCAAACTTCCCACATTACTCTTTCAGATGCCATCAAATAGTGATTTTATTTATTTATTTATTAAATCTAGAAAGGCAAATGAAAAAAGATTACCTGGATCAAAAAATGCAAGCTTCACAAATCTAAAATGTTCCCATGGTGATTTCACACTTGACTGATAATTATTGAAAGACAATGGCTGCCTGTGCAATTCCAAATCCTGTCTTTGGTTCCTGCTTAAGTAACTCTTTATGAAGCATAAAATAATAGATTAGAGGTGAAGCAGAGAATTCAACCAAAGTATCATTTACAGCAACAGGACAGGCACTAGTTCTTTTTTCTTTTTTTAAAGACTGACCTTTACTCCAGTAATGAGAAAGTGATTAATTTGGGGGGGAGGGAGGGACAGGGAAACAAAACACTTTCCTAGTCCCATGCTGAAACATAAAATGCACAGTATCTATCCATGGAAAGATGTGGCAGCCAAAAGTATGTTTTATTAATGCCCTATTCATTTGATTGTAACTGTTATCATTTAAAAAGAACAAAATATTGAATTGTGTGCAGGAATTCAAAAGCATTTGGAGTCCTCACAGTCTTGTGGGAAAACTCTCTTTTAATTGCTGGGACTGGATATTACTTTTTATTTACCTGCTTGCCCCTGGGCATCAACATGTTTTACCAGAGACCCAAAGTACAGGCAATGGATGGATTTTTCTACTGCTCTCAGGTGAAAGATTAAACTTTTCTGAAGCTCAGCTCTATAAAAATCAAATAACTAGCCTGGAGTTTACTTTCATTTTGAAAGCTCCTCTGTGTGCCTCCTGAGGATATCATCAGAACACAAAGAGGACAGTGAGGTTTCATAGCTTTTTATTTGCTCTGCTAGGGGACGTGCTCCAACCATAGTGCCAGAAGCTAGAGCTGTTTTGTTTGTTTGTTTGCTTGTTTAAATACTTATTTGATGAGGTCTTCAAACTTTTCCCTATTTGTTTTCCAAAGCAATAGTGATGAGCTCTATTACATTGCTAATTGTACATATTTTGCAGGATATGTTCCTTTTGTAGCCCTTATAATCGTCTTAAAGAGAGAACATGATCGCTGCTGGAACAGTTGTGCTCCTGGTTTTGGTAACCACCAAGTACCTTCTCTGTTCACCAGCCTGGTGATACAATTCTTGACTAATTGGGTAGTGTTATCCACCTGGTACCTAAAATGTTATATATTTTAATATAAATACCGGTACATATGTGCTGTTCAAATAAACGGTATAATAGATACAAATGGATAACATCAGATAACGTCAGAAAACATCAAAGCAGAACACCGACTATCACTTTTATAAGCCCTGGTCGACTTACACTACTTGGAGAGCTGTATGGTATGCTGTTGGCCTCAAAAGACTCTTAAGCTCTAAGGATACATCTACACTGGTCTTAGGTCGATTTAAGGACAGTTAAGTTGACCTACAGACCGCTGCATTCACATTGGGTGCTTACTAAGTTGACTTAAGCGCTTCCTTAAGTCAACTTAATAACACCACCTCTGAAGGTTGACTTAATGCTTAAGTCGATTTTATTAAGTCAATTTAAGCCAGTGTAGATGGGGAATGCCCTTAAGTCAACCTAACTGGCCTCCAGGCCCTGGTGCAATATGGGACAGCTACCCACAATGCACCACTCCTCCATCAACCTAGCACCTGCCAGTGTGGACACTGGCAGTCAACTGGAGTTTTCAGCGTCGACTTTCTAAGTTGACTTAACAAGGTCAACTTTAAGTTGATTTAAAGTCAACCTTGTTAAGTCGACTTAACAGAGCCTCCAATGTAGACATACCCTAAGGGTACATCTACACTGGAGCTTTAGGTCGAGTTAAAGAGGGTTAAGTTGACCTAAAGAACCCTGCATCCACACTGGGTGCTTATTAAGTCGACTTAAGTGCTTCCTTAAATCAACTTAATTACATCACCTCTGAAGGTTGAGTTAAGGCTTAAGTTGACATTATTAAGTCAACTTAAGCCAGTGTAGGTGGGGAATGGTCCTTAAGTCTACCTAATTGACCTCCAATATTAATTTTCTAATTAATTAATCTTCTAATTAAATTAAATTGCGGATTAATTAATTTTCTAATTAATTTAATATTAATTTACTATAGGTTGGGCTGGAGAGAAGAAAAAGAGCTGTGGCCATCGGCCTCGGCAAACCTGTGGTGGGGGCGATTGGGCTGGAGAGAAGGGGAAAGCCATGACTGGGGAGATCGGGCTGGGAAGAAGGGGAAAGCTGTGGCTTTCCCCTTCTCCCCAGCCTGATCTCTCCAGCCACGGCTTTCCCCAGCCCGATCTCCCCAGCCGCGGCTCTCCCCAGCCCGATGACCGCAGCTCTTTTCTTCTCTCCAGCCTGACCCATGGTAAATTAATAAAACTACAATATTTCATTTTAACATTTTTATTAAAGTTCAAACGAAACGACAACATTTATGCCTTTCTTTTGACTTAAGGGATTTAGGCTTGCTGATGCTTCCAGCGCCAAAAAAACTGTTGCCCATGAGGCCCCGTGCCTCACAAATTGACACTCAACAACTACGGTATCTTGTTCAGCTGCACCATCAGCTTCGAGGAAACATTGGCCCCTACCCAGAGTTTCTGGCCACTCCTCTGTCAACTTAGCACCTGCCAGTGTGGACACAGGCAGTCGACTGAAGTTTTCAGTGTGGATGCGCTAAGTTGACGTAACAAGATCAGCTTTAAGTCAACTTAAAGTTGACCTTGTTAAGTTGACTTAACAGAGCCTCCAGTGTAGACACACCCTAAAAGACTGCATATGTTGTTTCTGTTTAATTTATTCACAGAAAAACTGGAGAACTCAGGATGAGCTATATCAACACATATCTCTGTTGTGGAAAGTTGTGGAGTTGGTTATCGGCCTCATTCTTCTGTCTGCAACTCCCTACTATTAGAATCTCCACTTTCCCTATATGCAGGATGTCAGAACAAGATATATTAAAGCTTTGTGGTTGCAGAAATTTCCTTCTACTGTACTGTAATATAGGAATAACAACTCCAGATCAATCAATGGATCAAGATGGCCAAAATAAATAATACCAAGTGGAACTTTGGGGGCTTGGAAAAATCAGTGGGGCACTCACTAAGCATTATTTTTCACCATTTTTCCTGTATAAACCCAATACAATAGTGTTGATTCATATAAAGTTGCCCACAGCAAAGTTGGCTCATCACCTCTCCTAGCTTGGACAGCTTTGCTTATTGTTTCTCTCTCACTTGTTTTTGTCATTACTTATCTGTAGTTTTTGGAAGGCATTTGAAAGGAGAGTGTTATACTCTGAAAATAACTATGCCTGAGTTTATTCTTGTCTTTTCTGGTAGACTATTCCACAATGTCCAAGTATATTTAATCACAGACTGTAACACCAGGTATTTATTAGACAGAATAACAAGCTAGCTATAAAGAAAACAACTTGGCTTCCATTTTTGTACCCAAAGATGGGTAGAGAGACATCTAGTGGCCAAACAACTTAACTGTGAGTACAAGACTGCACACAGGAGCCCCCAAGCCAATAAGGCTTTATCTCCAGATTTTAAGAGCTTTGTCTCAGACATTATTGCTTAGTGGATGCCAGCCATTGTTGAATTGCTTCTCAGTTAGTTTTGTCTTCATCTGTAAAAGATAATCATTATTCAAGTACTGGTCCCTAAGCTTATTCGGTCTGCACATATATGCTCTATGCATCTAAGATCAGAAACTCTTCAATAAAAATGTCTGTTGATCTGCATCTGTGCCCTTTACCTCCTTGTGCTCTTTGTCAAGAGCATAAGGGATGGAGCAGGCTGGTTACCTTTCCAGTTCCTTTCTTCCACTTCTGGGTCCAGAATGGAAACCATTGTTCATGGCATTCTAGGATTCCTTCACACTTTGATTTTGTAAATAATTTGTAAATTAGGCAGTTATCTTAGTTTTGTCTTAGTTAGATAGTTTGGGATTGGGAAATTTTCTCCTCTGTTGTTCCCCCACAGTTGAAGGCACTCATTTGTCTCAGAACTCAGGCTTCAAACTCTGCATGACCTGTCTTGGAGTGCTCCAGTAAGAGACACACACAAGGGCTGCTTGGGGGGATTCACATATTCCTTTGACATGAGAGATTAGCTGCTCCTTCCCTACTCATACCAGGCAGTCTCAGGAATTCGTCTTCTACAGGATTGGAGCTCTGTTAGAGGTTCCTTTTGAATTCAGGACACTCCCAGTCTCCATTTCTTCAAGTTGAACAGCTCCTCTGTACTGACGCTTTCCTTCTCAGAATTCTCCAGTAAACCCAATGATGCTCATGGGAGATATATGCTGGCATCAACAGTATCAGAAGCTACCTCAGCCTGGACCAGTACACACAAGAAATCCACTTCTTGGACACTACAGTACGAATAAGAGATGGACACATTAACATCATCCTATACCAAAAACCAACTGATAGCAACACATAACTACATGTCTCTAGATTCCACCCTGGACACATTACAGTCAAGCCTTAAGATACAACTGGATTTGCTCTGATTCATCAGACAGAGACAAACAGCTACAGGATCTCTACCAAACATTCCTAAAACTACAGTATCCACTTGGGGAAGTGAAAGGAACAGATTGACAGAACCAGACAGGTACCAGTCATCTACTAAGCCAAGGACAGAGTTTGTGAATTCTTCCTGTCCTTAGCTGGGTTTATGGGGAGAAGATGGTGCCCTATAAAGTGAGAGCCTAACAGAGATCCAAGATATTATTTTTTTATATGTTGAACCCAATCCCTGTATCATGCTGGGTACAGGCTGCAGTCTTCTGTTTTACCATCCATGAGTAGTTCAGTCAGCTACTGATCTAAGGTCTGAAATGCTACTAGCTGAAATGAGATCCCCAGACTGTTTGCTGCCAGCATTCTGAAATGATTGAAATGGATGCCACCATTTCTGAAGCTCTGAGGTGTCCACATACTATGGCCACACTATAAAGACTGAGAAATCCTTTCTGAGAGAAGATCATTGTGGATTGTATTTGGTAGGTGCACGTTAAAATAAAGAAAACATTATGCTGAGATCTATATTTAAATGTTTGTAACAGAAACAGAAAGGGGGAAAGTCTACATGAGGAACACCAGTAGATTTACTGTCTGATAAAAAAATTTCATAGTATTTCCAATACACATACACTTACAGCTGTTCCTGGTCAACTATTGTAGACTGGAGCTAGTGCCAGCCTGGCCCTCTAGCTGCCCTCTAGCTGCCAGCCTGGTTTATGAATGGGTAATGGGCCTTGAAAAGTCTTGCTTAGGGGAGTTTCAATCCATCCTTCTCAATAGCACAAAACCCTCTATAAGGAAGTTCTATGGAAGAGTTCCTCCCTGTGGTTTCAGTAGTAGTTACCTGCTGAGTATCCCAAGATTCATCTTATCTTGGAATACTTTCTCTCTTTGAAATCCTTGGTCCTATCCATACAGTCTCTGTGCATATATTTAGCAGCTACTGAAGCCTTTCACTCTCTGGTGGAGAATAGCTCAGTTTTCACCCATCTCACAACACTAACCTTCCTAAAAGTTATCAGAATAGTCTTTATTGAAACCAGCATCTACCTGGGATTTGAAACAGGTGCTAGCTGAACTTACGAACCTACAATTTGAACCCTTGACCTCTTGCTTTCCCACACATTTATTGATGAGTGAAGTCTTCTAACAACTATCACCTTGGTCAGGACAATAGGTAAGCTCAGGGTTCTCATGATGGACCTGACTTAAGTGATCCTTCACAGAGACGTGATCTCCCTGGCTATGTCTACACTTACAAAATTAGGTCGACCTTTACAACAGAGATAGCCGTTATATTGGCTTTAAGTCGACTTAATAAAGTCAATTTAAAGTTAATCCCCATCTACACTGGCCTTAAGTAGACTTAAGGAGTCCACTTAAAGCTTAAGTTGACCTAAAAGGAGGTGTTATTAAGATGACTTAAGTCTTCCTTAAATCGACTTATGGAACTGCTTAAGTTGACTTAAGAAAAGCCCAGTGTGGATGCAGCTTTGTTTAGGTCGACTTAAGCGTCCTTAAGTCAACCTAACTGGCCAGCGTAGACGCACCTCCTGAGATTACACCCCCAGGTTTATCCCCAGGGTTCCCACTACCTTTCACTTCCACAAACAGTCAAGCTACGCTGAGCAACAATGTGACATCTTAATCCTTTACAGACTCTTTCCTTGCCCCAGCACCCAATTGTGCAAATATTATAATTTCTATTTTAGAAACATAAGAATTTGCACTCTAAATCAGACTAATTCTCCAACAGTGACCAGCCTAGTGTAAGAACCCTACAGTAGGAATATGTGGAGTGATCTCCCCACCCCCACGTTAGTTCTCATCTTGATGTCCAATACTTAGAGATGGGCTTAATTCCTGGAGCACAGACTTCATATTTAACACTACTTCCACGAAATGTGATATGATTAATTAATAAATCTACATATTCTTGACACCCATATAAATGTCCAATCCCCCTTTTTAATCCTTTTAAGCTCTTGACCTCAATGACTTTGTATTGCAATGAGTTGCATTGTTTTTTATAAGTTTTGAAATTCCTACCTTTAAATTTGATTCAAATTCTCTGTCCTAGGGATAGGGAGAACAGAAGGTCCCAATCTTCATTCGCTATATCATTCATCATTTTATCATGTCCTGTCTTATTCATCTCTTTTCTAAGGTAAACAATTTCAGTCTCTCTTCATATGAAAGTTTTCCAGACCCTTCATCATTCTTGTAACCTTCCTCTGTACCACCTTTAGTTCTGCAATATTCTCTCTGAGATGTGGTGATAAGTATTGTGCTCAATATTCCAGATAAGGGCACACCATTTATTTATCTAAAGGAATGATAATATTGTCTGTATTATTCAACATTGCAGTCCTTCTGAATCTGAACATCTTGTTTGCTTTCTAGTCTGTCAATGTGCCCTGAGCACAGGTTTTCACTTAGCTGTCAACAGTGATGCCCAAGTCCCTTTCCTATTTTATTTCTCCTTTGTAGAATATAAATAATATTTTCAGGTTTTTTATTTTATTAGGCACACATTTAGGAACTGATGGTGTGTGGTCATTGAGTCAGGGTTTCTGGGGGATACTTATATAGTAGCTATAAGCAAAACATTAGCCTCTTTTAATCATATGGGTCCAACAGTGATATCTTACATTGTACTGCAGAACCTGGAAGAAAAACAGGTTTCATTTTGAATTATGTCTTGAGAAAAAAAATTCCCCCTAGCAGTTTAAAATATTTTAGAACTTCATTTACAGTGAAAAACCCATGCAATTAAAACAAAAACAAAAACAAAAACACAGGGTTTTTTTGTGTGTGTCCCCCCTGCCCCACCCTCAAATTATTCAAGGTTTAAAGCAGCTGCTAGGTCTAAATCTAAAATGGCAGCAGAAGCAGTTCAGTGTTATGGCAGATTTAGGATATTTTCACCCCACAAATAAAAACATAAGAAAACTGCTATAACTAACTTGTAAAGCTATCCTCAAATCACCCAGTATTATTTGTTCAGCTCTATTCCAAAAACAGCTCAAGCTTCTCCTCCTCACTTCCAAAGTATTACAGATCCATTCTGTATCTCTGACGTCATTTCCTTTCACAGCCCTTCTTAGGCTTGACAGCCCACCAAGTTTTTCTGCTTCTTTTGATCCAGATGCTGGATGATATTAGAGCTCCATCAATACACAACAGCTGAGAAGAAGCTCCATTGATTTACACTAGGTAAGAAGATGGTGTCCTGCAATCTGGAACATGACTCATCACTGGGGGAGCTCCCTGATTCACATGCTCATTGTGCCATCCCTTCGGAGAATGCACCTCCATCAATATACAACAGCTAAGAAGAAGCTGCATTGATTTATACTAAGAAGCTACTCCCGGGCAATCTGGAACCGACCCACCTTGGGAAAGCTCCCTGATCCACAAGTTCACTGTGCCAGCCCTTAGGAGAAAGCAGCATATGTTCCCCTCTCTGGCTAACCAGCTCTGTGGACCAGTGCCGGGGCATAGAGCAAGAATATGATCCTACCACTCCATTGCTCCTTAGAGGGGCAGTTGTGTCTTAAGAAGCATTCAAAGAATAGCAAAGACATTAGGATAGTATAGGAACTTCATCTGTGGCTGGCCCTTGTGCTGAGTCACAAGTAAGCTTGGTAGAATTTGATTATATATAAAATTGTGACAGATAATATCAAAGTTTATTTTTAAGCTCTGCACTTATTGTAGTTTTTACAGTTGTGAAAAAGTATGAGGTTTAAGACTTTTTTTCCAATTTTTTTATCAATTTAAAATTTCTTAGTTGCAGAAAATTAGGATGGAGGTGGTGGGCAATAATTACTTACTGACTGTAGAAGATGAAATTAAAAATGTTTAACTTGATCATTTTAAAAAACATAAATTGTCAATATCATCTCTCAAAATATACAAAGTATATGGCCTAAAACCAAAGTCTAGTAAATTCTCATGCAGCATTTTTCTTATTTGTCCTGTCTGTAAATTTTGATTATTATTGAGGGAAATATGTGGACTGTGTATATGGTGAAATCAATGTTTCTCAGCATATATAGAGGCAAAAATCTAATCCTTCCAGACTGAGTCACAAGGAAAGAGGATGATTAGATCTAACCTTTTGTCTTTTCCCATTCTTTGGTTTCATATCTATTACATTTGGTCCCTCATGCTTGGAATAGCTTCTCAATTATTGTATGCCAACTGCCTTGAGATCTATGTTCTGAATATCAGCCCATTCAGCAAAGCCCACATGTGACAATGCCCACATAAGCCTAATAATAACAATCATTAACGTGTTGCCGGACCCTGAGCTCCCAGTCTAAGTTCCCCTAAGTGTTGCAAGGTTGTAAACTTTTCAGAACAAGAATTCTGGAGCTTTATTTGTGGCAATAGTTTACATGTTGTAAAATGCCAAGTGCAGCTGCAAGCAGAAAATAAATAATACATTATCATCATTGTGGGACTCAGTGAAACAACTTGCCATTTTATCTAGCTAGCTCCTCACCCTCTCCCCCCACTCCCATCCTTGAATTCAATTTATGAGTTCAGCAGGGAATGTAGTTACTGAACAATGACTGCTGCTCAAAGAAGCCAACATGGTGTGCTTGGAGAATAAGCAGCCTTTTTCACTTTTCTCCCTCTAAAACACCCTTGTAAATTTACTTCAATTCTGAGGGGAAAAAATCAGTGGCATTCAAAAGAACTAAAACAGTATGAGTCACAAGAAGCATTTATTCTCTGTAAGTGAGAAGGAAGGCAGGGTGTTTGGTTCCCCCAATCAACTGTGGGGGTCCTAAACATTATTGGCATTGGCAAAGACCTAAGTACCTGCTAAAAGGACTGCAGAAAGGATAATCCAGCTGTTTTACACACAAAAAGATATGAATGTTTCAGAAGCAGCAGCACTGCCTGCTTGAGTCTATAAAGCGAAAATAATTTCAAAGAGAAAGCTAGTGTCAAACAGCTGGTATAAGGAGACAAGTGGCTCACAAACGTTCATAAAGTCTGCCCTTTGTAACTCTTCCTCTGGGTTCAAAGTGAAATGTGTGCTTTGTGTCTGTTTTCAGCATTTAACGTGTACTTAGCCCTAAATTCAGAATGGACCTAGAGTCATTACTGAAGCTTTCTTTTGTAGAACCTGTGGTGGGTGCCAATAAAATGAAACCTTTGCCAGATGCAATAATTGCATTTCTGATGGCAAGTATAGGAAATTTAAACAAACACCAGCAAATAAACCCTCTTATTCATTAACTTTCACTCATGGAATCCTAAACCTACATATGGAGTCTTTTATTGGTTTTCTCTGGACCTACCCAGACAATTTGGGGTGATATTCACTAATTCTGGTGTTTGGAGCAGCAGCTTATACCTCAGTGGTCCAGCAATCTTCTATGCTCTAAAAAAAGATGCATTCCATTGGTCTCCCTTGATGTTCTAGAGGGTAGGTTCCACAAGAGCTCAGCCTGTGCAGGCTTGTTATAGAATACACTGAATAAACCCATCCCATGTTTATATACTTTCTCAATGAGTACTGCCCACTCTTGGGACTACATTAATCCCCCATTGTATTTCTTCCATTCTACTCCCCTCCCAGCCAAGAAATCATAGGCTATGTCTACACTAGAAAAGTTAAGAAGACCTTATTAAGTCAACTTAACAAAGTCAACTTAACTTTTCTATTGTGGACATAGCCCCTTGTCAACCTTACTAAGTCAATTTAACACTTTAAGTCGACTTAATAAGGTTGATTTAGGCGCTAATCCCCATCCACACTGGCTTTAAGTCGATTTAAGGCTTAAGTCAACCTAAAACGAGATGTTATTAAATTGACTTAAGCTTTCCTTAAGTGAATTTAAGGAAATGCTTAAGTTGACTTAATAAAAGCCCAGTGTGGACGTGGCTTTGTTTAGGTCAACTTAAGCCTCCTTAAGTCGACCTAAGTTGCCAGCGTAGATGCACCCATAATGACTGCTTTGATCAACTACAACATGCTTAGTCAGGCTCACTACAGGTAAGATGGAGGGGGATTCTTTAGTAAAGTGGTTCTCCAGGATTTCACTAGATTACTTAGAGAATTATGGGCTGAAGCCATAATCTATTCTGCTTTTACTTCCAGTTTACTTAGTGGGTATACGCTACACCTCATTCTGTTAGTGAGTAGTTGAATAAAGCAGCACATTCCTAGCCTTCAGTACTATAAATAAACTGTATATTTTTATGAGCTCTCCCTTGACACCTAGTGACACCTGTGGAAAAAGACTTCAGAAGCTGATCAAATGTACATTGACATCCTATTTGGTGTAAGAGTTCAACAGGTAGAGTTGCTTTGCCAAAGTAGTCAGTTTTGGCAGGTGTTGGGTTACAATTCACTTGTCACATCACATCACAATGCTGCCTAACATGCAGGGGGACAGGGTGCATGCTTGCTTATGGTAACTTGTTTTCAAATGTTGCTTGTGTTATTTTCCCAAATCAAGGTTGAGTTCCCTTTCCCTTTTAATAAGTTTTCCTTTGTTATGCACTGACTCAGTGCTTGCGAGTGGGGAAGTGAAGGCGGCGGGGGTGGTGGTGGTATTGTTTAGTGTTTCTGTCTTACAGGGTGGAGATGTTAGTTGGTTCTGTTTTGTACTGTTAAGAGGGACACCTGGATATTGAACCCAGCCCTTGTTGTTGCTGACTCAGCCTGGCAGAAGGTTTACACAAGGAAGAATATAAGAATGACAACTTATGGGAAAATTGGGCAGGTAGTGCAGAAAATGAGGAGAGACAGAAATATTTTGAAAGACTGGACCACTAATTTCTTGCAAATGAGGTTATAAATGAAGACAAATGGAAACCAATTTTCCTCTGCATCTGTGGCTGCAAAACCTACTCTTGCTTAAGGAATTTGTTACAACCACAGAAATCTTGAGATAAAGTTTAGAAGACCTGCAAAAGATCTTAACCAAGCCCTGTTTCCCAAAGTCAAACATTATTGTGGAATGTTTTAAGTTTCATACTAGAATGAGGTGGAAAGGTGAAACTGTATCTGTGTATATGTCAGAGCTAAAAAGATTAAGGGAATGTTGCTGATTTGGAAATGTCTTACAGGACATTCTGTAAGACAGATTTGTTTGTGTCTTTAATAATGAGAGAATTCAAAGCAGCTTGCTGGCAGAGGAGAACTCAAAGCAGCAGAATTAACAACAGCAGTAGAAGCAGCAGTAAAAAAACTTAACAACATTTGCACTTAGAGTTCAAAGGAAATCCAAGTGACTCAATAAACAAAATACAAAGCCAGCTGCTGGAAATTCAGTGGTGTTTCTGCTGTGGAGAAGCATATTTTGCATCAATTTAAAACAGCCCCGTGTCATCAAAGCCTCAAGACTGGACCCTTGGCCAGAGACGGCAAAGGTGATTATCAAGCCCAGGGGGGTACTTCCCAAAAGATCAACAAGGAGAAAAAAAGAAAGCAGGTGGCTTTCTCCCTTAGTGGGGTGGAGAACAGAGAATGAGGTACAAGCTACGTACTGTCTAAAAATAAAGAAAGTGGGACTTTAGGAAATAATGGTAGAGTTAAACATAAAGTTAGTCCAAAGAGACATCAGCTCCAGTGATCAATGAATATACAGATCAGTAATGCAAAGCAGGACTCAGCCCACTAGTGAATACTGCACATCTACACTGGAGAACTCATACACATGGTAGGTCCCTGTAAAGAGAAAGTTATCAGTCCTGATGTGAGGATCTGTTGGGCTAGGATCTGGGTCTGCATGTCCCTGAGTGACTGCCACATCCACACTGCTGCCACCACTCCCACCACCTGACAGCTCTGGCAGGTCATTTGGTGTCAGGAATGAGGTTGGTTAAGTCCAGTGGCTGGAGCTGGAGTCAGGGCTGGGAAACTGAACTGAGCCTCAGAACCAGAAGCTAGATCCTAGAGTCAAGGGTCAGACCAGAGTCAGCACCAGGAATCGGACCCAAGAGTCAGAACTAGGTTACCTGGAGTCAAGGAAGACAGAAGCAGGCTTGGTCTGAGGAAGGATCAAGGCTGGGACAAGGCAAGGATGCAGGAGCAATACAGGATCTGCTTCACGAGCAAGTCAAGAATGTGCCTTGTGGCACAAAGTCTATGTCTACACTTGCAACTTAGATCAACTTGATGATGCTTAAGTCGACCTACACAAAACCACATCCACACCGGGCACTTATTAAGTCCACTTAAGCTCTTCCTTAAATCGACTTAATAACTACCACTCTTTAGGTCAACTTAATTCCTAAGTCGATTTGTTAAGTTGACTTAAAACCAGTGTGGATGCCCTAAGTCAACCTAATTGGCCTTCAGGGTGGGGGGGGGGGGAATTGGCTGGGGAGAAGGGAGCATGGCTTGGGGGAGATGAGGTGGGGAAAAGGGAGCCGTGGCTTGGGGGAGAAGGATTGCCGGGGGAAGGGACAGCCACGGGCAAACCCCTGCGGACCCGGGGCTCCCGCCACAGGAAAACCCCTCTGGGGCTCCTCTGCCGTGTGGGAGCCAGCAACCCAACTCCCCAGCCACAGCTCTCCCTTCTCCACCTCCCCCAGCTGCGGCTCTCCTCAGCCCGATCTTCCCCAGCTGCAGCTCTCCTCTGTTGACCTAGCACCTGCCTGTATAGATGCAGGCAGTTGACTGGAGTGTTCTGTGTAGATGCTCTAAGTCGACTTAGCTTAACAAGTGTAGACATAGCTAAAGACCCTCCAGGTATTCCCCCTAGACCCTAAACTGGAACCAGTAGAAACATGGTGCTTGACCCTACAAGGCTCACAGCCCATTAAGACCTGTTTCGCCAGAGCTGTCAGGTAGTGGGTGCCATTTTGTTGTCTAGTCACCCTGTTTTGTGAGATCCCTTTATAATTCTTTGCAGTCTGCTTAGGACCTAACTATATTGAATAATATTTTTATCATCTCCAGACTCTGCCATCTTCCTGGTTATCTCTTTTTGCAGATCATTTATGAATATGTTTAACATCACAAGTTCCAGTACAGATCCCTGGTGGACCTTGCTAATTATCTCTCTCCAATTGTGAAACTTACTATTTGGTCCTACCCTTTGTTTCCTGTCTTTTTAACTAGCTATTGATCCATGAGTGAGCCTTCTTTCCTATCCCTTGACTGTTCATTTTGCTTAAGAGTCTTTGGTGCGGGATCTTGTCAAAAGCTTTCTGAAAGTCCAGGTACACTAGATTAAGTGAATCACCCTCATCCACATATTTGTTGACCCCCTCAAAAATTCTAGATTGCTGTGGCATGATTTCCCTTTATAAAAGCCAAATCTTATTCTTCAACGTATCTTCACACTCAGTTTTTCACTGTGATTTCAATCAATTTTCCTGGTACTGAAATTAGGCTTATTGGCCTATAATTGCCGGGATCACCTCTGGAACCTTTTTTAAAAATCAGCATGACATTCGCTATCCTCCAGTCAGCTAGTACAAAGCTGATTTAAATGATAGATTACATACCTCAGTTAGTAGTTCTGTAATTTCATATCTGAGTTCCTTCAGAACTCTTTGGTGAAAACCATCTGGTAACAATTTGTTTTAAAACCTACCTCCCTTATGAACGCCCCATCCTGGACAGTTCTCAGATCTGTCACCTAAAAAAAAAAAATGCTCCTGTGTGTGAGTGCTTAGGTGTGGGGATTTCCTTCAGCTCCTCTGCAATGAAGACCAAAGCAAAGAATTCATGTACGTACTCCTCAATGACCTGGTCTTCCTTCAGTGCTCCTTTCACAACTCAATCACCTGTTGCCCTCATTGTCTGTTGGCAGGTTTCCTCTTTTCAATATACTTAATTTTTTTTTTTTAAAAAAAATTGTGGCTAATTTTTGTGTGTTTTGCTAGTTGGGATATGCATTTTACTTGGGTGTTGGTCTTATGGTGGTTTTTGTTTTTGTTTTTTTGTTTTTTACATTCAACTTGCAAATATTTCACTCTTGTAACTGTTGCTTTTAATTTCCATTTGACTAGCATTCTTATTTGTATGTAGTTTCCATTTTTAAAATAAATGCTACTACGGTGTTCTTGGGTATCCTCCCCACCCTGATATTAAATTTTATTACATTTTGGTCACTATTACCAAGCAGTTCACCACTTGAACCAGATCCTTGTGTGCCATTTTGGACTAAATCAATTGTCTCTCTCCTTGTGGATTTCAGGATTGGCTTCTACAAGAAGCCATCATTAATGTTGTCTAGAAATTTCATCTTTGCTTCCCATCCTATGGTGACGTGTACCCAGTCAATTTGGGGATAGTTGAAATTCTCCAACTATTACTGAATTTTCTCTGTTAAACGACTTTTATATTAATTTCAGTCCATCTTGTATGTCTGTATTCCTGGTCTCAAGCATTGAACTGAAAGTGTGTGAACATCCAAGGTAAGGGAATAGACATGCGCTGTGTCTTTTAGGGGTGTATACTGCAAAGTGAAAAGGGGTACAGAGCTTAGAGTGATACCCAGTGCTGTCCCTGTCATTGGGCACAAGGGACATGGGCCCCAAATGTGCTGAGCAGTGCCCTAAATGCTGCCAGGGAGCTGGAGCCGGGGGGCTATTTTAAATATTCTGCCCTGCTGTGCTACTAGACATGTAACATAGGGTGGAGCAGGGCGGGAAATGTAAAAAGCTGGGCTCTGCTGCATCTGGAGGCTCCCAGTTTCACAGCAAAGTAAGTGCTCTGCTCAGTGGGGGAGGTGGGATAGAGGAAGAAAAAAGAAAGGGCTTGGGCCAGGGTGGGCAGTGGAGCTGCTGAGGTGGGGGGAGGAAAGGGGTCAGGGGGTGGGTGTGCAGCAGGGGGATGAGGAAGGGGGCTTGGCCTGGCAGGTGGGGATTGGCTCCTCCATCCCAGGGCCAGCAGTGAAGAGCTAGCTGGGGCTCAGGCCTGGCAGTGGGGTTGGCAAGCCGGGTCAACTCCAGGGCTGGCCTCTGGGATTGGTGGCTCTGGCGGTGGCAAGATCGGGCCCCGGGCGAGATCAGGCTGGGAGCGGTGGGAGGTGCAGGGGGTGGCTTTTGGTCGGAGGCTGTGCTTCAAATGGTGTTTTGGGGCAGCAATGCCCTTGGCGACGCCTCCTCAAATTTTCTGGGCTTTCACCCTGTCGAAAATTGTATATAAAGACTCCACAATGGTTACTACATCAGTGCAGCTACTGCAATCCTCACTGTCCAGAACCTTGAGTGTGTGCAATATGACGTGGAAAAAGAATGAAACTGCAGAGGAGAAAAGCGCACTCCTACAACAAAATTTGTAAAGCAGCAGCAAGACATCGCCAGCAAGAAAGCGAAGAACAACGAAATACCTGACTTCAAAAAGATTGTGAGGTAGGAGCAAGACGTCACCAGCAGGAAACTGAACAACAGAGAGGCAACGACTGGAAAAATAGCGTGAAAGTGACCAGCAACCACTTGATGAACATGAAGAGCAGTGTGTTGAAAGACAAAGAAAGTGAAAGGCTCCACAGGAGCACAAGGAGCAGGAAATTGAGTGAGGTAAACATTGACGACTTGAAGAGCAGCAGAATGATGTAGTTACTTCATTTCAACAGGAAATCCCAGTGTTTGCCAACAAGTCATGCATTGTGTGTGAAAACCTGTGCTACCCAAATCAACTGAAATCCATGGCAACACAGCAATGTAGTTGGTAGGCGAAGTCATACTTTTCTTCAGGTTTTTTTGCAGAAACAGAAACAGGACCTTTGTTACTGCTGCATGAGCCATTTGAAGACCTCAAAATACACATGTCCTCCAAAGGCTTATTGGAACAGTATGATTCCCAAAGAATTGGCAAACCTTACTGCTGTTGAGTGAAACTTTCTTTCAAGGATTGTCCCATTCCTGAAAATCATCAAATTTGACAGGTGATTTGGGCAACGTGGTTCCAAAGGGCAAGCAATATTGTTTGCTCATGATGATCACAAGATTCAAGAACAGTTACCAGACAAACTACCATGTCGACTTGAAGATTGTGAAATGATATTTGTCACCGAAATGTTAGATAGCATAAATATCATACAGGAATTTACTGTTGATATAAACAAAGTGAAAAGTGCTCTAGTCTGGTTGAAAGACAACCTAGAAATTCTATTGATATGTGACCATTGAGTTTCTTCCTGAACATGAATATCAGATTTTGAACATCTGTCATTTGCTTGTGAACTCCAGTGAAACATCTTCAACTTACTGGAGTGAAGCTGGACAGAATGTGAAGATCATAAGAGATCATTTGAACCAGAATGATGAACTTGTTCAGCAATAATGGTGGAAAGCAATTCACAGCCATTGTTACAGCAGTGAAGGCTCATATCACCCCTCCTTAAAACTGGATCCCGGCAACAAGTGAAAACATCCTGATTAAGGGTGACAGATTCTACATTACATGTGTGAAGATGCTGCCTCTCGACGCATCCAGCTCCCATCAAGTGGTTATCTGCTGGTCAGCAATCTCCTACAAGCTCTGACTGACTTTTATGGAAAGAAAGTTGGTATCTGCTTTGCTGAGGATGCACCGATTTATGGGAATGTCAGTAGACGGCATAACTTCATTGATTTGGAGAATGGACTGCAGCACCTGTTTGCTTTCCACAACAAAGGTATTATCATCTGCAATGATTATTCATGAGCTGTTTTCAAGATCAAAAAACTGAATTATTTGTTTGATTTGCACTCTGTGGGACCTAAAGGTGCACCTGCATGGTCAGGAAATGGAAAGGCATGCATTCTTCAAGCGTCTTCAATGAATGATCTCACTAGACTGTGCAAACGAAGTACTGCAGTGTGCAGTGCACAGTACACAATTATGTTCAGTGTGATATTGAGAACTTGCTGTTGGGACCACAAAATCACAATCAAATATCAGAGCAACTTCAAGTAATTCCTCAAGGTGCTATCAAGGAGGTTCTAATTCAGGCCAGTTTGCTCCTGCAAATTGATAGAAACTATCCTGATGTTGCTGAATTTGTTGAAGCCAAGGCAAATGAAGAGGGTCAAGACTGTCTGTGGAAACTTCAATGAAAAACAAAAAATAACATTGTCCATGAATTTGCTCCACCAACAGTTTTAATATGAAAGTTTTCCCTGTGCCAGCTCCAAGAGTAATGAAGAGATGAACCGGCAGTTGAATATTACTTGCAGTCAGTTCTTGGTGAATGTGAAATACGATGAAATTGAACAGGTCATGTTGCTGCAGATTCATATGCCCTTGATTTGTTGCAAATTCTTCATCACTCATTTGTAGATTTGTCTCTTCAATATCCATGATTTCAGCCCTATGCTCATCTCATCCATGAGTTGAGACTTTGCAGTTCTGCCTGTCTGTCTGGCCCTACAGTTGTAACTGGAAGAATTTCAGAGAATGCTACCATAGAGGTCCAGTACTTTAATCTCTTACTGAGCAGACTAAAATTTTGCCTCTAAAATAGCTCTTTTACCTTTCCCTATGTCACTGGTACCTACCTGTATCTCAGCCTTGCTTATATCTGCCTGCATGTCTTGAAAGAGCTATAACCTTTGCACCTAGCAGGCATGTGGTTCTCTCAATCATCACAAACCTAACTACCTAGATTTCTAATAATTAAATCCCCAATTTCTATTACCTGTCTCTTCCTAATAACTGCAGTCCCCTCTCCTGGAAGGGTACCCTCAGTGCATGGCATCATCTAGGAGAGTCCATTATGAGATTATTTCTCTCCATGTTTGATGATTTCCTTTTCCTGAGACATTCATCCTCCTCAGCAGCGTGGAAGTGGCCAGACTAGTGAGGCACTGCTCTGCTGGGTCCCAGAAAGTCTTATTTATGTACCTTTGTCTCCATTAGCTCCTCTCGTTCAGTCACTCTGACTTCAAGAGCCCATACTCAGTCTCTAAGGCCATGAGATGCTTGCCTCAAGTACACACATATGCTACCCGTTCACAAGGCATATACATGCTGCATTTAGTGCAATCAACCGGTAGCTCCCACTCTGCTTCTGGACTTCTATCTGCATTACTTTTATTCTTGCAGCTGTTTTTGTTTTGTTGATTATAGTTCTTTTATTTTGTTTTGGGGGAGGTAGAAGAGCAGTACCATGAGAGAAGTAGAACAGGAAGAAAGCAGAATTGAGACGTCTCAAAGTTTGGTCCAAGCAAGGGGGTTTGGGATGTCATTTGAGCTCCCTGCCTCAGGTCCCAAAATGTTGTGGGCCAGACCTGCTGTTATATTATACTTCATCATAAGGAGTATGGGCAATTTTGTCATATAACACGAGGGATGTCAGAGAATGACCAATTGGCTGTGTCAACAGGTCACTGACTAAAACTGGATGGGATTGTTTTCAATTAGAGAGACTAGGTAGCATTTCTAGAATATAAAATCTATCAATATCTGTATGGGACACCTTGTACCATTCTGATTACAGATTACAAATTACAAACCACTTGTGGGACTCTCTGGTGAAAAGATATGTGTGGCAATGGCAGCTACATGGCCTACACTGTTGCCATTGTCAGAACAACTTAGTTCTAGGGAGCTTTCAGGAGAGATTGTGTTATTCATGCACTATCTCTACCAGGTGTTACAGCTTTATCCCCTTAAGGGGGAAGGGTGCCTAAACAAATACCCAGTCCTTTTAAATGCAGATGTTAGGAAGCTCCCGAAGTCCCTAAGCAAAGACTACCACTAACAATGATTTTTGTCTATTTGCTGTGCATGTGACATTTAATAAGGCAGTATGATTACAATCACACAGGTTAAGGCAGTGATTAGCAGTACAATAAGCATCCAATATATTCACAAACTCTCTAAACTGCAATGCTCCTTATTGCATGAATGCAGATTCAGGGTTTTGCATCAAGTATGGCTTTAAACACATGACATAGAGAGTGTGACAGAGCCCAATATACATATAATCCAATGCAATCAAGAACACAAGCCCATATGTAAAACACAATCACACAGGACTCTTTGTGCTGTTGTACAGGGATCACACCTGTTGAGTCATGGGGTTCACCTGTATGCTGTTGCACACAGGGTTTAGTCCCAGACCTGGTCAACGGTTATCCCCCATTCACACTCCCTGCAGCAGAGTTAGAGCAGCACGGACACCAAGCACAGAGGTTGCCCGTTTATGCACTCACACAAGAAAGGGATCCAGTGGGTCACGAGGTTCACCTGTGCACCCTTGCTTTCAAAGCCTTGTGGAGGCTTTGGTGCGGCTGCACACAGATTAGTCTCAGTACTGGTCACCGGCTTATAATTTCATCACACACACTCTCTAACACAACATTATAATTGATAAAAATAAGAGCATTTATAAGTACACACACAGAGAAGCAGAAATGCTAGCACAATTACACCCAAAGCAAATCCTATACCTCCCCCAGTTCTTACATCAACTCCAAACCCAAGGCTTGATGCAGCTTTTGTTCATTTACTTAAGAGTCTCAGCATAAAGCTGGGAAAACCTTAAAACTTTTTGTGTTACTTTTTGCTTAGGAGCCAGTCGCTACTCTGGGCTCCTTTCACTTTAATTACCTTTCCTTTGGTTATCAACGGACTCAGCGGGTAGGAATCAATGGCTCGATGTCTGGTTGGCAACCGGTAACGAGTGGAGTGCCCCAGGGGTCGGTCCTGGAGCTGGTTCTATTCAACATCTTCATTAATGATCTTGATGATGGAATAGACTGCGTGCTTGGTAAGTTTGCGGATGACACCAAGTTGGGGGGAATGGTAGATACCCTGGAGGGCAGGGACAGGATCCAGAGAGACTTGGACAAATTGGAACACTGGGCCGAAAGAAACCTCATGAGGTTCAACAAAGACAAGTGCAAAGTCCTGCACTTAGGATGGAAAAATCCCATGCACTGCTACAGGCTGGGGACCGATCAGCTAAGTAGCAGCGCTGTAGAAAAGGACCTGGGAGTTATGGTGGACGGGAAGATGAATATGAGCCAATGGTGTGCCCAAGTTGCCAAAAAGGCCAATGGCATATTAGGCTGCATCAGTAGGAGTATTGCCAGCAGATCGAGGGATGTGATAATTCCCCTCTATTTGACACTGGTCAGGCCGCATCTGGAGTACTGTGTCCAGTTTTGGGCTCCCCACTACAGAAAGGATGTGGACAAATTAGGAAGAGTCCAGCAGAGGGCAACAAAAATGATTAGGGGGCTGGGGCACATGACTTATGAGGAGAGACTGAAGGAACTAGGCTTATTTAGTCTACAGAAGAGAAGACTGAGGGGAGATTTGATAGCAACCTTCAACTACTTGAAGGGTTGCTCCAAAGAGGAGGGAGCTAGGCTGTTCTCGAGGGTAACAGAGGACAGAACAAGGAGCAATGGTTTCAAATTACAGCTGGGGAGGTCAAGGTTGGATATTAGGAAAAACTTTCTCACTAGGAGGGTGGTGAAGCATTGGAATGGGCTATCTAGGGAGGTGGTAGAATCTTCATCTTTGGAGATTTTTAAGGCTCGGTTAGACAAAACCCTGGCTGGGATAATTTAGGGGCAGTGGTCCTGCTTTTTAGCAGGGGGTTGGACTAGATGACCTCGTGAGGTCCCTTCCAACCCTATTATTCTATGATTCTATGATTCTATGATCAGATGGCTGGTCTGATCTTCCCGATAGCTGGCCAGGCCTCCGAGGTTTCTTTCACCCGGTCCGTCCATGTCCCACTGGGCTGGATGGGGAGTGCTCGTGGGGTGATCAGTCCCAGAGCCCCTTAGCCTCAGAGTAAACTGAGACAAACAACTCTGAATTCCCTCCCCACACAAGCCTCCTTTTATTGCCCAAAAGATCACAGTGATGTGGTGTTTTTTACTCCTAAGGTCCAGCTGTTTTCTTCTGATTGTCAGAAGACCCCTCTGACCCCCCTTCTCTCTCTGTGGTTATCTAGCCCGAGGGCTGGGGGTCTGTTAACCTACCCCTCCCCTCTGTAGCTAGTTTAACCTGCTCTCTGTTTGCACTTTTGTAATGGTCAGTCAGCTTTATCTAATTTAACAGTTTTATGGCCTCTCCCATCTTTATGCTCTTCAACTCTTTTTTTTTTTTCTCTTTCCAACTGCTGATCTTGTGGCCTCGGTTTTGGACAGCCTAAGCCTGAACATATACCTGACACCAAACACCAATAATGGAGTCCCAGGTAGGGAGATACACTGGATAGAATCCTATCCTGCCTCGAGAGAGCATCATATTGAAAGGTAGGCTAAATGATGTAAGAGGGAAGAGTTCTGCCCATTTAGGTCTAGAAATACTGAAACAAGCGTAGAGAATGGATATGTATTGTGGAACACAAGCCATTCACTCCCCGCCCCTCCCCCAGGATGAGATAAAGTCCTGACTGAATTACATGAAGTACACTGTGGCATTGCACACATGAAATCTTTGACTGGGTGTGGTGGCTACCTATGAGGATGAGGGCCTGGAAAAAGTAGTAAAGGGATGTCACTAATGTCAGATATTCCAGTGCCAGGGTGTATGGGTGTCCCTCACCCCTAGAATGGCCAGAACACCCATGATTCTACATATGTGTAGATGCTACAGGCCCATGTAAAGTGTTTCTAACCTTAGTGGATGCACATTCAAAATGACTAGCCCTACTTGGATGACCCCACAACCTCCACTGCTACCCAAACAGTCCCTTGCCTCACACAGACTACCAGAAATACTTGTCACACCACGAACCAAATTTTACAGGAATGGAGTTTAACAAGATTCTGAGCAAAAATAGGATTAAACTTAATATTCAGACTTCCCTTCTTGTCAATTGTCAATTATTAAGTTGACTTAACAAAGTCAACTTAACTTTTCTAGTGTAGACATAGACCCTTGTTGACCTTATTAAGTCAACTTAATGCTTTAAATTGACTTAATAAGGTTGACTTAGGCACTAATCCCCTTCCACACTGGCTTTAAATTGACTTAAGGTGTTGACTTAAGGCTTAAATTGACCTAAAATGAGGTGTTATTAAGTTGACTTAAGCTTTCCTTAAGTCGACTTAAGGAAATGCTTAAATCAACTTAATAAAAGCCCAGTGTGGACGTGACTTTGTTTAGGTTGACTTAAGCCTCCTTAAGTTGACCTAGGTTGCCTGTGTAGACGCACCCTATATGTCTTGTCCTAACTCTGTTGTCCTAGCAGTCCTCAACAAAACTTCTCAGCAAGACCACAGACTTGGTTCAGTGGCAAAGATGCTTGAACAGATTTATTGTCAATAAAGAAACGTCATAGTTCCCTAGATCTATGTTTATAGACAAACTAACACATGTATGGCCATCACAAAGGACCACTCAGTCAAAAGAAGGATTTTCCACTGCCGAAGTGTTAAGGTGAGATATCCCAATATTTTTAGACTGAGACAAACCATGTGGGATAAACAATTTGCATGTCACCTTATGTGTTTCATGATACGATTATTACCTCCCTTTGTATCTTTCTCCTGATGTTTCAAAATAAACACCCCTATTCATCACTTCTCTCAAACCATCTTATCATGAGCTAGATTGGGATGTTCTTATGCTAGCCTGCTGGAATATGTTTACATATTCAATGCATTTTAGCAATGCTAGCAATACTTGTGTCAAGTTAATGTTCTGGACACTGAATTTGGAGGGAAGCATTTACCTTTTAACAGGGCCTGACTTTTGCTCAGAGCTTAACTTTAGCTGACTTTGGTTCAGGCTCAGGCTTTGCAGCAGACCCCATGCTCCAGGTTCTCTCTCTCTCCTGCATCCTTAACTTCCAGCTTTCAGTGGTCTAGTGGAAAGAGCAATACAGACTTTTAAGAGGGGATGAGGATGATGCTTGATGGGAGCTTGGAAACAAAGCTGTCTTTCTTTAGAAATAGAGAACCATGCCTCAAACGACAACACACATGAGCTTGGTCCAGTTATTTGATGAAAAGAAAAATAAGAACTCATTTGGACTCAATGTTTCGCAGTATGGAGTGGAGGAGGGGAGAAACACTGAGGAAACAAACTTCTCAAAAACAAAACCATGATGACCAGAATTTGATTCTGAGGACCTGGCTTATACCTACAGTTTCAACATTCCTCTGCTAACGGGGATTCCCGTTACTATCCTTTTAAATTCTGCTTATTAAGTAATGGTCGACTCATAAGATGACATCATATCCAAGCCTTTCCCAATGGGTGCCTTTCCCATTGGGTGTTGACCAGCTGGAGAAGCCAAAATCAGAAGAGGGTGCAGTTTTTTCAGTATTGACTGTGGGAAGTGGGGGTGCTATGGGGGTACTATGGAAAGAGACTACCCCATGAGAGAGATGAAGCCCTTATTTAAAAGACTACACATGTGCTCTAAATTAAGAGGGGAGGGATGTAGTAATGTGGTTATCAAGGGATTACCTTGATTACTCAGAGTATGGCTCCACCTCTTCCTTTCTTCCTGTTTAATTAGCATGTGTTTTCCCCACTACAGGCACTCACTTTGTAGGTAGCTGAATAAAGCAGCATATTCCCAGCCTACAGTTCTGTAAGTACAGTGTGTGTCTTGTCTACAGAGTGATCCCTTTTACCAATGCTTCCAGAATGGAGAGCTTTGTGTCCAGGAAGAGAATGTGTTTTGTACCTAAGGTATATGCGTTCTCAGTGAATGGGACTTCTTGTGTCATTCCATTATAGTTTTCGGACTTTGGAGGGTAAAAGCCAGTGGCTGTGGATTTTCATATTCCCCCCCAAACCCACAGAGAATCAATAAATAGTTCTGACTGTGTCATTAGCTCACTCTCTCCCCCTCTTCTCTGCTCTCACTCAGCCCATAGGAGGAAAGAGATACAAGAGGCAGCACTCACATGCAGGCGCATGCAAACTGTTGCCAGGGCAGCACTCCAGACTGATGTACATAAATGTACTTGTATCAGTTTCTGACAGGACCCCCTGCTGAACTGGCTTTCTACTGCCCAAATCACACACCAGCTTTGTGCTCCCAATAATGCTCTTTATTGGTCTCACTTAATCCACCTCCAGTTCCCTCCCTCTCTGTCTCTCTCACACATGGGAAGCTCACTCTCTGCAATAAGTTCTCCCTTGGATAGATGGACGGACAGGGATGGGTAGGCACGCGCACGCACACAGGGAAGCTCACCCTCTGCAATAACTTCTCCCTAGGGTGACTATTAGTACCCCCCTACACTTACTTCTGGTGAGCGTTTATGGAGCCTGCCTTTACAAGCCTCCCAGCTGCTCTGTGTTAGCTCACCCCTGCAGGGTGTACACAGGTGCCTCCTGTCTCTACTAATTAGGGCCACAGTGGCATGGGACTGAACCAGTTTGGCTGCTCCCAGCAGCTTGTCACAGTACTAGATTAGCATTAACAAACCAACGTTTAGAATAAACCAATTGATCCATTGAGATAAATAAAGTTATTTCCCTCCACTTCCAGCATTCCAGTTAATTCTGTCTTTCAGCTGGCACTAAGAGCTTAAGTGATCAGGAATCTCTTGGTCCATTAATTAAAACTCCCATTAAAATCAGAATTTTGCCACAGTAAGGACTCAAAGACCAAGGCTATGTCTACACTAGTAAAAGTTAGGTCGACTTTGTTAAACTTTCAGTCGACTTAAAGCTGACCTTATTAAGTCGACTTAACAAAGTGGACTAAGGCTACTTAACTTTAAGTTGATTTAGTCCACTTTAAGCCAACCTAACCACCCTTAAGTCGACTTAATAAAGTCAACTTAAGGGTTACTCCACATCCACACCATCCTTATGACGACTTAAGTAGACCTAATGGTGGTTCTTATTAAGTCAACTTAAAGAAAGAAAATGTTTGCGTTACTGTAATTCTGCTACTGCAATCTGTATTAAAGCCCATTGTCCTAGGTGCTGTATGAACATGTATGAAAGCATGATCCCTTCCCCAAGCACCTTAAACTTCGAAAAGAGAACAGTCCAATATCCTCTCAAAAGCCATGCAGATCCCACTAAAGTCTACTGAAAGACTCCTGTTCACTTCACTGAGAGTTGGTACAGAACCTTAGTTTATTTTCTCAGACAACTGTTGATCATGGAGATACATTTTCACCATAAACCTGTGCAGAAATAAACCTCCCATACTGTATAATGCAATCACATGTGTTTCTTCTTTTAACTATGTGGTTTTGTTCTTTGATTGACAAGTAAAATCTTTAAAAATAAGCTTGACAATGAAGATCCTAACTGAGCATGCACAATACACTAAACATTTGTTTCTGAGCCAGCTGAGCTGTTGATCTTTTCAGTCAGTTAAGACAGAATTGCAATGCCCAGCTGATGAACTTGCTGTCTTGCTTTTCATCACTGAAAATGGCACTGCATAGACAGTCACACAGGCAGTTGAAATTTTGATGAAATTTGTACTTGCATGCCAACTTTATTCCATCAGATGAGCTCAAAGTACTTTCCAAATGTTCATTAAATGCTTCTCTACATCCTGTGTGACACTCACAAACTAGGTGCCAGCTCTTGCCAAGGTTTTAGACCTTAGCTGAGCACTGACAAATTCATTGCTGGAAACCAATCTGTTTCACCAGTATGTTAATATGGTTAAGATGGGCATTGAATGTATAATTGTGTTTAATCTTTATGAAATGCTTCCATGTTGCTGCATGCATTAATATGACTCATATCTTTACCACCTGCTATAAGGTAATATTTTAAGGTGTTCTAAAACTGTGAATCTGTTCTAAACTGTGAATCTGTCAGGAGGGATCATCTTCTGCTCATCAAGAAGACTATCAAAATTAAATGGGCCACTGTGGGAAATCATAATACACGACTTTGCTAATTGCCCCTCTGTAGCCAGGAGGGCTATGTCTACACTTGTTAATTTAAGTCGACTTAGTTAAGTCAACTTAGTGTATCTACACTTGAAATTAAAGTCGACTTAAAGGGGAACTTAGAAAGTCAAACTAGAGCATCCACACTGGATGCCTAGGTCAACTTCTAGGGGCTTAGGGGGACCTAGGGGAGGTCCATGGGGGCAGGGGGACACCCCTTGCCCAATGCCAGGGGGCTCAGCCTTTGCCCCATTGTACATAGGTACAATGAGGCAAAGGGGGACAAGGACCCTGGCAGAGCATAGGGGCAGGGTGGGCAGGGCTTCCTGATCTTTTTGTTTACCTCCTGGTCTAGGATAGGAAACACACAACCTCCTGCACCAGGAAGTGGCTAACCCAGTCTGCTGTCTCATTGGGCCTCGATCCCAGCCCTGCAGCCAGCTGGTCACATGCCCTGCATAGTTCAGCAGGTTGGGTCATTCCCAGACTGCTGCTTGGATCCACATGCTCTACATGTTCCATTCCTCTTCAACTGCTGGAAACCAGTGAACAGGAAGTGGCTCTGAGCACATGGCTCCGACTCTTATGCCAAATACCGAAAGACTTCATGGTTCCAAATCATGGGCCAAATCTTGCGAGACCTGTCCACTCCTGTCCGTTTGCCTATCATGGAAGATGCCTAAAAACACCCCTTGTTAGGCTGAAGGTCAGCAACCAATAAAATAAACAGAAGCAGTGAAGGGAAGGAGGCAAAGTGTAACCACCTCCACCAGGAATAGCAGAGCTCACCAGGATTGGTAATCACTCTCCTTCTTCACAACCTCTCCACAACCTTTCCTCAGCTAAACAATCAAGCGCATTCCTATACTAGTAATTATGGAGCCACTTATTCCACCTACCTTATCTCTCAGAATTTGGGGAAAAGAGGAAGGCTAGAACCATATGAATTAGAACTCACAGCATGTGGTTCATTTCCTATTACTCGATGGCTATGTCTACACTTGTTAATTTAAGTGGACTTAGCATGTCCCCACTCAAAAATTAAGTCGACTTAGAGGGGACCCTGCCAAATCGATCTAGAGCATCCACACTGGATGCCTAGGTTGACTTGTAGGGGCTAGGTGGACCTCAGACAGGTCCACGGTGGTGGGGGGGGCACCCCTTGCCAAGTGCCATGGGGCTCTCTTATTATGTGTTAGGACAAGACCTTAATCCCTAATTGGTTTGTGGGCACTAGTGTGCTTGTAGAATAATAAATACAATAATAGGTAAATATCATAGGGTGCGTCTACACTTAGAAATTAAGTCGATTTAAGCTTGCTTAAGTCGACTTAATTTAATCTGCGTCCACACTATATTTTCCTTAAGTCGACTTAAGCAGCTTTAAGGAAAATTAAAGTCGACTTTGTTAAACCTCATTTTAAGTAGATTAGAAAGTCGACTTTGTAAGATTTAGAATTTCCCTAGGCAGGTCGATTTAGAAAGTCGACTTAGTCAGTGTGGACGCGGAGTAGCCCTAAGTTGACTTTAAATCAAATTGGGGGCTTTAGGGCTTCCCCACTGCCCTTCTTGCCAGGGTGGCTGGCACAGCCACAGCCTGGCATGCCCCCCACAGGGCAGGGCAGAGCTCTGCCCACCCTGGTCCTATGGTACAAGGTACAATGGGGCAAAGGCTGAGCCCCATGGCACTTGGCAAGGGGTGCCCCCCCCACCACCGTGGACCTGTCCACCTGTCCACCTAGCCCCTACAAGTCAACCTAGGCATCCAGTGTGGATGCTCTAGATCGATTTGGCAGGGTCCCCTCTAAGTCGACTTAATTTTTGAGTGGGGACATGCTGTGAAGAATTTACAATCTAATTTAAGATAAGAAGCAACAAATTGATATGTAGCTTGTCATTTGACACGTATTATAATCAAGATTTCCTGTGTCAGCCACTGTAAAGAGAAACACAAGCATAGTTAGTAAAACTGTATTCAACAGAGTATACAAAAAAATCCAAAGCTGCTGTATCTGTTGAAGGTAACGATGTCACTGGCCTACTGTGTTTATTTTTTAATAAGACAGGATTTAATATAGAAATACAATTGCTCATGTCTGTCTTCTCTCATTGTTATATATTGCCTGTGGGAAGAGGTAAATTGTCATCCTTTCTTTGTTGTTTAGCCATGGTAGCTTTTCAGTTAATAATAATTTAAAGACAAATTGTTTTGGCAGGCCTTGTGTTTATCTGTGAATGATACAAAAAGCATCAGCTATCAGTTGGTTTTGTTGCTGCAACTCGGTACAAAGTAAGATATGGGTGTCTGAAAGGGCCCAGTTATTTTATTTTGTATAGGTTTAATTTTGGTGTGAAAACCTTCTCTTGAGGAGCACCACACTTTTGTTTATGGTGATTCACCTTATAGTCCTTTGTTACAAACTCTTATTCTACTTTCATTTATTAAGATGTGACATGATTGAACTAGCAGAATGGTTATCTCACTTTGCATATATCAAAAATGTAATTTTGGGCCAATTACTATTTGTTTCTTATTTTCTGGGATATGCTAGACAAGCAAATATAAAACTAATATTTCTTTACTTTTAAATTTGTACTTTTGCAATCATAATATAGTGTGTGAGGGGTGAGCGTTGTTGGTTTTGTGGGTTTTTTTTTTTTTAGAGGGAAATCCTTAATGATTTTTTAAGGAAAAAAAAATCATTACTTGCAATTATTTGGCTAGAAGGCACTGGAATAGCCTCTTCCATTCAAGAGAAACACTGAGGGTTGGAAGATCTCAACTGGAGCCCTATCTTCCTTGCTGAACCCTTTCTAAGACGTACCTACATAAGTCAATCAAGAAGAAAATCCACATGCTAATACAGATTGTTACCTGAGAAATAGAATATAAACATGTAATTAATGGCATTGTAATGTGTACAGACTCACAAAGAGACAATTTTAAGTGTCGAGGACAATCTTTACTTTCACATTTTTCTGTCTTTTGAGCACTCACCTTAAAATTCTCTCAATTCTAGGTTCTAGGTTGTCTTTAATTTTTCAAAAGGAAAAAGACTTGCCATAATTGGGAACAATTTTACATGACATCACCAGGATGACTTGTTAAACAGTGGGTGAATATATGTTGTTGCAAGGAACTCTGAGGAACCCTGCCTCATTCAGTGAATGCCTCATTCACTGAAGCATAGCTCCAGAGTGAAAATGTACTCTATACTACTAAAAATTTTTGGCCCAATTCAAAACCCATTAAAGTCAACAGAAAAACTCTCAGTGCCTTCAGGGGGCTTTGTCTCTGGTCCTCAATGTACAGAGTACACTGAATGAAGTAGACACCACAGGAACTCTGTTTTAGACAATGTACACTTTATTGCACAGTAGGTAAGTGCACTTATGCAGCAGAACCCAACTTGTATTGTTAAAAATACTGGTATAATAAAATACTCAGACTTGGCCAAATAAAAAGGTATTTTCACTGGAATAACCAAAGACACTTGTCGTTGCCAAGGATTATATGACAGGCAAATTTCAGCTTTCTTCTCTATTTATTTCAGAACTAAAGCTGTTCAATAAAAGGCCAAAGACATGGGGGTTTTTTATAACAGGAAAATTATTTTTTAAATTCTCTGTTCATTCAGAAGTAGCTGAATTGTTCATCCTGAAGATCTCCAGATTATGGGCTTGTGTACCCTTGAAATGCTACAGCTGCACCATGGTAGTTCTTCAGCATATATACTTCTTACGCCAACCGGAGGATTCTTTCAATTGACTTTAATGGGAGTTGGGATTGGGTTCCAAATTGGGAAACTTACTGCAGTGGGGAATCTGAGTGTAGAATTTTGCTTCCAGAGAACAGTTTGATATGCATTATTTTCCCTAGGTATGATGTAGCCAATGTATGTGATAATCATTCTCCACATTGACCTAGAGAACAACAATCCTGAGATTCAGCCTGCTAGTCAAAACATCACAGAATCTCAACTCAACTGGATTGGTCAAAAATATAATTAAAACAACATCCAGTGAAATATTGTATGTTACATGTTAACTTCAACAATATACTGTACAGGAATTTGTCACACTTTCAGGGTGCAATTCAGACCAGTAAGGCATTGTGTCACCATTTGCCCTGCAGTCCTGAATGCCTTACAAATCTATGCTGTAGTAGCTCCCTGCCAGCCTACAAGAATTCAGGTCATACCCTGAGGATCTGTGTGCTATGCAGCCAATTCTAATTCAGAAAATTTGATCCCCATAGCCTGTCTAGAATCCTACAGCACCACTCTGACTTCCATCAGCCTTGCTTACAACCATCAAGGCCACCCTAACATACTCCCAGGTCTGAACTTTCCTAAAACTGGTTGTTCTACAATGTCCAGCCCTCTGCTGGGTAGTTCAGAGAAGTAATAAGGTTGTTTGTTCTTTTAAAAAGACAAAGCACTCACAGCTTATTAACTTTACGGGGATAAATGTGCATTTCCCTGCAAACACAGCACTGGGTTGGTTTATAGTAAGACAAACAAATTTATTAACAGGCTACAGGTTAAGTGATGCTAAGTAAAAGGAATAAAGTTAGGAATGATTACTAGCAAATAAAGGTGAAGACATACATCTAGAAGTCTAAAACACATTCAAACAGGGTACAGGCTTTGTTCAAGATGTTTCTTTCACCAATCTTCCTTCTTCCCAGCCATGGATGACTTTCCCTCAGGCAGGACCTTCCACAGAAGCACCAAGGACTAGTTTAGAGTATAATCTCATTAAATATCCATATTTCCACTAACATATAGTGTTAATAGACACATTTCATAATCATGTTAATCACCAGTGTGCTATTATCTTTTAGAAAAGACCTCACTCTATACATTTCTATATTACAGCAATTCTGCATATAATCAATAGGTTAAATTGTTTATCTCTTGTGGTCCAGCCCTCCCTCCCCACATCTTTATAGGAAATAAATCTTTGCAATGTGTTCTCTGAAAAGTAAAACACAGACCTAACATCTTTCTCCTATTGGGGAAAAGATGATACAGTCTCCTACCCCACCTGCTTCTTGATATCTTTGTTTACCTGATATGTAAATATACCTTCATTGTGTCTGTTTGAAAACTAGGCTGCAAGTCAGAGGAGCAAACATACTCCTTTGACTAGGGCAGATATGTTTAACTGTTTACCAACTTCCCCAATATGCCTGGTTTAATCACACTTTAGTCATATTTTAGCATATATTCATAACTCTTAATACACACTGCATAGATAAATCACACAAGAATATTAATGATCAGCATTTTGTGAGCTATCACTTGAAAACTAATAAACTATACAAAAAGTATTATAATTGTGTGTAGAATGTGAGTACAGGGGTAACCGCTTAATGTCAAAGCATGTTATTGAGAGGTGTACAGTACCACTTACAAAAGTAAATTAATTTGGTGAAATAATTATTTAAATATTAATCAAAGCAGACATAGGTTAACTAACTGTCAGGCTGTGAAAGATAAGATATGTTATAATCCATGCCATTTTGGGTATAAGTGTTTTTGAGTAGCTGACACAATCTTAAACCATTTTTGACAGAGATTCCTGTGTGGGGGAGCAAGGGAAATGTTATTGTGACATTCAGTATGACATAAGGTCATGTCAAATTAATTGTGTCATTCAAACTGCCACACTATCATGAGGAAGGGTTACATGTTGCCATGCCATATGCCTGATCATAACTCCTAAAGAGTTTCCCTGGTAAGGCCTTTGTTTAATTGCTGCTTTAAAAAAAAATAAAAAAAGTAGATACACTTTTGAGAAAAATGAACTTGAACTTGGTGCTGAAGCTGTGTGAAATGATTGTAGCAAAGCCTATAACCAAGCAAACCACAGAGAAGCTTCTGTCTCATTCCCCTCCATCCCCCAACACACAAAACAGAATTGTATGGCCCAGTGTATCAGTGTAGCTCCACTGAATTCAATGAAGCTATGCTGATTTACAACTGAAGAAAGAAAGAAAGAAAGAAAGAAAGAAAGAAAGAAAGAAAGAAAGAAAGAAAGAAAGAAAGAAAG
>ML685779.1:20234699-20249602 GCA_007922175.1 Pelusios castaneus
AAGAAAGAAAGAAAGAAAGAAAGAAAGAAAGAAAGAAAGAAAGAAAGGATCACAGCAAGTCTCAGAACTCACGTCAATAGATTCAGGATCACAACACAGGGCTAAAAATAATAGTGCAGATGTTCCCACTTGGGATGGATCCCACGTTCTGAGATCCTCCCCCCTTTGTAAGTTTCAGAGCCTAGGTTCTAGCTTCTGCAGGAACGTCCAGTCATGTCCATGTCCAGACATGCAGTCCCATAAGCCTAAATCATTTGATCCATTCTTTGAGATTCACTGACACAGCTTTTTTTGGGGGGGTGGGAGGGTGGAGGTGGGGGCAGAACAGTGTAGACATATTGGCTGTGTCTACACTTAGAAAGATAGGTCGACTTTATTAAGTTGACTTTATTAAGTCAACATTAAGTCAACCTTTATTAAGTCGACTTAGAGAGTCCACATAAGACTCTTAAGTCGATTTAAAGTTGACCTTATTAAGTCGACCTAGAGAGTCTACACTAGACTCTCTAAGTCAACTGGTTAGGTCCAGGGGTAGCCAAAGCTCCTTTGGAGCTTCGCTCCCCAGGCTACGGGGGCTTGTCCTGGGGAGAGCCAGCCCCACGCAACTTGCAGCTTGTCCTGGAGAGAGCCAGCTGCGCAGGCTGGCTCTCCCCGAAAGAGGAAGCCACCAGCCCCAAGCAGTCCCAGGGAGAAAGGAGTGTGGGGGTTCCCTTCTGGTCAGGACTGCTCAGGTCCTGGAGAGAAGGAAGCCACACCCTGAACTCCCTTCTCTCAGACTAAGTGGTCCCGGCCAGAAGGAAGACCCCATGGTCCTTTCTCCCCGGGACCGCTCAGGGCTGGTGGCTTCCCGGTCTTGGGGAGAACCAGTCCCACGTGGGACTGGCTCTCCCCGGGATGAGCCGCTCATGGCATGCCTGTCCCTGCAGGGAGAGCCAGCTGTGCACATGCTGTGGGACAAGCTGCAAGTGACTTCCTGGGAGAAAGGAACCTCCGGGGCCCTCCAGCCAGGGTTCCAGTGGGAGATTTCCCTCTGGCTGGATCCCTGGCTGGGGAGCCCTTCTCCCCAGGACCACAGCTCCCCTTGCAGGGAAGCTGTGGTCTGGGGAGAAGGGAGCAGGGGTTCCCCAGGGGACAAGGGAGCCACGGTGGCTCCCTTCTGCCAGGGAGCCATGCGGGGCTCCCTTGTGCCCCTACCCTAGGTCGACTTTTAGAAGAAGTCAAATTAGGGTGTCCACACTGGCTTAAGTTGACCTAAGAAGTTGACTTAAGCGCTAGTTCGAATTAAAACGAGGTGTTATTAATTCGAACTAACTTTTCCTTAATTCGAGTTAAGGAGCAGTTTAAGTCAAATTAAGGAAAGCCCAGTGTAGATGCTGAGTAAATTAAGTTGACTTAAGCCTCCTTAAGTCAACTTAATTTCTAAGGGTGCGTCTACACTTACAAATCAAGTTGATTTAAGCTTACTTAAGTGGATTTAATTTAATCTGCATCTACACTATAATTTCCTTAAGTCGACTTAAACTGCTGCTTAAGTCGACTTAAGGAAATTTAAAGTCGACTTTATTAAACCTGGTTTAAAGTTGACTTTACTGGTTAAGTCGACTTTATAAAGTTGATTTAGCCAGTGTGGACGCAGATTAGCCCTAAATCGACTTAAAGACTCCAGGGTTCCCCCACTGCCCTCCCTGCCAGAGTGGCTGGCACAGCCAGAGCCTGGCATGCCCTTCCACAGGGCAGGACACAGCCCTGCCCATCCCACTCCTATGCCCTGCCAGTGTCCCTGTCCTGCTCAGCCCCCTGGCACTTGGCAAGGTGTGCCCCCCCATCACCATGGACCAGTCCCAGTTCCACCTAGCCCCTAGAAGTCGACCTAGGCATCCAGTGTGGACACTCTAAGTCAATTTGGCAAGGTCACCTTTAAGTCGATATAATTTTTGAGTGTGGACATGATAAGTCGATTTAACAAAGTCGAGTTAGCAAAATCGACTTATTTTGACAAGTGTAGACATAGTCTAAGTGTAAACTCACCCATTCATACTATGGTTTCTACAGGATCCCAGCCTCATTCAGGCTGCAGAATGGATGCACAAAGGGGAAGAATTAAAATTGCACAGTTGCATCTGGCATCTTCAAATGCTTGGCATTGAAACCCAAAGAACATACTTTTAATGTCTTTTTTTTAAAATGCATGTCGTATAATACCACACAAGCGGAGCATGTTGCATTGCTACTGTTTGAGTTTAGGATTGCCACTTACTATCTTCAATTTCCCGCCCTAGCACAGAATGTAACAACCCACCTCAAAAATGGAAAACACCTGTTCTATTTAACACCCCGTCAATCTGCAATCATATCTCCAGCATGGTTACTTCCATTTTAAACCTGGATGTGACTCTTCCTTTACTTTCAGCCTCCAAAACTCAGCCATGACAAGGATTTCCAGACCAAAGCTACCTAATGGAGTGTTTCTGTCTTTCCTAAAAAGTTATCAATAAAGCCTATGAAAAAGCAGTGGTGGATGCTATGCAAATTATACCTCCTACCAGAAAGAAATGCCAGTAAAATGAAAGACATTTCCCCCAAAAACGTTACTACTACCTAGCATACAAACAAGAAACAATTCACCATGCCATGCAGAAAGATATCAGACTCTTAACAGCAACATCCACTTAATGCAGCGAGGTGTTACTCTTGCCCACAGCTGGCTGATCATTTAGGGGGAGGTGGGAAGGAGGAGTATGAAAAGGATTCTCCAGTTCACAGCACAATATATCCAACATATAAAACATCAAAAAGGTACATTCCCTGGCAACAGATCAGTCTGTAAAACTTTCAAGTACACCTCTACCTAGAGATTTTTGGACCTAAAACTTCATTAACCATTCATGAGCTCTTTCTGTTCACTGTTAAAGGGAATAGCATAGTACATAATCTTCAGGATGTGTGAAGGGAAAATTCCTTTTTACTAGGAAAAATCAAAATGCCTTTAAATCTTAGGCTGCCTGAAGCATAGAGTACTCTTCCAGGCATTGTGTTTCAGGAGCTAATGCTGGGGACTGAGAGTGTGGGGTCAGAAGTCCTGCAGATATTTTTACCCGTGCCATTAACTCACAACATGACTTAATTTCAATCTACCTTAGTTTCTCCATCTGCAAAATAGGGACAATACTTACTTCATAGGTGCATTGAAAGGGTTAATCAATTGTTGGTAAAGGTCTTTGAGATTTTTTGAGAAAAAAATGTTATGTATCTAGGTGCCTATTCCTTCTTATTATTAACAGGAACATTCCTGAAGATAACCAGTTCTCTCTAGGTAACAGTGAACCTGACATCACAATCTAAAATGATACCCAATTAGGACTGTCAATTCACATTTTTCAATCAAGGTATAAAAACATCACTTTTTAAAGATTTCTGGAAAATACAAAAAAAAAATATCCACAGAAAGATCCTAAATCCACAAACTTTTCTGATTAACAGATTGTGATCCTTAACCTCTTCACAACAATTTGTACCTCAAAACTTCCAAACAACAACATTATCTAGTTGGTTATATGAACCCAAACACCAGTTATGTAAGTATGCTACTTCTGTTGCTCTCCATCTGCACTATGTGCCATGTGCCAGTTGCTCTACTTAGGATGGCTTAGTGGTTCTTAATCTTCTCTGAACCCCTGTGGACAACAAAAGTTACTATATGACCTCAGGAGGAGGGACCAAAGCCTGACCTGAGTTCAAGTGCTGGGACTTGGACTTCAGAATCAGCCCAGCTGCCAGCACATCTAAAGCCAGCCCTGGAGAATGTGGTCACAACCCAATTCACAGCTTGAGAACCACTGGGTTTAGAAGATGGATCCATTAGAAATAATACACTGCACAGATAATAAAATATTCTGGTTCCTCTTTATATCCAATCTGTGGGTTTCTGCCTTTTCTCCTTCAGCCAATGTCAGTATCACTTCCTTTTACATTGAAAAAATATATCAGGATTTGTTTACATCCAGGGCATAATAATTCCTAGAGCTGGGGAAATGGCACAAACATGTCTCAGTGAGTCTGATTCCACCAGCTTTAGTCATGCTGAGTTGTATTTTATTCCATGCATAGTCCCATGGAAATGAGATCAAAGTGTCTTAAGAGTCCACAAACGGGAAAACAAAAGAGGGGTTAATGGCTGAGAGAATACAGAAGGCCAGAAGAGATTGTGAAGAGGGGCAATGGGAAGATAGGAAACTAGAAAGGGCTTTAACAATGTTTAGGGGAGAGAAGAAGGTTCTAGAATGTGCTGTGAGAGAGGGCTTGGAAGGTTGATGGGTAGATAGGGGGCCACATCTAGTTGTAAGGGAAGACAAGGCAGAGGAAAGCCAGAAAATGTTTGGAGATGTGGCGGGGGGAGGGAAGGGTGTTGTGAGCATTACAACTCAGATGCCAGTACTAAGGAAAATAATGTTTTTGCAAAATTTGAAGAAAAGTTATTATTAAACTTCACATGCACTACAGCTAGGTCTTCCATTACGCCTATTCTGCCTTTTTCTAGGACATAACTTTAGCTTGGCTTGAATTTCAGTTCTCTTTCCCTTGATCAAACTCTGAAGGCATGAATGCTTGCCAAGGGCAAATGTAAACACACAGAAGTAACCATATGTACCAGAAGGGGAGGAACACCAAAAAGGGAAAACCCATCTAGTATGAAAAATCGGGACAGTGAGTGGGGGGTAATAGGAGTCTGTATAAGACAAAAGCCCAGATATCAGAACTCTCCTTATAAAATCTGCACATCTGTTCATCCTATGTGACACAGGTGCAACTAAATAAACCTGATAATATTCTAACTGCACCTTTTGCAGCTAAGATTGCATGCATAGAGAGAGAGAGAGATTGCACACACACACACACTACAAATACATGCACATTACTTTGGATTCACTATAGTTAGTCACAATTTTTCATTCAAAACTTTTTTCTAATGAAAATTTTTCAAATGTTTGTGAAAATATCTGAATTTTTTCTATTTTTTTTAAATCAAAGAACAAAATACCCCCCCACACACCATTTTTTTCAGCTTCCAAAACATAATTTGTTGTTTCTTTCCTTTTTCTCCCATTTTTCTTCTTTCCTCACTTTTTCTCAGGGGCTGCCTACTTTCATCATTTATACCAGGTAGTGACAATAAGAACTACACTGATCCACCTATGGACCAGAAACAATAACGTGATACATACATATATTTACATGACCAGCCAGAACTGGCCATCACCACTTGTTTCTGATGTCAAATACTGAATAGTCACAACAAGTCAATCGCAATCAATGCATATATACAAAATTCTTTAAAAAGAAACCTAACTGAGCAAATTCCAGTGATAAATATAGGTGTGGAAATTGCACTCTTCCTGTGGGCATTCCACTAACAGAATATGAGGCTAAACATATCAAGGAAATTATTCACTGACGTATTCACTCAGCTTAAATAATTACTTATGTAGGTTTTCTTGAGGGTTAAAATTGAGCAACTGCATGACTCACGTTCCTGAATGCTTCCTAGTGATTGCTTTTAGTCCTGTAGTTCCAAAAATAGGGTCACCAGCAGATAACTTGTACTCTAGTTTACAGGACTGAAATAACCACATATTAATTATTGATTATATTGCCAATATGGCAAGTATGTACAGTAATTCACAGATAAATAAAAAAGACAGGCACAGTTTAATGTCTAAGGGATAGGTTGTCTTTTTACCTTGAGCCCAAAATAAGAGTGTTATATAGCTGTTCCACTCCAGAGACAGAGCAAAAAGGAACTGCCTCTGAAAGGGTCTATTCTATTCTGGTTCATTTTCCCTTTGCTTCTGCAGGATTGAAACCTGCTACTGATCTTTTCCACTGGCAAATTACTACCCCTATTAGCACCCATTGGCTGAGGGGAAATGAGAGTGCTACACCCATTCCTGTACAAGGGGCAGTACCTGCCATACAGGACCTCTTTTCTCCTATGGACCTTATGTGGTGAAGATGCAGTATTGTGGGACTTACTCATTTTTATTCCCTTCACAGCTTCCTATGCTGAGACCTAACTTGGCCCCAAATGCCTCTTGTTGCTAATTCTCGCTCACATAAACTTTCTAGTCAGGTAATAGTCCCACTGAAGCTGATTTAGGAGCACTTATGTGAGTACAGATTTGCAGCATCAAGCCCTAAACTTACCGGGCAGCTCTTATTGCCATGCACTTTCCATTTAAATTCTATGCCGCTATGTGTTTCAAGGATCAGAAGTTACCATGTTCATAAAGGGCAATCATGAAAAAACCCAAATCAAAGGAAAAAATAAGTTTAGTATAAATAAAATAAATTCACAGTGTTGAGAAATGTATGGGATCGTCTCTCAAGGAGAGTGCAGTAAGCCACATTCATCTGGGTCATGTAAAAGTAGGCTCGAAGAAGCACTGGAGTACTGACTCTACATTCCCATATAATCTAGGAGGACAATCTAGATAATCTAATAGATCTTGTTCATCATTAATTTCTATGAGAAATAGAATGGAGAAACAAAACCATTCCCTATAAGTGTGCCCCGTTCTGTTATCAGTGATGATACTGAGTCCAATATCCACCCATATACTGAAGTAATCCCTTTGGGCTAGACTGTGCCTCCTTTTTATTGCTGGAGAACAAGTTATGGGGGAGATTCCACTGCCTGCCTGAGCATTATGATGGATGCACAGAACCACAGCCCCTGCAATCATAGGAGCACTGAGTCTGCAACCATTTTGCTCCTTCTCTGCAGTAGCCTCCCCTGTTCTCCTGCCCAGAGCATCTGTCTGGAAAGAGTAAGGAGAGTATGTGCCAGCTAAATGAGCAGCCCCGATGTATGCTGCTCTCCATGTTGGATTTCTCAGATTATTTTCTCCCTTCCCAAACCCCCAGGAACTCTCTGTAAATTAGTGCAATTTACATGACCAGCTCCTTAACTCAGGGTTTGTTCCAAAAGGGTCATTCTAAATATGAAAGTCACATTTCTAAGGAGGACTTTCAAACTGAGAAGCAAGAACATTTTTGGTACTGGAAACTGGAATAACAAATTTACTCCAATTAGTGTAAGTTTCTCAACCAACTGCAATTACAGATTCTTGCTTCATCTTTGTATATTGTAATTGTTTTCCTCATCACATACCTTCTGACAAGAAAACCTTGCTTAGTCAAAGAACAAACAAACAAAAACCATTTCTTTCCAGATAAATCACTTTCTTTAATATATTTCCATTCATTTCTCTGAGCTCTTTCCACTGAAAAAAGGTAACTAGTATATTTTATATTGTTGTAATTACCCGAGACAATAAGATCTAGAATAGTGATATTATTAAAAGTGTTCATGTATAATCCACTCTATTCAAACATGGGTAATGTCAAGCAGTGATCTACTCATGTTAATAACTTTATGCCCGTCAAGTCACTTTATCCTTTGCTACCTTATTTTTCTACTCCTAAAACACAATATAAATAAAACAAATACGTTACCCTAAGTTCTCTTACCAGGTCAACAAACTTGCTCAGTCTCATCTAGCTGATATCCTAGTGTTGCTTACAAAATAAGGCCATTTCTCCATTGACAAATGTCCCATTAATTTAAAATGAACATCAGTCTCCTGCATTCTGTGGACATGTGTATCTTTTGAACCCATTCTCTACACCCAAAGTGAGTATTTCACTCACCATAAAGATTCACAGAGAATACTTCTTGCAGTTAATCAGCATGGGTTTGTCAGAATAAATGTGAGTCCTTAGGAGAATCCAAAATAATAAAATTAGTGTGAAGCATTGAAAAATAAATTAAAAAATAATTAAAACATTTGAAAGAAAAGCCACAAAAGATGAAGTCAAAGCAGCAGCTGCACCTCACTGATGATGAGCCTAAGAAGAGTAAAGCACATCTGTTAGCTGCTGTTTATTTTTTGGCAGGACTAATGCAAAATCCTCAGTTGGTAGTTTTTAAATACTGCTAAAGCTGTCAGTCTACAAGATAATTCAATTGCCGACAAAGGTTTTCAATGCAGTTTTGTTCTGTAAAAGCTAATGGTTTGGGTTGGGTCATGTTTCCGGTGCCCCATTGTTGTATTTTCACCGATGTGATTATTCAGCTGAAGGAAAAATGAGATTTTCATTGAGCTATAGGGCTATGTCTACAGTTGCACTTTTAAGTCGACTTTAACTAAGTCGACTTAGTGAGCCTACACTTAAAATTAAAGTTGACATAAAGGGGAACTTACAAAGTCGACTTAAAGGGGAACTTACAAAGTCGACCTTACAAAGTCCACACTGGATGCCTAGGTCGAATTCTAGGAGCTAGGGAGACCTTGGGCAGGTCCACGGTGGCGGGGGGAACCCCTTGTGTGCAATGGGGCTAAGGGGGACAGGGACCCTGGCAGGGCATGTGGGCGGAGTGTGATGCTGTCTGGATTTAGGGAAGCATTTATGATAGTATTTTCTATCCGTATATCCTAAATGCTATAATCCATAGGAGCTATGTCATGTTTGATATCAATAGAAAGGTAGTAATTTGCTGAGAATGATTATATAGTTTATGTCTAGGAATTATATTTGGATTAGAAGTTAGTTTAGTTAGGAATTTGGTGTTATATCTATACTTTAACTTGTGTGATTTTATGGAAATGTCTGAGAGAGGCTTCTGTGTAAAACCATTGTGTCCTTAATGTTAAGGAATGTGCCAACTACAATGGGCCTAGGGAGTATCCTGATGAGCCATTAAGGACACAGTGGTTGTATTCCTTATCAGATACATCTGCAACCCACTTTGTCAGATGCATTTGCCCGAAGAAATTTGTTAGGCTTTAAGGTATCACAGGACTTCATTGTTTTTGGTATACTTAGAGACCATCCCTGATGAATGAACAGGTCTAACCTGTTTTTTAAAACCTCCAGTGATGCGGGTTCCATAATCTCATTTGGTAACCTACTCCAGTACTTAGCTATCCTTATAGTTAGAAAAGTTTTCCTAATATTCAACCTAACTCTTTCTTACTGCACATGAAGTCCATTATTTCTTGCCTTTCCTCCAGTGAACAAGAAGAACAACTGATCTTAGTCCTCTTTCATAATATCCTTTAACACTCTGAAGATTTATTAGGTTCCCCCTCAGTCTTTTGTTCTCAAAAGTAAACATGATCAGTTTTAACCATTTATCCATTGATAACTTCCCTTTGAATATGGCCTTTCAATCACTTCTACACTTTATTTAGACTACATTTCTGTAGTTTGCTTTCAGAAATGTTCTCTGAGACAGTGTTTCACAACCTGTGTTACGACACAAAAATTTGTTGTAGCGCAATGGTGAGTGTGTCATGGCCTAGCAGGCTGCCACTGAAAGTCCCCCACCATGACTGGATTAACCAGCACCCAGAGGCCACAAGCTGCCCCCCACTATGGGGGCCCCCTGCCTGGGCCACCCCTGACTGTAGGGCCCCCCCATCACTAGGGAGGTGGGGTTGGGCCAGAGAGCACTCCCACCCCACCCTGGCCTCACTCTGGCCAGTCTGTGGGGTGGGGGGGAAGGGAAGGGCGACTGGCACGCAGCACAACCAAGGTGCAGAGTGGGGTGGAGTGCAGAGCCTGGGCCTGACCTTTCTGGCTCTAGAACCCTGCCCCTCCCTTCCCCTCCCTTGCCAACAGGAAAGGGGCACTGTCAGCGCTCCTGCTCTGCTGGCACTGAAATGGGCAGATGCCAGATTTTCAGAGGGGTTTTAGGGGGTGGAGCCTGGGACTCCCTTTTTGGCCAGAGTTTAAACCCCTAAAGCCCCTTTGATAATCTGGCCCTGCCCCCCACCACTTACCACTGGATAGGTGTTGTGTCAGGTGTTGTGGCCGCTTTTTCACGGGAGCGGGAGTTGCCTTGTAAGCCTCCCACCACAGAAACAGACTTTGCAGACAGTTTTTTTTTTGCAGTGGGGGGCCACTTGAAATTTACCCACTGCTGAAAGTTGTGTCACTAGGGGGTGCTTTGGCAGTGGAGAAGCCTTGGTGTGAGGAACATGGCTGAGAACCCTCCCAGCTGTGTAACTACCTTTCAAAGATTGAGAATCCCTGCAATGAGGCATTGAAAAAAGCCTTACTACAAATCAAGATATATCATGTCAACAGCTTCTCCCCATCTGTTAGGCCAGTGATCCTGTCAAAGAAAGGAATTAGGTTAGTTAGGCATGATTTATTTTTGACAAATCTAAGTTGGCTATTATGTATCATCCTATTTTCCTCTAGGTACTTACTAATTGATTCTTTAATTATTTGTTCCAGTATCTTTCTAGGAAACAAAATTAGGCTAACTAGTCTATAATCCCTTGGGCACTTTTTTCTCCGTTTTTAAATTAGGTACTATATTTGTCCTTCTATAGCCTTCTGAGACCTCACCCATCCTTCATCAGTTCCCAAAGATAGCTGCTAATGGTCCCAAGATTGTTTCGCCTAATTCCTGAAGTATCCCTAAGTTAAATGTCTCCAGGCCTGTCTACTTGAATACATCTGTGTAATTGAAATCGCTTCTAACAAGTTCTTTCCTTATTTTGGCTTTCATTCCTTTCCACCTGTGGTAAATAGGGCCATATCTAGCCTCTAGTCTTGGATGCACAAGTTAAAACTCCATTATCGCAAATGTAGAATTGGATTTTGCTTGCAATTACACTTATGTAAGACTAGACTAAAGTAGATATTTCCTTATTCAGGTCTGGAGCCATCTTCTGGTCCTCTCCCTAGCCACTGCTCTTCAATGTGATGTATTTTAGAAAAAATGGCTTGTTTCAATGCTCCTTATGTTAAATGATTGGAATATTAGTTTCTACTCCTTAATTTTTTTAAAAAAAGATGATCACTATTGTACAAACGATTAGTCAGGAACAGCAGAAAAGAGCAACTTGAAAAGCACTCTGTAGGTGATTCTCAAGGTCTTATAGTAAGCATGCATTGATAACAAAACAAATTACTTATGTTCCATTATTGCAGTGCAGTTCCAAGGAAGAAGGAAACAAATGATAGATGGGAACAGGCTGGAGTCAAATGTGGTAGTCTTAATGTTGCTATCCCATAACATTTTCAAAACAAGAATTATTTGTATTGCCGAAGCCTAGAAGTGAGCTTCCAAAATAGGGCATTAAGTAAATCCATCAGCACTAAATAGACAAATGTGGATTCTTCATGAGGAAAGGAAGGATTGGCATTCCAAAATTTGTGGTAATCAGCATTTATTCCCCTGAGCAAAAACTTTGATTATCCTAATCACTTAGCATAGGTCACAGTGAGTCTTGTACATCAAAAGGGCAGAATGTCTCCTTTAAAAACATCATTATAAAGTACTGGACACTTTCTGCTTTTCAGAATGATGTATGGGTAGCATCATGTACCCTTCTGCAGTTCTGCAGTGTGCTAATTACTAGACTGCTGACTATATGGAAAATACTTTTCAAGAGAATCTGGCCTCCTAGACATTTTATAGCACCTATAATTCCCCCAAACATTCTTAACTAGAACTTTCAGCAGTCACAGAGCAGGGCCATCCCTTAGGGGGAGCGGGGCCCAGGGCCAATCGGTCTCAGCAGGGCCTCATGCTGGAGGGGAGTGCTTTGGGCCGGTCTGGTGGGCCCCTGTGGAGCCAGTGTGGGGGAAAAGAACAAGATGCTAAAGCTAGCCTAGTTCTCATGACAGCTGGACCCATGCCTTCTCAGATCTGACTCCATGTTCTTTGGGTCAGACTCTGTGATGCTTGCCATCTTGAACAATGCCTCAGTGACTAACCCTGGCCCCACACCTCACCTCTGCATTCTTTCATTATCAAAGCCACCCACACCCGCTGAGCACCAGGTCTTGATTAGTTCAAGACATCACCCGAGCCTCCCTCGTTTTGTCCATCCTTGTTCCCACCTTCCAGCCCCCACCCGCTGACCAGACACCCCAGAATCAAATTTAAACAAGGCAACTCATGTAGTATCTGCCCAGCTGCTAACTATTTCACACTTTCTGGTTGCTCAAGGAATTATCCTTAAATATTTTAACATGATTAACTGCCTAATGGGCTTTCTCTTGCGAACACATTGTAACGGTCCTTGGCACTGATTGTAACTAAGTTTCTTGCCCTTAACCATGTTAAATGTTTTTATGTTCTTTGTATCTATTATCATCTCTGTAGAAAAAGTCTCTATAAAAGAAGGGAAACTCTGTATTGTCCAGAGCCTCTGTTGCTGGATGCGGTGACCCTTTCCCCATAGCTATGCAATTTTTTTCTTTTTCTTTTGAATAAAGATTTCTGTTAACCCAGAAAAATTCTTAGTCTTTTGTTTATTTGGAATGAGGCTATTTTTACTAACTAAAGTTTTTCCCTGATAATTGGTGCCGTGACTCGGAGAGCACACGTCCCCCTTCTCTTTGGGGCTCCCTCAAGCAGCCTTCATAGATCCTTGGCGCGCCCGGGAAAGGTAAGGAGACCTGTTTATCTCCTTTGAGGATTCGGTTTGGGCTGCCTGAGGTCCTCTGTCAGGGAGGGAGAGACTGCTGCTTCCGAAAGGGGTTTCAGAAGTCTTTTTTGGGTACAAATAAAGTGTGTACTAATGTAAAATTTAAGGGTTTAAGGTCAAGTCCGTACGGGTTAAAATTTTGTTAAAAAAAAAAGGTACACGTATAAGATAAGGACCGGTCTCATTCAAAGATATAGGGAAGTCCTGGAAGTAAAACGGAGTCAAGACGCCCCGAGGCTGCAGTCCGTGATTACAGCCTCAAAAGCAAGTGGGTTCCGGTTTGAAACCCCAGAGTTGTACCCTCCAACCCTGCCTGGCTGGGGGGCGCACATTCTCCGTGCCCTCGCCTGGTTAGGAGGCTCGGCTCCTTGTGACCTCGCCCGAGAGGGGGGCTCGCTTCCTTGCGACCTCGCCCGAGAGGGGGGCTCGCTTCCTTGCAACCTCGCCCGAGAGGGGGGCTCGCTTGATCCTTTTTGTTTTGTGTCAGTATTAACCTGCCTGAGTCTCAAACTGCCTGAGTCCCTCCTGAAGGAACCCCGGCTTATTACATGCACATACATTATTCCCCAGCCTCTTGCAAATTTTTGAACAAATGGTATTCCCTTACTCGAAGCGGTGCACTGCAGTTCCCAGAAACTGGCACCTTTGACTTCGACAAAATCCTGCATCTAAAATGCGCCTTAGAGGCTAAAGGGTCTAAAATCCCCCAAAGACAATGGAATGCCTTTTTTGATTGGTACACTGAAGCCACAAATAGAAAAACCGAGTCCTGTGTTAAAAGCCTCAAGGACTCTCAAGAAAAACTCAAGGCACAGTTAATTCAGTTAAAACAACAGGCTGGCCCAAAGGCAACAGCCTCTCTTTTTCCTTCTCTCAGTACCCCTGACTCCGACCCCAAGGAATCCCTTAGGGATGACTGGATGGGATTTCCTTTCCCTCCCCGCAGTGCTTCTGCTCCTGCCTCTCCTGCTGCCGCTTCCCCAACTTCTGCTCCTCCGGCTCCCGTTCAGCATGACCCTCCTCCCGCATATTCGGGAGCCAACTCCTTCTCACCTATATCCAGTTGTACCCATTCCAACACTAACGAAGTACTGCAATTACCCCTTAGGCTTACCCCAGGTCCCCAGGACTTGGTCACTGTTCATGTCCCCTGGACCCCGGGGATCTTCGTAGCATGGCTAAAGATTTTCCTTACATTCGGACACAGCCTCAAAAATTTAAAGAAGAGTTAAAAACTATTTATGAATGTTACAATCCTAACTGGGCAGATATGAACCAGCTCTTAAGAGTTATTGTTCCAGACGAGGTTCGCCGCCGCCTCGTCCAAGAAGCAGGTTGGCCGAATCAAGCCCCCGTTACTGCTACCGATCTCGATGCTAAACGTCAAGCCCTTTTAACAGCAGTCGATTCAGTCTGTCCAAAAAAACCTGATTGGGCTAAAATTGGAAATTGTAGACAAACAAAGGGGGAAACCGCAGCCGCCTACATGGACCAGTTTAAAGAGGTTTTCGAACGCCACTCAGGCATTTCAGAAGCGGATGTTAATGCCCGCGAAGCCGTGGCTAATTTCTTTGTTCAAGGGCTTCAACAAAAAATCCAAGACCAGCTCCGTAACATAGCCATTGGGTGGCAAACTAAACCCCTGTCATTGCCAATCACTGTGCTTCATGCCAGGATTGCAGAAAGGAGCTAACCGAAACCAAGCTTATGGCACTCCAACTTCAACAGTTCTCCCCACACTCACAAAGCTGTCGAGGACATCCACCCCTCAAGCAAGGGGGTAGGCAAGCTTGGAATCAAAATAAGCCCTTTCTAAATCAGGGCTTTACTTCCCGACCTCCAATTCATTATTTCTCCCCATCTGATCTCTGTCACTATTGTAATCGCTCTGGTCACTGGAAGTCTCAGTGCCCTTATCGACATAGTCGTTCCTGCTTCAGTCAGGAATGGTCCCAGATCCTAACCCAAATCCATTCCAGGTCTCTACTCAGGCTGCTCCAAACCTGCTGGTTGCTTCTTTACCTCAGTCATCTGCATAGGACAGCCCGGAGGCTTCTAACATCATCGCACCCCTTATTCCTCTTGGGTCCTCTGAACCCACTGTTATCTGCTCTGTTAACAGACAAGCTGTTCCCTGCCTTGTGGACACCGGTGCCTCGTGTTCCACTGTCCGCATTCAGGACTTCCCTTCTGCACCCTTGTCTTCGGAAGTTGTCTCGGCCGTGGGAATAGCAGGTCAGTCCGTTCCACACCCTGTAACCTCTCCTATGTCTGTCTCCTTTGGTCCCCTTTCAGACTACCATGCCTTCCTCCTAAGCCCTTCTTCTCCGGTAAACCTCTTAGGGAAGGACCTCCTCTGTAAATTAGGCTGCACAATCTAGCCTAGGAATTTAA
>ML685779.1:20249702-20298203 GCA_007922175.1 Pelusios castaneus
AATTTAGGAATTAATCTAGGAATTTAAATCTAGGACCTCCTCTGTAAATTAGGCTGCACACACTGGATGCCTAGGTCGACTTCTAGGGGCTAGGGGGACCTTGGGCAGGTCCATGGTGGCAGGGGGGCACCCCTTGTGTGCATTGGGGCAAAGGGGGACAGGGACCCTGGCAGGGCATGTGGGCAGGGTGTGATGCTGTCTGGATTTAGGGAAGCATTTATGATATTATTTTCTATGAATATCTCATAAATGCTATAATCCATAGGGACTATGTCATGTTTGGTATCAATAGAAAGGTAGTAATTTGCTGGGAATGATTATATAGTTTATGTCTAGGAATTGTCTTTCGATTAGAAGTTAGGAATTTGGTGTTCTATCTATACTTTAACTTGTATGATTTTGTGGAAACACCTAAGACAGGCTGTCTACAACCATTGTGTCCTTAATGTTAAGGAATCTGCCAGGTACAATGGGCTCAGGGAGTTAAATGATGAGCCATTAAGGACATAAGGACATTGAATTCAGTGAAGGACATAAGTGGCTTATGTCACTGAATTCATAAGGACATAAGGAATACAACCATTATTCCCTGGCAGGTCGACTTTGTAAATTCCCCTTTAAGTCGACTTTAATTTTAAGTGTAGACGCACTAAGTCGACTTAACTAAGTCGACTTAAAGTCGACTTAGTTAAGTTGACTTAGTTAAAGTCAACGTAAAAGTGCAAGTGTAGACATAGCCAGAGAGACAAAGCAGGCTGCTCTCTAAAACAGAATGGCACAACATACCCAAACTTATTCTAATTTGTTTTTCTTCAGACTAACTATTACTTGGCCTAGATCACATACTTCCCTACAGATCCCTATAAACCCTGTACATTTAAAACGAGGGCTTAAAACTTCAATATGGTTTTTACTATGTGGTATTTTCTAAAATATACCCTGGAATTCAGCCTGTTACTATTTATGTCCTGTCTGTGGTCCCATTTCTGATCATGTATACCTTTGGCATGGTCAGCCATTCTGAAAATAATCTTTTTTTTTTAGTTGGGGTGGGTGAGAACGTTAAGAGTATTTGTGTGCATGTACTATTACCTGTGAAGGTTAGGTTTATAGAAAATGAGGCAGGAAAGAGAAAAGCAAGGCAAGTTATTAAAGAAAGTATTAGAGAAAAAAATAGCATTTGAAAAATCAATAAAGAAGGAAAGCAAAAAAGCCTGTGTTACAGAGCACAGAGCAGAGAGAGGAAAGCAAATATGGTTCTAAAAAATGCTTTTAAGGAAAAAAAAGTTTTAAGAGAAAAATAAGGATTATGTTAAAATAAAATTTGACAAATAAAGAACAGAGGGAATCAGGAAGTGTGAAAAGCAAATGACTGTTAGAGAAAGAAAGCAGCAAGAAAGCCTGTGTCACTGAGCATTGCTAACTTTTGTACTGGAATAATTTATAATCACAGGATTTATAACCTAAACAAATGTTCACTTTATTTAGTATCTATAATTAATATTTCTGTGACACAAAGGTTTTAGTCTAAATGGCTTACCTAGTAAGAACATAACCGTTTACAGGAATGTAAATTGTGAAAAAAATAGCAATTTTACCATTTTCTATAAAAAAATGTATAAATCTATTTAACACAGCTTTGTTAATGTTCAAATGGACTTAATATATATAATGAGTTGTTTTCCATTAAAAAGATTTTAAAAATCATTAAGAAGAGATGTTATGTAGCAATATTCTCCCTTCTTTTTTTCTTAGATGAAAACTATATGAAATAAGTCGATAAAAATTGACTCACCAAAACCCTATTATTTGGAAAAATGTTTTTTTATAAATTAATTTTCACACTATCCTTCCCTATTTTCTTTAACATAGGTTTAAGCCTATAAATAGAGAGAGAAAATTGGACATAGCGTCCATAGAAATATTGCTGACACTGTCTTGGTGAGCAAGGAAATGATAAGAAAAAAAATACTGTTTTGTTTGTGTTTTTTCTCAGGAAGATTTTGTAAATGGTAATGTTGCTATTTATTTCCTATATACATACTTTACCAAAGTTAACAGTTTTTTAAACACAAGGAGACACTGTGTTAAATAGGCCTCAGGACCATCCCTGCTCCATACTGCATGTTATTTTTTTAATGAAACATGTTTTTAATAACACTTTATTGTTAATCCTCCTCATTTTACAATTTTTATATTCTACCCAGGCATTCTTTAAAATTTATAAGTAGAACATTTTTGTTAACAATTTTTAAAGGATAAGATAGGGTTTTCATATTAAGCTTAAAAACTGTAAATGGTAAAACGTAAAGAAAAAAGTTTCATAACTCTTTCTTCAGATGCCAATGTCTGTCTTTATGTCTTGAAAGGGGTACCCCTTAATACCAAATTCTGATTTTAGTGTCATATTAAGATCCAGTATAAAGGCATTTAATTATAGATTTATTTCTACCATGCAGTTTTTCAATCTTTTAAAACTTTTATTGTAAATGATGGAAATATTACATTCACACTTTACAAAGGATATCCTGTTACATAGCTTAAATTGAAAGGTCTCCAATACAGCTTTAAGTAAATGAATAAGGGAAATCAATATAAATCTCATAAGTGGCTTTCTATCATTTTTAAAGCTAATTTAAGTCCTGTTACAAAACTAAATTCTGTAAATAAACAAAATCTATATGCTTGTTCCCTTTGATCAATGTTTATTAAAACTTTCCGTGGTTAAGATTATAAACAAATAGCTACTTTTACATAAACTAGGTATTTTTATGTTTTATACAAATCTAAAGACTTTAAGCAATAATTTAACAGCTGTTAAAGTCAGGAAAGGCAGAAGAAACAGTCTTCTTTTCTCTTACCCACTGTTTTACATAAGCTGTTTTTTCATTTAAGATAGCCTCTTTGTGTACATGTTTTGTATAAACTTAAAAATTTCTTTATAAACATTTTTCTTTATGCAAAACTTTAAAAAGCAAGCTAAGCGTATTTTCTTATAAGGTCGGTGTGTTTCTACATGTACAATATCTGTATTTTTTAAAAAGAAACCAACAGTTAAAAGCTATGCCTCTTAGGATGATATGATTGGTTCACGAAAATGCCTTCTATGGCGTACCTGTAGAACAGCTTCTGACTGATCCAGCCAAGAAGTGTGGTTTGCCACCAAGTCTCACTGTCCCCAGAATAGTTGGCATTTCCCCAGAGGTAGATATAGGGGTAAGAAGCTTTGCTCTCTGCCATGTGTGCAGTGACACGGGTACTCTTCATGCTGTCTCTGCATTCTTTATTGTTCAAACTTTATTTCAAAATAACTGTTATTCATTTCTAAAACTAAACTCCTTATTGCACTTTTTAGAACCCTCTTTGCTGTCATACTCTGTTATATGCACTGTGACATAAGTTCTCTTGCTGATTTTTCCATGAAGTGCTTTTTCTTCTATGCTCTATTCTCTCTGCCACATGCTCTGTGATACAGGCCTTTGGCTTTTCTCACTTGTTGATTTTTCAAAATATATTTTTTATTTTTTTCTAAAACTTTCTTTAACAACCTACCTTATTTTTTCTCTTTATTTATTTTCTATATACCTAACCTTCATGTGCATACAAACACCTCTAACATTCCCCAATTTAAAAAATGGGGAAAAAAATTCAAAATGGTCAAGCATACCAAACATGTATGTGACCAAAAACAGGACCAGAGGGTAGGACATAAATCAAAAAAGGGGAGTGGAAATCTGTCAAAATTCTATAGTGATGAATGCTAACAAGTGGTTTACTACTGATGTATTCCTTTTTGTTCTTGGTTGTAGGTATAGTCCTCCACCTAGATGTGACTGCTGTTTGTGGACGGTTAAAGGAGAGAACAAGAAACTGCTAGTATGAAGTGGCAGCTTTGAGCCTGATATGTCACGTGTTTTCAAATGGATGATATACACCACTAAAAACCTGTGATCCCAAGCATTTAGTTAGTATACACAGCAATAATCTTTGGCGCCAGGAGTTCTCATGCAGAAATGAATTGAATGAAAAGAAGCAAGCTGATAACACAGAATGAAGTGATTTTAAGATCTTTTATCTCATAATCTTCCATGGGCAGAGACACTTCCTGCTCTCACAGTAGGTCTTCATTGAGTTTTAAAACCCATGACAGTAAGTCTCAAAGCCTGGGTCGACAAGCGCAGGATCATGGGACTTGTGTTGAGGCACTAAAAACTGTGTAGATATTTGGGCTGAGGCACAGATTGACTTCTCTTCCTTGGCTTCAGAACCTGAACCCCAGCCTAAGCTGCAATGTCTACACTGCAGTTTTTAGCACCATAGTGGAAGACTGTAGCCGTGAAGCCATAGTGAAGACTGTAGCTGTGGGTTTGAGGATCACTGCCATGCATTTTTAAAACACAGTGTACACCTACAGTCAGGTTCCCAGCAAAGGATGGGTGTTTGTAAGATACCAGATTTTAAAACCAGTGATGGTTCTGTCTTCATTCTGCATCATCAACTACGGCCTCCAACTGCCAATGTTATGGAAAATAGCATTGATACTATGACCGGGCTTCACCTTCTTGCCATGAATGATACAGAGGGCTGTAGTAATGAGCAGAGGGAACACTGAATGCCTCATTCAGTGAAGGATATGCTCAGTGGGGTTTGGGTGAGCAAAGAGTTCAGAACAGCACAGTTCCTTTCCAATAGCAGATCTCAGGGTACAGAGAAAAGCACAGAGTGGGTGGATAGTCTTCAGGGGAGCTTTCAATGTGGGTTGGGCACCTAACTGTCCTTTGTGTCTTTGAAAAACCTTCCCCAAGCTTTTTCAGCTTCCCAGCTACACTTTCATATCCATCAGTAGTCTTTGTTTCATTCAATGATTTACCTTGAGGTGTCTTAGCTGAATGGTGTGTTGATTCATTGCCCTGTCTCAGGTCCACTTTGAGTAGCTACTCAAAGATGTTGACTTGCTAATCTCAAGCATGCTTCTTTAAAAAGCAAGAACTTATTCAGTGCCAAGTTCAGGCCTTCTCCTTTTTCTACTTTTCCACTGTGACATAGTATTCTGCTCCCTGTTCCCATGCTGAAGTGTATCCTACCACATGTGTTAATTAACACATCTTTCTGCCTAGCATCAAAGCTGAAATATATCTATTTAAAGTATCAGTCAGGTTTTTTTTTTCCAATCAAAGAGAAACTTATTAATGTAAGTTAGTAAACTTGTGTGGATGTCTAAAATCAAATGCCAAATTTCCTTATTTCTTTGCAATTTCAATGAAAGCCTTAATTAATTGATATTAAGTTTCTTTTAGTACCTCATGTAAATTAGTGTAATCAACTTTTGTGTCCTCATGGCTTTAGCTGCCACAATAATAATCAATCATCATCATCATCATCAATAGCTAGGTCCAGACACTTGCTTTCAAAATATTTCTTTTTCATCCTTCTGCATGCCAACCTCTAACAGATTTAATATGCTAATAGCCAAGGTCTGCAGCAGTCACTGAGGGGAAGTGGAAAACACCTGGAATAAAAGATATATTATGGAACTGGGAGCCCACTTCAGAATGTTCTACCAGACCTAATTCCAAGATGGGAAAGATCAGCATGACCCACTCTCTCTCAGGGTAAGAAGTTGAATGATGAAAGTTGTCTACTCCCTGTTTCCCATGGAATTCCTAGTTTTACAGCCCAGAATTACAGTGAAATACTACAGATCTGGTTTTAGATTATTGCATACACTAAAGTATAATATACAGAGGCACTTAAAAGAATAAATTGTAGTATCTATAGTGCTATGTGGCATAAATAACAAACTGCAAGATTACCTGCAGAGCCAACCTGCTTTGACAAGTAGAAATATAATAGCTGTTATATCAGTACACAAAGGAGATGCATCTCCATTGCAATGGAAGATGTATCTCCATTGCAATGTATTACCACATGATGACGCCATAACCAAGGCGTAGCACTATTGTCCACATTTAAATGAATTTCCATATTCATCAAAATGTGTTTGGATGACAGTCATGAGAAATGAAGTCCTTTATTTTTATTTATCCACAGAATGAGAGTAGCATGAGCAAGTACAGTTCAAGCTTTCCCTTCCCATTCTGTTTATCGGTTCAGTCCAGAGTAGAAGAACCCTCTTCAAGTGTGAGGGTATTTCAGTCTTTCTGAAATAAATGCTAATTAGTGCAAATGGCTGGAGACTTGTCCGCTGAAAATGAATTGAAGCTATCAACTCATTGCACATAGGCCACAAAACAAACATCATGTGCCTGGCTGGATTAATGGGCCCCAGGGCTGCCACAACTGTGCCCCCTGCAAGCCTGGGGCCTCAGCCCTCCACCACGGTGGCCTGTGGGGTCCCTGGAGAAGTCCAGCTGTCTGCCACCAGGGTCAGAGCCAACTGGCATGCAGTGTGGCCTCCGGTGCAGCCGTCAGGTCCACAGGCCTTGGAAGGCCACACCGGAGGCCACACTGCGTGCCAGACAGCCTTGCCCCAGAGTGGAGGGAACATGTGCTGGCCTGCCCGGCTCCTGGGGTCAGACCAGCCAGCCCAGGGTCAGAGAAAGAGTGCTGTGGAGCCCAGCCTCTGGCTCCAGGGCCCCTCCCCAACCCCAGCTCTGGCAGGGGCCTTCCCAGCACTCCTTAGGCCCCACTAGCACTATGGGCTCTGAGCAGGGCAGTGGGGGAAAGGGGGGCAGTTCATGCAGGAACCATAGGAGCTGGAGCCTGGGACCCCTCTTTAGGCTGGCTTCAGCCCCTAGAATCCCTGCATTGATCAGGCTGTGCTCAAGGGGCAATCATTTTATGTTTCTATGAACTTGATCTGGATTTTAAATGATGATCTTGATTGATAAAGCCCTGAAATAGTTTAGTAAACTGAAATATTTAGTTGGGGTTGGTCCTGCTTTGAGCAGCAAGCTAGAATAGGTGACCTCCTGAGGTCCCTTCCAACCCTAATATTCTATGATTTGGTAGCATGTTTTGTATTCCACTAACAATTCATTAGAATATGCATTGTCCTATTCTTATTCACTCCCCATTACCATATATTTGAAAATAATCACATTCTGCAATTGAAGCCCTGTGATCATTGCAAAATTTTCTTCCATAATTTCTCTAATGTAGATTTCACTTAGAACTGCATGGATGATCAGTTCTCTGAATCTGCACCTGCTGTTCACATTTCAGCTATTGTTTTGCACTCAACATAGAAGAATTGGGGAGCTATGGCAACACAAACGTAATTGCAGCATAGCACAACATGACAATCTAACTTTGTGTTGTTTGCATTGTGACCAGAACTGGTCAAATTATTCTTTACAGATAAATTATGCAATGAATTTAGTGTGGAATTTTCAGAAATACATAAGGGCCAGATCTTCAAAGAAAGTTAAACACCTGAAAATGCAAATAGATTCCTGGTGGAAATTTCAGAGGTATCTAGAAGCCCAATAGGAGTTATCTTCCTAGGCACTTTGAGAAATCCCCCAGACAACTCTCTGTGTTCATCTACATTGGCAACTTATGTCCACTTAAGTAGGCTTAAATTGACCTAAACAAAGCCACGCCCACACTGGACTTTTATTAAGTTGACTTAAGGAAAGCTTAAGTCGACTTAATAACACCTCATTTTAGGTCGACTTAAGCCTTAAATCAACTCCTTAAATTGACTTAAAGCCAGTTTGGATGGGGATTAGCACCTACATCGACCTTATTAAGTTGACTTAAAGCATTAAGTCAACTTAAAAAGGTCGACAAGGGGCTATGTCTACACTAGAAAAGTTAAGTTGACTTTGTTAAGTCGACTTAATAAGGACAACTTTAAGTCGACTTAAAGTCGACCTTATTTAGTCGACTTAACAAAGTCGACATAACTTTTCTAGTGTAGACATAGCCTCTGTATTTTCAAGTCCCTAAATATCTTTCAAAATTTTGACCCAAGTGACTAGGTTGTATAACTCACAGTGAAAGTCAACATTATCCTCTTCTATTCACAAGTTATGAGTTAATCCTGACTTCTGCATATTTTTTCATTATTTGCAAGGATTTGCTGAGTAAGTTATGCAGACAATCTTAAATCTGTGGGTTGGTTGCAAGTTGTTCATACTGACTGGCCAATCCCATGCCAGAAATAAAACGTAATAATCTAAAGTTACTGTTGTTCTCTCTGACTGGATGAACTGTTAAGCAGGAGAATAATAAATTAAAACTAACACATACAAAAAATGAAGTGTAGGTATTCTTGTTTGTGCATTCCGCCCCTCTTCACAGGCAAGTTCATGTATTTGCATGAAGAACAGCCATTCCCCAGTGATTCTTATGAACAAAAAGAAATGCATATAAATGTTTGAATATTAAGTCTATTAAAATTCTTTTGATCTGCTCTAGATAGGATGTTGCGTCATCTTGACTCAGCATCATCGGATGCTATTTTGAGAGTACAGTGAAAGTATAGTTTAAGTACAGCAAAGAAAATATTAGGTGGAATTTTGAAAAGCCGTTGGTATTGACCTAACCCTGCTCCCCTTGACATCAGTGGTAAAATGCTATTGGATCCATGGGAAGCACAATCAGATCAATACTGAATGAATCTTTCTGCTTTTCAAAAATCCCACCACTGGAATTTTCTCATAATATAATTATTTTGTTTTTTTCAATTTCCACTTCGTGAATGGATTATGAGGGTGTTCTTTCTCTCTCAGATTCTGTGAATTATTGTGGATTTGGCAAAATCATAATTCTGTTTACTCAGTAATCCACACACACTCATTGTAGTTTGATGGCCCTGAGATACAAGGTTGATATCAAAACTTTTCTAGTGTTTAGGGGATATTTGGATCTGGAATTATGATTCAAGCCAATCTATAGCACTTGCATGTCTCAAGTTATTTATAGACATGCTGTAAAGAGAGATTTTTATTCTGAGGATAAAATTTACATTGCTTTATTTTACTGTAAATTTTACTAATAAAAATAATTTATATATATCAAAAAATCTAAATAGACAGAGTAGAATTTCATTTTAGTGAACATTTTGTTGGAATCATTCAGCTATACAGAGCCAATACAAAGCTATGCATGACTTACTAAAAAACAAGTTTCCATTTGCTTTAATGCTTTTGTTAATCATTGCTAACACTTTTTTTTTTTTTGGATGGACTTTTCCAGTTATGAGGAACTAACTGATTTTTTTTTATATTTTCAAAGGCAGTAAAGAACTTCATACCTTTTTGAGTGCCACTCAGCTCAGGTAAAGATTTTAACAACTTCTAAGAGTGCTAATTAGAGTTGATTATAACTTGATTGAGCTCCTTTGACACTAAACTTCCAGCAGATTCAGCTCACTCTGTCCTTGCTTCTAGTCACAGATATTTCAGGCTGAAGATGGATGAACTTCAAAGATCAGATTTAGTTTATATAATGCTTTTTCTGTATTACCTGAACTTTGTTACTTCTCTTTTTTGAGTCCTTACTATTCCCTTTTTTTAGTAAGTCCCAAGGGCTATGTCTATACTAGAAAAAGTTAGGTCGACTTTGTTAAGTCGACTTAGTAAGGTCTACTTTAAGTCACTTAAAGTCGACCTTATTAAGTTGACTTAACGAAGTGGAGTCCATGAATGTATATTTAGTCCACTTTGTTAAGTCGACCTAACTGCCCTTAGGTCAACATAATAAAGTAGACTTAATCATCCACACTGTGCTTAGGTCGACCTAACCAGCAGGTCTCACTAAGTTGACCTAAGCTTTCATTAAGGATTTTCTTAAGTCGACCTAATGAAAGCCTGGTGTGAACAGGGACTAAGTTAAGTCGACTTAAGCCTCCTTAAGTTGACCTAACTTGCAAGTGTAGACATAGCCAAGGACACTTATGTGGTTACAGGTGTACACTGAGAAGGAGAAATCCCTGGCAACCTTGTACTCCACTCCAACTCTGCTTTTTAATTCTAAGTGGCCTATGCTCTGAATTTCCAACACATTCACGTGCGTTTAACTTCACTATTTTGAGTCAGTTGAAGTAGTTACGTTAGATACATGTGCCAGGGATGGCAGGACTGGGGTTCAGACAACTATGTCTTGCCCTATATACAGTGTTTTAGAATCATAGAATCATAGAATAATAGGGTTGGAAGGGACCTCACGAGGTCATCTAGTCCAACCCCCTGCTAAAAAGCAGGACCACTCCCCCTAAATTATCCCAGCCAGGGTTTTGTCTAACCGAGCCTTAAAAATCTCCAAAGATGAAGATTCTACCACCTCCCTAGATAGCCCATTCCAATGCTTCACCACCCTCCTCGTGAGAAAGTTTTTCCTAATATCCAACCTTGACCTCCCCAGCTGTAATTTGAAACCATTGCTCCTTGTTCTGTCCTCTGTTACCCTCGAGAACAGCCTAGCTCCCTCCTCTTTGGAGCAACCCTTCAAGTAGTTGAAGGTTGCTATCAAATCTCCCCTCAGTCTTCTCTTCTGTAGACTAAATAAGCCTAGTTCCTTCAGTCTCTCCTCATAAGTCATGTGCCCCAGCCCCCTAATCATTTTTGTTGCCCTCTGCTGGACTCTTCCTAATTTGTCCACATCCTTTCTGTAGTGGGGAGCCCAAAACTGGACACAGTACTCCAGATGCGGCCTGACCAGTGTCGAATAGAGGGGAATTATCACATCCCTCGATCTGCTGGCAATACTCCTACTGATGCAGCCTAATATGCCATTAGCCTCGCTGCCCAGATCCTCTAAGATACTTAGGCAGCCAACTGCTTCTTTAAGTGCCCAAGTCACCGATTTAGGTGCCATGAAAATTTTCAAGACACCATTCAGTTGTTACCTAACCACTTAATCACCTAATTCTCTAGGGGTATATCTACACTGGCAAGTTAGGTCAACTTAAGGACGCTTAAGTCGACCTAAACAAAGCCGTATCCACACTGGGCTTTCATTAAGTTGACTCAAGCATTTCCTTAAGTCGACTTAAAAACTACCACTCTTTAGGTCAACTTAACACCCAAGTCAATTCGTCAATTCGATCTAAAACTGGTGTGGATGCCCTAAGTTGACTTAATTCCCTAACTCGACCTAGGGCTGGGGACAAGGGAGCCGCGGCTCCACGGGTGGCTCCCTTGTCCCCAGGGGGAGCCGCAGCTCCCTTCAGGCATGGGCGGGTGTGGGAAATCATGGTGCCTGGTAGGAGGCCCACCCCTCAGCGCTCCTGGCTGATGAAGTGGGCCTTCAGCACATCGCAGATGATGACAGCTCGCTGCTGGGCCCGCTGCATCTGGGGCACAGCGTCCGGTAGTTCGTACACGGCGGTGAGGCACTCACCTTCAGCCTGCCAGAAGGGGGGGACCCTTTCCCCTTGCAGCTCACAGAGGTTATGGAGGACACAGCAGGTGCTGACAACCTCCGGGATGTTCCTCTCAGAGAGGTGCAGGCAGGTCAGGAGGGCCTCCAACGGGCCTTGAGATGGCCAAAAGCATGATCGACGACCAGGCGGGACCTGTTGAGCTGGCAGTTGAACAGCTCCCTGCCGACATCCATGTTGGCTGTGTATGGCTTCATAAGCCAGTGCAGCAAGGGGTAGGTGGCATCCCCCAGGATCAGAACAGGCACATGTACATCCCCGAGGGTGATGATGTGCTTGGGGAAGAAGGTGCCTGAACCGGTACAGACCAGAGTTCCTGAGGACGCACATGTCGTGTGCCTTCCCCAGCCAGCCCACATAGATGTCCTGGAAGATTCCACTGTGGTCCATGAGGACCTGCTGGACCATGGAGTAGTATCCCTTGCAGTTCTTGTAGTCGGTGGCGTGGTGCTCCAGAGCTTGGGTGGGGATGTGGGTCCCATACACAATGCCCCCACAGTTGGGGAAGCCGAGTCTTACAAGGTCCTTGAGGGTCTCCTGCAGGTTGCCCAGGGTGACGAGGCAGGCTAACAGTACCCTTTGGATGGCCCTGCTGACCTGCAGGAGGGCAGCCCCATGGTGGCCTTGCCGATCCCAAACTGCTGGGCTATGGAGTGGTAGGAGTCCGGAGTTGCCAGCTTCCAGACCATGACGGCCACTTGCTTGTCCACAGGGAGGGCGGGTCGGAATCAGGTGTCCATGCACTGCAGAACCAGGGTGAGCTCACAGACCAGCTTGAGGAAGATACGCTTGCTCATCCAAAAGTTCTGCAGCCACTGTTAGTTGTCCCAGATGGTGAGGACGATGCAGTCCCACCAGTCGCTGCTGGTTTCCCGTGCCCAGAAGCGATGGAGCATGAAAGGCACCATCAGCACAGGACCAACATGGTAGCAGGCGTGTTGCTGTCTGCCCCTGCAATGTCAGGGTTCCAGAGAAGCGTCATCCAGGCGAAGAGAGCACTTGGCAATGCATAGCAGGTGCTGAGAACCCACCTGACAACAGAGGGTGCATCTACACTTTTAAATTAAGTTGACTTAAGCAGGCTTAAGTCAACTTAATTTACTCTGCGTCTACACTGGAGTTTCCTTAATTCAACTTAAGCAGTTCCTTACGTCGAATTAAGGAAAAGTTAGTTCGAATTAGTAAAACATCATTTTACTTTGAACTAACCCTTAATTCGAACTAGTTAGTTAAGTCAATGTGGCCATGTTAGTTCTAACTAACTGCTTAGTTCAAACTAACCAGCACATTGATCTTAATGCAATTGACTAATTCCAACTAAGCAAGTGCCATGCACTTGCTTAGTTCGAACTTGCATTCTAGTGGGGCCATGCTAGCTCAATTTAAGTTAATTCGAACTAACTAAACTTAGTTTGAATTAGTTAGTCCGAATTAACTAATTCAAACTAACTTTGGTAAGGGTAGACATAGCCAGAGTGTAGTCCATGACCTCCTCAGGCTCCATGTTGCCAGACACAATGGGGAAGGTGCTGAGCTCACTTCCTGTTTTAAAGGAAAGGCTGGGGATGAGAGGGGGTGCACTTCTCTGGTGCCTCATGTCACACTTCTCATAGTACTCCACTCTTCAGTTGACCTAGCGACTGCCAGTGTGGCCATTTGAAGTCACCTTCAGTTTCTGGTGTGGACTTTCTAAGTCAATTTAACAATGTCCACTTTAAGTCGACCTAAGTCGACCTTGTTAAGTTGACTTAACAGAGTTGACTTAGCGTTTCTAGTGTAGACATAGCCAATGTGTTTTATAGCTCACTGTCTGCCTAATCCAAAGGAGACGTGAGTCTGTTATAACTCTCAAGCAGGGCCAGCCCAAGGGTTTTTAGCACCCTAGGCAAACACTATGGCTGTGTCTGCACTAGAAAAAGTTAGGTTGACTATGTTAAGTCTTAAAAATATTCTGTCTAATTTGGTGGTCCTGAAAACACAGCACCATAGGCGACCACTTAGTTCACCTATATGGTTGGGCCAGCTCTGCTCTTAAGTAGTAAACCTACCTCTTGAACTCAAGCTGTAGAGTCTTGTGCTTTTAGCTCCAAGGTCCCTGATTCAATCTTTGCTACTGTCAGCCAAAATGAGAGCTATCACAAAAGCACAGACCTGTTTCAATGGAAATCAATAAGGATGCTGCCAGTATCTACCATGGCAGCAGAATTAGGCCCATGTTAAGGATTATACTCCCCAGAAATTCATCCTTGCATAGATGGCCGGTATTTGGCCTATGCAGCATCATCAGTTTTGAATGATAAAAAATTCAATTCAGGCCCTAAAACAACAGAGCCTGGCTTAAAAATCATGAGGGCTATTGTTTGTTGGGGTTTCTTGTTTGTTTGTTTGTTTTTAAATAGGGTTCTTTTCATTCGCCTTCTCATTTCTGAGCTTTTCAGATTCACTTCAATTCTGCTGAAATTCAATAAAGTCAAGTGCAAAGTACTATACTCAGAAAGGAAAAATCAAATGCACAACTACAAAACAAGCAGTAACTGGCTAGGCAGCAGTATTGCTGAGAAAGGATCAGAGGGTTATAGTGAATCACAAATTGATTAGGAGCCAACAACAGGGTGCAAAAAAGCCTAATAACATTCTGGGATGTATTAAAATGAGTGTCTTATCCAAGACCTAGAAGGTAATTATGCCACTTTCCTGTTCATTGGTGAGGCCTCAGCTGGAGTAATATGTTCAGTTCATTGGAAAGAGTGCAGAAGAGAGCACAAAAATTATAAAAGGCTAAGAAAATCTGACCTGTAAGGGTAGGTTAAAAAAAAAAAGTCTGGGAATCTTTATTCTTGAGAAAGAAAGACTGAGGGGGGACCTGATAACTGTTCAAATAAGGGCTGTTATAAAGAGGACTGTGATCAATTGATCTCAATGTCCAGGTAAGAAAAGAAGTAATCATCTTAATCAGCAAAAGTGATTTAGGTTAGATAAAGAATTATTAAACTTGGGTTAGGCATCCAAAAAAGATTGTGAAATCCCTTGGTTGGAGGTTTCTAAAACCATGTTAGCCGGTCATTTGTCAAGGACAAGGGTGGTCTAAGGATTTTTGGGGTCCAGGGCAAAAGTCAAGGATGGGGCCCCCACACCACATGGAGGCCCCATCCTTGACTTTTAGTCCCTTCCTGGACTCACCGCAGCCCCTGCTGACCCCTCCCTCCTGCAGCAATCCCCCGCCCTGCTGCCAATCTTACTGGGGCCTTCCCAGCCCGGCCACTGCAGTCTCCCTCAGCCTTGCCATTGCCTCTACGGCCCCCTGGATTCCTGCCACGAGTCTTGCTTGGGCCTTCCCAGCCCCACCACAGCTGCCACCGCCCCCCCCATGAGGGTCCCCAGCCCCTTTGTGGTTCCCCATTGCTCCCCACCCTACCACCATAGGCGGTCTTAGTGGCTTGGGACCTGTGGCAGCCAAGCGTGTCATGGGACCCCTCTGAGCGCACTGCCCACCTGCTAAGACTGCCTATGGTCAAGGATGGTTTATTGCTGTGTTGTAGGCATGCTGGTCCCAGGATTTAAGAGATACAAGATGAATGAGATAATATCTTTTACTGATCCGGCTTCTGTTGGTGGAAGAGAAACTTTTGAGGTACAAATAGCTCTTAATTAGCTCTGGGTAAAGAAATCAATGCCACATCTAAATACAAGGTGGGACAAGTTGTTAGAATAAGGGGCTAATAGGAGTTGCAGGAGACTAGTTAAAGTGCAGTGGGTTAACACCCCTGTAGTCATAGGACAATGTCTACACTGGCAAGTTAGTTCGAATTAAGGGCTTCCTTAATTCGAACTAATAAGTTCGAATAGGGTATTCGAACTAAGGGGTTAATTCAAACTAACTAGTTCGAATTAACCAATGTGGCCATGTTAATTCGAACTAATTTCTTAGTTCGAATTAACCGGCCATTGAAATGAATGGGGATCACTAAGTCAAACTAAGCAAATGCTTGCTTAGTTCGAATTAACATTCCAATGTGGCCATGCTAGTTTGAATTAAGTTAATTCGAACTAATTAAAATTAGTTCACATTAGTTAGTTCGAACTAACTAATTCAAATTAATTTTAGCAAGTGTAGACATAGCCAAAGATGCTTAGTAAGTTACAGATAGTTTTAATGAGCCATAAAAACTATGTCTTTTGGTCCATGGTTTTTGGTGTCTAGCAGAATTACAAATTTAAGTTTCCAGTTCACCTTCTTTTGAAGTTGTTGTGCAGGTTTCTTCTGTGGGTTAGGGAACTAAGAGGTCAGATAGGAAGTGGTCACTTTGTGAAAAATGTTTACCCGTGAGTGGATTGTCTAATTTTTATGTGAGGTCATTCAAGAGCATAGTAATTGTATAGTTTCATCTACCTACTTGTTGATCTAGCATTTGATGCACTTGATGAGGTACACCACATATTTATGTAAGGCCTACAGATCTTGAAAGGCATGTTGTCAGGAGTGTTGATCATCATAACAGTAGAGCTATGTCTGTATCTTTGTTATGACAGGATCTGGTGCCATTTTAGCTTGGTGTGTCCTGGTTTGTTGGTACATTGTGATGATGAGCTTGGCAAAGCTGGGGCTTTGTCTGAAGGCCAGAAGAGAGGATTCAGGAAGAATTTTTCATTATGTGGTCCCCATTAAGTATGAGGTATAATTGATTGAAGATACTCTTTAAGGGTTCCAGTGTGGTAGCTGAAGACTAGGTAATCTTTAGGATTCCTTTCACCCTCATACTGAAACAGCTTTTCTCGGGGTATTTGGATGGCCCATTCCATTATGTGATCTACTTCTCTGGTGGAGTGAGCTAGGTATACTTGGTCCTGCCTCAGGCAGGAGACAGGACTAGGTGACCTCTGGTCCATTAAACACTACATTTCTTTGTTTTCAATTTTCCTTAGCAACAGAGAAGGGAGGAGAGGACAATATTTTTTGTGTGTTTAAGAATTCTGGAAAACTCGCAGTCAAAAGATTACTGGAGTTGGGACCCCAAGATAAACACCGGCTTTCACAAGATTTACATTATAAATGGCTAGAATTGGCAACATTGCATGCATCACTCTAGTTCCCTTAAAAAGCCACATAATGGGGTTTAACTGGGGACTGGCAGATTATGTAGAGGGTCAGTATTTGATGAATGGTGATTTTCACTGTAACTGACTGCACAGTGAAACTCACTAAAACCAAAAACCCTTTCAAATACATAAAAGCAAACAAACTGAAATAGACAATCTCTCCCCTCATACCTCTATCCCCAGCTAACTGGTTTCAACTCTACTAATCTCTTGAGTTTTTTTGTAAACAGTCTTAGGTGTAATATTTCTAGAAACAAATGCCATTAGAGAAAATTACTTTGAATCTGAAAAAAAATCAGCATTAGATATATCCATTGCAATATATGATATTTACAGTTTTTTACAGATAAATAAAATTGAAGAATGAAACTGATTTTTTAAAGCAGTTTATGCCTATTATGATTTGTTAAACAAAACCTGGGCAGTGTTTGTCTGTGTGGTGGGGAAGGGGAAAAATATCTAAGCAGAGAAATAAATTATGAACACACAGAGAAGAATAGGTGCAAATGATCACATTATGTACCTTTTAAAATCTTTTTATATTCTTAATAGCAGACTTATGGATGATAGAAGACAAACAGTTGATATGACAGAGTAGAAAAGAATGAAAGCTGATTATAATACCAACCAATAGTGTTACCATACATCATTTGCATTTGCAAGCTTGTATCACAGGGTCCATATGCAAATATGCTTTTTAGTCCAATGAAGTTATGCTTATAAATACCAGAGAAATGTGTATGTGATAGACTGTTTGCTGCCATTGAAACACCCCTGTGTTCTGTGTATCCTCTTATAATCAGAGTACCTTCATCTCCCTAATCCTCAAAGGCAACAGGGGCACTTGCTCTTTTGCGTTGCTAATAGGTTGTCAAAACTAGATTTGAATCTTTCTTAAGATGCTCTATTTATTTGCTTCTTCACTGTCCTCTCAGGATAGAAGGGAATGTTTTAGACATGGCTGCAGTTTTAAAAACTTATTTTAATCTTTTCTGCCAGAACAAATATTTCCCACATCACTACAACCCACAGTTGATACCTCAAATAACCCAACATTCATGGACCTGATTTCCACTTAAAAGTATTAGTCTTCCTGTCTAGGAATAGAAGCAACTTTGTAGAATCAGTTATCTGATTTCCCTGTCAAGTCAGATCCTCTTTTGATTAATTGCTTGTCACATAAATGTTGTATTGCACCTTGTTTGTTACCAGCAACACATGGGCTATGGAAGGAATTTTTATTCTTCTTTTAGTGTCTTGTACAGATATTTTTTATCCATCTCGGTATTTATAATACACTGTAGTGTCCTTGCAAGGGGTTGAATAAACCCTGGACTAGCATGCAAGGGATTAAGGTGCTGCTTTGTGCCTCCACATCTGCAAGTCATGCCAGGGCTGGAGGAAGAATTAAAAGTGGCAGAACGCTTTTCAGACCTGGGGAACCCTGGGAAGGGAACAGATTGTTGAACCTCTTCAGCCCTGAAGAGAGAGGACTGGGAGCCTGCAGAGCTCCTGCCCTTTCAGGGAGAGAGTGCAGGGTGAAGGAGAACGAGAACTGGTACTTACACTGGAACCCAGTGAACAGTGATTCTCCCAGTACCCCTCTGATGCAAGAGAGGCCCATATTCTGGAGGGAGCTATGTCTTTCCCTTTCTTTTGTTTAACCCCTTTTATTGACTGTAGGCTACTTTGTGGTTTAGCTGGGACCCTGGGAATGAATGAGACACCAAGGTCTCAGTCGGAGAGATAAGTTTGGTTTCTGAGAAAGATGCCCTGTAATACCTGTTAAAGTGGTGGATACTTGGATTCATGTGTTTACTTTCCTTATAGCTCCTATAAAGGGACTCTCTACCGCAGAGAGACTCATGACAGGATATGCACTAAGGCCACTTTATACCACTCTGACAGTAGAGGGACCTTAGAAGAGGAATGAACCACATTTACACCCACTGTAAGTAGTATGAGGGGGCTTTAGTGTAAGTAATAATCTGGCCCCAAATGCATTTGAGTGGGAAAACCCGTTCCTGTTCTCACCCAGAATACCCTCAAGAGAACAGCCATCATTTAGCTGAGATTGCAAGAGATGCAAGATGGTTAATGCTGCTGGCATGCTTAAAAGTCTCGAATGAAAAGGGGTGCAATCATGGCTTTGCCCAAGCTACACAGCTGTAAGTGCAGGCACGATGGTACTGTAAGCACAAATAAGGTATACCTTTGAGCTGCTACCTTTGACTATGTCTACACTTAAAAAGTTGTCGACTCTGTTAAATTGACTAAACTTTTCAAGTGTAGACAGAGCCTTCGGTCCCCACTGAGAAGGGACCCACAGCTCCTTTCCCACCAGGACCTGCAGGTCCCGGCAAGAAGGGAGCCACACTCCCTTCTTGCCGGAACCCACGTGGGTCCCAGGGAGAAGAGAGCAGGGCTCCCTTCTTGCCGTGACCCATGTGGGTCCGGACAAGAAGGGAGCTGCCGGAGCTCCCTCTTGGAGGTTCTCCTGTCCATGGAGTGCTGGAGAAGACAGCCACTGGTGCTCTACGGACAGGGGATCCCGGAGGTTCCCCTGTCTGTGGAGCGCCAGGGAAGACAGCCACCAGAGGCTCCCGGGACAGGGGAGCCTCGGGGAAGAGAGCCGCCAGCGGCTCTCATCTCCATGAGCCCCTGGGGCTCCCTTGTTGCTGAGCCACCTCAGTTGCTTAAGTCGACTTAAGAAAACTGTAGTGTAGACGCAGGGTAAATTAAGTCGACTAAGCTTGCTTAAGTCGACTTAATTTACCAGTGTAGACGCAGCCTCTGTGCTGTGTGCCAATATATGACTTTGAAGCATGCAGTAGTTTAAGGGGACTCATATTTTTTGTGAAAATCTGTTTAAGAAAAATTGTAGAGAATTGTGCCGTTTATCCTTTGATGTTTGCTAACTCTTTAAATCTAATGGCTGTCTGCTGGGTTGCTTATCAGTTATCTCAGCTGAGGTATCTTTGAGAGCCACACCTGCTGAAAGACTGACAAGAACTGAGCCCATGAGACGTGCGAATGGCAGGAGTGCATGCTGGAGGAGTGAGAGGTACATTAGAAGCACTGCAAGGTATCATGCAGTTCCTCAGATAAACTCACAAACTGCAAAGTATTAAGGAGCAAAATAAGTAACTATTAATCTCTCCCATGCAACCAGAAAACTGCTCTGAATTACTCATGCGATAACCTGTGATATAGCACAAAGAAGCCAGCGCCTTGTACTTTTTAATTGTTGTTTGCTACCACACACAGTTATTGTGAAAGACATTATTTGTTCCCAGTAGACATGTAACCTACCCAATTTAATAATGGCTTATCACATTCATAAAAATTCATAGGAATTCATAAGCACAGCACAGACATAAAGTAACACACAGAAACACAACAGCTATGGCACACTGTCAAAGTGTGTTTCAAAGGCCTTCCTCAGCCATGCAGCATCTCAGTGGGCTCTGGTAATTGCTCTTGTGTCAAGCCCGTCTACCCTGTCAGTTATATTCACCCTTAGCCTCAAAAATGTTATGTAAAACCCAATCCATAGCAAGAGCAATATGAATACTTGACTCCCTCAGATGCAGTCTTATTATAAGATAGCTCTATTGGCCTTTTGATATGCCAAAGACATTATCCACTATCAGCCTACACATGCACAGTTGATAGTTATATTGATAGTTAAATTTTTCCTTGCTGCTCTCTAGGGTGCGTCTACACTTACAAATTAAGTTGGCTTAAGGAGGCATACGTTGACTTAAACTACTCCGCATCCACACTGGGCTTTCCTTACATCGAATTAAGCATTTCCTTAAGTCGACTTAAGGAAAAGTTAAGTTGATTTAATAACATCTATTTAGGTCGACTTAATGCTTAAGTCGACCTTATTAGAATGACTTAAACCAGTGTGGACGGGGATTAACACCTAAGTCCACCGTATCAAATCGACTTAAAGTGTTAAGTCAAGTTAATAAGGCCGAAAAGGGGCTATGTCTACACTTGAAAAATTAAGTCAACTTTTGTTAAGTCGACTTAAAGTTGACCTTATTAAATCAACTTAAATAAAGTCGACTTAACTTTTCAAGTGTAGGCATAGCCTAGATGCCCTTATGTATGGCTTCATAAGCCAGGAAAGAAAAGGATGGATTGGAGTCCTACAAATCACAATTAGCGATTCAACCTCATCAGTGTGGATAGGCTGGTCTTAGAAAAAAATGTTCCTGCTTGCAGGGTTTCAAGAAGTCCTGAATTCTTAAAGATGCAGGCATTCTGAGCCTTCACATGCCTCAAACATCCCCTTTCTGTTTATGTACTCAGAAGCAGAGTTGAGCCCATTTCACTGAATCTATTATTTCCTGCACATTGTTCAGAGTCACAATCTTATGTGTAGCAGAACATATTCAATAGCCTTTCATGCCTGGTTAACAAGCACCACCCACTATAGGTTTTCCAGCAGTGAACTAATGGATGACCAACCAATAGCAACATAGGGTTGCAGGCTTCAACAATAAAATCACCAACCATTTTTTAGCTGTCAAAGCAGAGCTCTTTTTTGTCCTTCCATCCTGGAGGGCTGAGAGAGGATCAAGCAAGGTGGCCTTCTGTATCTAAAAATTCTGCAGTCACTATGGTCATTCCCGATTTGCATCACTATCTGATCCTACCACTCAGTGCTTATTTTAGAACTGGCATTTGACTGTGTGCAGCTGGTCAATGAAGGCCTGCAACACCTGATGCCTTTCATTCACTGTTTATGTGAACCATGCCACCAGTTCACCAGTTTTCTGATTTTCACTGCTCTACATTGGCCACTGTTTCTTCTGTATTTGTGGAACTATCACAATCACCTTGTCTCTGAATCAGACAAGACAGCTCTGTTGATTTGTTGAGCATCCATGTTTCTGATTGCAAGCTGGCAGAGAGATTGAAAACTGGCATGACAAAGAGCAGAATGTGTGGTATGCAGAAGAAACTGTGGGATTTAAAAAAACCTGGAAAATAAAAAATTATGGTATGTGTGACAGAGTCTAGTCACCTCATGGGGGGCTATGAATACACTAGAGGCTCTGTTAAGTCTACTTAACAAGGTGGACTTTAAGTCAACTTAATGTCAACTTTGTTAAGTCAACTTAGAGAGTCCACACTAAAAACTTAAGTTGACTGCCTACGTCCACACTGGCAGTTGCTAAGTGACCGAGGAGTGGTGCATTGTGGGTAGCTGTCCCACATTGCGCCGGGGCCTGGAGGCCAATTAGGTCAACTTAAGGGCACTCCTCGTCCACACTGGCTTAGTAGACTTAATAAGGTTGTCTTAGACATTAAGTTGACCTTCAGAGTTGGAGTTATTAAGTCGACTTAAGGAAGCAGCCAACGTGGACGCAGCATTCTGTAGGTCGATTTAAGAGTCGTTAAGTTGACTTAAGGTGCAAGTATAGAAATACCCCTCCCCCCCGGAGAGAACAAGGGGTTCAAACTCCCCAAAATAAGCAGTTAAACCAACTGGTATTTTATGTTACGCTATTGTATCATGATGATAAAGTAAGATTTTTTATGAAAATCAGTACTCCATTGAACTTAGTCATTATGAGATATGTATTCAGGTTATGTGTATATATGGAAAATTACAATGGTAACTGTGATGTGACTTCAGCATCACCTCACCACAGGGCACTGAAGCAGTCAGGTAGGTAGGGAATATCTCCCCAATCACAGAAGACTGACTTTAAGCATTCTCCAGCCCAGGTAAATAATAAGAAGTCAAAGCATAGGGGAACAGCTGAAAACTGAGAAGAAAACCTCAGTCTTCAGAAAGTGAGAAAGGAAGGAGTTTTCCCCTTCCCACTTTGAACATCTAAAGTGACTGAATAAAAAAAAATGTAAAACCCTTTTAAAATGGAAGAGGTTTGAACTGAAGATCATACAGGACTTGAGGGACAGTCTGAAGGCAAGAGGTTGCCTGTGAATACTGGTTCCCTCTTATAGGTAGGCAGTATGCTGGGAAACTGTTTTAAGTCAATAGGTAACTTATTTGGTAAAATCTTTTTTCTAACATGAAAGTGTAACTGAATCTTTATGTTTATTGTCTGCTTGCTGTCTCCTTACTGCTTCATCTCTGAATCTGTGTTTTTTCTATTAAATAATTTGTTGATTTGTATCCCAAGCAGGACTCTACTGAGCAAACTGTGGGGACTGTGTATCCCACAGTGAACTGGTAATGTGGTGGGGGCATGGGAGGTTTTGGAGCTTCTCCTGGGAAAGGCAGCTTCACAGACAACCCAGGCCCTCTCCTCCTCTCCCCATGCATCACCACCAGCCACGCCTCCAACCAATTCCTTTCACTGCGGCTGTCCCGGGTCCCTGGCCAGACCCAGATCCTGCTGCTGCTGGTGGCCTCTGGTGCCAGCCAGGGTGGGATCTGGCTCTTGCCACTGGCAGCGATGCCGGATCCCCATCCAGGACTAGATCCTGCTACTGGCGGCAGTCCTGAGCTGGATCCCACAAGCCCTGGTTCCACCCGGGGCCAGATGCTGCCATCACTGCCTCCTGCCTCAGCAGGGGAGAGGGGCGGGGGATGGCAGAGGAGAGCAGCCAATCAGAGAAGGCAGTTCCTCCACTTGCCTTTGATAAACTTTGCCCCTGGATGGGAAAGAGGGTTGGTTTCATGCCTTCAGAGGTGATAAAGCAGAGGGAAACAGTGTGACTGTCTGGTATTTATGATCACCAGGAGGATCTATGCTGGAAGGGGCTGTTGGCAGAGGTGACACATTGGGGAGGATACGGTAGGTAACGTGCTTGCACCCCCATATTTGCTGCTTGCCTTGTACTGAGCATGCTCAGTAACATCCACTGAAGCCACTGCCCTCACTCTACACACACACACACCTCCTCCATTCTCAGCAGGTACAGGTCATCTCTGGCTGCTGGTGTCACCCTACAAAAGGTGTAATGAGGCTGGGGAGAGCCCTGTTTATAGGCAGGCTACTGCTGTCAAGGAATTGAACTACAGAGGCACAACACAGAGGTCCCTGAAGTTACAGGGCAGGCAGTAACAGAACCCCTTACTAGTCTGGGTGGATCCCAAAACATAACAGAATGTAATAGAGGAACTTGTGGGAATTTGATCCAGGGAGCTAGGAGTGCAGCCACAGACTGGGGACTGCTATAAAGGGCAGCCTGCCACAACCAAGGACAAGAACACAGCCCATCACCCCACAATTCAAGACCTCTGCCCTGAACTAATTCCTGCTTCCCTTCTCAATCTTCTACTCCATCTTATTGGGTTTTCCCCCTCAAACTCCCTCCTCCCAGGGAGGATCTATAGACTATTCCCTCGCACCCTTACCAAGCTCTTTTCTCCCCTCTGTCAGGTAATGTTCAGGCTTAAGTTCAGCAGTTTGAAAAGAGAGAAAAAAAAAGTCAAAGAGCATAAAGATGGGAGAGACCACAAAACTGTTAAATTCGATAAAGCTGACTGCTCGGTGCAAAAGTGCAAACAGACAGGAGAGGGAGATTAACAGACCCCCAGCCCTCTGGCTAGATAACCAAAGAGAGAGGAGGGGAGTCAGAGAGCTTTCTGACAATCTCCTGACAATCGGGAAAAAAACAGCTGGACCTTAAGAGTTGGAAAAACACCACGTCACTGCGTTTTTCAGGCGATAAAAGGAGACTCGTTATGGAGGGAATTCGGAGTTATTTTGTCTCAGTTTACTCTGAGGCAAAGGGGCTCTGGGACTGATCACCCCACGAGCACTCCTCATTCTGCTCACCATAGGACGTGGACGGACCGGGTGAAAGAAACCTCGGAGGCCTGGCCAGCTAACGGGAAGATCAGACCAGCCATCTGATAACCAAAGGAAAGGTAATAAAGTGAAAGGAGCCCAGAGTAGCGACTGGCTCCTAAACAAACAGTAACACAAAAAGTTTTAAGGTTTTTCCAGCTTTATGCTGAGACTCTTAAGTAACTGAACAAAAGCTGCATCAGCCTTGGGTTTGGAGTTCATGTAAGAACTGGGGCAGGTATAGGATTTGCTTTGGGTATAATTGTGCTAGCATTTCTGCTTCTCTGTGTGTGTGCTTATAAATGCTCTTATTTTTATCAATTATAATGTGTTAGAGAGCATGTGTGAGATGAAATTATAAGCCGGTGACCAGGTCTGAGACTAGCCAGTGTGATGCCGCCCCAAAGCCCCCCAAGGCTTTGAAAGCAAAGGTGCACAGATGAACCTCGTGACCCACTGGATCCCCTTCTTGTGTGAGTGTATAAACGGGTGCCCTCTGTGCTTGGTGTCCGTGCTGCTGTAACTCTGCTGCAGGGGGGAGGAAAATGTGAATGGGGGATAACAGTTGACCAGGTCTGTGACTAAATCCTGTATACAGGTGAACCTCGTGACTCAGCAGGTGTGAGTGAGATCCCTATACAACAGCACAAAGGCTGCATCTACACTTGTAAATTAAGTCGACTTAAGCTTGCTTAAGTCGACTTAATTTACCCTGCGTCTACACTACAGTTTTCTTAAGTCGACTTAAGCAGCTTGCTTAAGTCAACTTAAGGAAAATAAAGTCGACTTAAGGAAAATTAAGTCGACTTTATTAAACCTAGATTTAATTAGACTTAAGGCTTAATTCAACTTTTTAAAGTCGAATTAAGCCAGTGTAGACGTGGGGTAGCCCTAAGTCGACTTAGGGCTACCCCAGTACTACACCAATGCCCTCCCTGCCGGGGGGGCACAGAGGGAGCCTGGCATGCCCCACAAAGGGCAGGTCAGAGATGTGTGACGCTGTCTGAATTTAGGGAAGCATATATGATATTATTTTCTATTAATATCTCAAAAATGCTATAATCCACAGGAACTATGTCATGTTTGATAGCAATAGAAAGGTAGTAATTTGCTGGGAATGATTATATAGTTTATGTATAGGAATTGTATTTGTATTAGAAGTTAGGAAATTGGTGTTATATCTATACTTTAACTTGTTTGATTCTGTGGAAACGCCCCAGACAGGAGGCTGTCTACAACCATTGTCTCCTTAATGGCTCATCAGATTTTTCCATGGGCCCACTGTACTTGGGAGCTTCCTTAACATTAAGGACACAATGGTTGTAGAGGCTCCCAAGTACAATGGGCCCAGGGAGAAACCTGATGAGCCATTAAGGAGACAATGGTTGAAGACAGCCTCCTGTCTGGGGCACTTCCACAGAATCACACAAGTTAAAGTATAGATATAACACCAAATTCCTAACTTCTAATACAAATACAATTCCTAGACAAACTATATAATCATTCCCAGCAAATTACTACCTTTCTATTGATACCAAACATGACATAGTTCCTATGGATTATAGCATTTATGAGATATTAATAGAAAATAATATCATAAATGCTTCCCTAAATCCAGACAGTATCACACCCTGCCCACATGCCCTGCCAGGGTTCCTGTCCCCCTTTGCCCCATTGTACAAAATGGGTGTCCCCCCTGCCACCGTGGACCTGCCTAAGGTCCCCCTAACCCCTAGAAGTCAACCTAGGCATCCAGTGTGGACGCTCTAGGTCGACTTTGTAAGTTCCCCTTTAAGTCGACTTTAATTTTAAGTGTAGAAAGTTGACTTAGTTAAGTCGACTTAGTTAAAGTCGACTTAAAATTACAAGTGTAGACATAGCCAAAGAGTCCTGTATGATTGTGATGACATATGGGCTTATATGTATATTGGGCTCTGTTACACTCTCTATGTTATGTGTTTAAAGCCATAATTGATGCAAAACACTGAATCTGTATTCATGCAATAAGCAGCATTGTAGTTTAGAGAGTTTGTGGATATATTGGATGTTTATTGTACTGCTAATCACTGCCTTAACCTGTGTTATTGTAATCATAAGTGCTTTAATAAATATCACATGCATAGCAAATAGACACAAATCATTGTTAGTGGTGGTCTTTGCCTAGGGGCTTCAGGGGGCTTCCCAACATCCGCATTTAAAAAGACCAGGTATTTGTTTAGGCACCCTTCCCCCTTAAGGGGATAAAGGTCTAACACCCTCCTCCTCCTTCATTGTTGTCAGAGCAGATTTGACTGAATAGTCTATTGCTGCCACCAACTACAGTTCCTCAGTATTGTGCATTTTATAGTCTCTTGCTCTGCCTTGTTTCTTTCAAATTATGTAACACCTTTTAAATCATTTCCCACTTACCTGATGTTTCTTGCCAAATAACAATGTCATTTTTGTTAGTTTAAGGCATTTGAATTCCTCAGAAAGCTTTTCCCTTTCATCACCAAAGCTCCTACGTACTCACAAAAAATTACCAATTGTTCCTTCCACTTTAGAGAGGACACATAGTCCACGTATTCAGAAAAGATCTTTGCTTAAGCTAGAATAACTAAATCTTTTCTCTTCTTAGCTCAATCCCTTTTGTTACAAGCCACCACAGGAGCTTTCTCCTGCCATCCCCTCTTCCTCCAGAGGCAACAAAATAGATCTCACAAACTTTTCACTGTGCTTCACCCATGATCTTTTATTTACAGTGAAGATTACAGTCCTTTATCTCCAGAGAAACCTTTCCCTGACCCCTTGCTGGACCTGGTCAGCCAATGAAAACAACGGAGGTAGAGCCACTACCCTCCTACTTGACTAGCCACCTCTGGAGTCTTTTTAGCCAGTTTGTAAACTCTGCCAGAGCTAGAGAGACAGCTGTTCCCTAATCAGGCTCAGCTCTCCCAGGTTCTAATTAATGCATGCAGCTATGGGACCTGGTTGGCTCCTTTTTTCCCCAGCCCAGTTAGCTGGGTGAAGGGAGGTTAGCAGAGGCATTGAGGGATGCCACTTCACTGCACCTTTATATAGGCCCAACCTGCTTCTTCCCAGCTGCACTTCATTTTCCATTAGTCTTTATGGAGCCCTGAATCTTCTCCAGATGCAGAATACAGGGTTAATTGACCTCCTTTAACCTCCTGTGCTTTATATGGTGTGGATATCCCATCACAGTCACCAATGGTAACATTTTCAAAAGAGCCTTAGGACACTAACTCCCATATTCAAAAATGACTTAGGCATCTAAATACCTTTATGGGTCTGGCTCTATCTGTCCATTTCAGTGCTTAAGTCCACCATTTAGCTGCCACTGACAGCCTCAAAACCATCATTCACCTACTATCTACCCCCAAAAGCCCTAAAGTCTCCAAGGGCACCTAATTTGCCACTAGTCAGCATTTGCAAAGTTGTCTCATCACTGATACCACCCCCATGGCCACTGTCAAACTGCTTACCTCGCTCAAGTTGAAGCCTGGCAGCCTGAAGCAGGGCTCACACAAATTATTCTCCCCACCATCTCTCCAGCAAGGCCTGATCCTTTAGGTGTTTTTAGATATGATGCCTGTCATCAGAGGCAGCCAGGAGCATGCAGGTTGGGGGTATTTCTCTGCGTGAGTACCCGATCCACCAAGGTGTTGACTCTTCTAGGGAGGGCCTCTGTCAGTCTCTCCTGCTGAAACTGTCCCCCACTTTTGACCTGAGCATTTAGTGAAGAATTCAGGGTCCTGTATGCTGTTCCAGTTGGGAGAAAAAATGATGATAGGTATTTCTCTAATAAAATTTTATTTTATTTACCAAGACTGTGAAAAGTCTTGTTTCCCTGAACACAGTAGGAGACAAAACAACAGGAGACAGTTCTTCCATTCATTGTTCCAAGCCTGCCTTCTCAGCCAACACTGTGTATCCAAAAATCATTCTCTTAGTTTTCCTTCTGCATTATCAGCCTGCCGTTCCTGACTGTTCAGCTTTCTTTCACTGCTGCAGCACTCTGTGTGGCTTCAGCTTGTTCTATTTCTCATTCACACATAAAAAGCTGGTCCCAAAATACCCAGCAAATCCCTTCACTCATGTCATTTAGATTCATATGCCTTTATCCTCCATCACGGCTACTATAAAAGATTCTGTTTCCACATCCATTTTAACTGACACCTGATGGCTACATGCATTAGCTTCAGTGGTATTTAGCCCCAATAGCAACAATATTAAATTAGGCCAGCAATAGAGAGAGACTGGCTGTGGCTCAGTTGTTAGGGCACTCTCCTAGGAGATTGGTTCAAACTGCTCTAACCCAGCCAGGAGAGGAAGCTGAAACCAAATATTCTGCATCTTATGTGATGTTCCTACCACAGGGCTACTGGCTGTAAGGGACTTAGAATCACAGAAACTGGAAGGGACCATGATCATCCAGCTCAGTCCCTCTTGTTCTTTTTTTCATGAAAAAGGCATGGGTTTTGATTGCCAGAGTACAAGCTACCTAAGTGGTTGAGCTGGGTTAGTTGCCTAACTTCAACAGATGGTCCACAGCTGTGAATCCCAAGCAGTGGGAGGCAGCTATCCCTGGTGAATTACTCAGGTGCTTAAGGCCCAGGTCAATCAGAAATATGCACATAAATATATCTGAGGATGGGGGCCTATCCTAACATTACCATGACTTCTGACTGGCTCAAGTTGTTTCCCACTCAATTTCCTGGCATCTGAGGATCCATTTCTTAGGTGCCTAATCATGCATTCTGTGCGAAGGTGGTGTACAAGATGGGTCTGATGTTCACTAAGTCACAGGACACCTAGGTGTCAGGTGTTGCAATGCTTAAGTCACTGGGTTGAATGCCCAGAAGGAGTTGTATGCCTAAGTCTCTGTCTTAAACTCCTAAATCTCAGTTTTAGAACCACTGCAATGTACAAAAATTCTTTTGAAACCCTTTAGATGCCTAAATGTACTCAGTCTACATTTTTCCAATAACAGTTTCCTAGGTGCTATTATTACCTCTGGGCTTACACACTGCTGCCTCATTTGGCACCCAGATGCTTACATCCTGCCTGAGCCTCAGAGCTATCCACAAAGCAGGGGAAGATAGGTGTTTGGCTGCCATACTCACCTAAGGGGCCCAGTTTGGTAGGTATGCTCAGAGACTGCCTGTCAGATCACCCTCCCAAAGTGAGATTAGACCAAACAGACTGGTTGGAGAGGGGGAGCATGACCTCCATCATAACTTCCATTCCATTGGTTAGGTTACTCACCTGGGAGGTAAGAGAGCCCCCTTCAGTTCCTTTCCCCACTGAGTGGGCAAAGGGATTTGAACAGGGATGTGCTACTTTCCAGGTGACCGATCTAACCATCTAACCAGTTGGTCCACAGATATTCTGACCTAGGGCGCGACTCGCTCTTCTATTGAAGATGTTGCACTGTGGATAAATCATGAAAGAATCCTTGGCCAGAGACACAGGATCCTGGAACTCCCACACCCTGAATAAATGGGCTGACCATCAGGAAACAGTCATTCTTGTGCCTGTGCTCACACAATCTTGTGCTCTCCCTTTCTCTTATTGATTTATCTACCATGCAACAGCTTCCAGAAAAGAGATAGAGGGACACCTTGCATAGGCAAATGGTTGCAGTGTTCTTCTGAGAAGTGGCAGTTCGTGTTCATATTCCTCTCCCACACCACCCTGTCCAGATGGAGAAGGGTCTTGAAACAGAGATCTCCCATCTCTGAGATGAACTGGGCTAAAAGTATTGAGGAAAGACTTCCTCTTCCCTCTCCCCTTCTTGCTAAAATAGCACAGGCATCCTAACTTAATAGAATCTTTGTGGCTGAGAATCACAAGCAGATATAGGTTCCTATCTTTGGGAAGGGGTGGGACTTAGGATGTACTTCTCTGATCAGCATCTCCCATTGGCTAGCTGAGGCAGCTCCCTGCTTGGCTTTGTGAATCCCAATCTCAGGAGCCTTTCTGTCCCCATTCATGGTATAGAACAGAGGTAGGCAAACTACAGCCCACAGGCCCCATATGAGCCACCTAAGTCTTTCATCCACCTGGCCACCTAGGCCTGGCGGGCAGCCCAAAGCATGGCTGCCACAGCTGCTTCCCACTTCTGGCCAGGTGGTCCCACTCCTCCCTCATCATGTGGGCCATGGAAGGTCTTGGCCAGAGCATGATGGCCACTCCCTGCTCCAGTCCTTCCTCCCATGGGCCCAGCAGCACCTGGCCAGAGTGCAGCCACTCCCCCAAGAGGCCAGGGCCCAGTGGCATTCAGCTCCCCCCTTCCTGCTTCATCCCTTCCCATACAGTACCAAAAAAAAAAAAAAAAAAAAAAGAACAGTGAAAAAAAAGTGGACAGTGAGTAGATTTTAAGTTTACATTTATGCTTATTAATTTATTTGTGTTCATATATTTATATTAATTTATGCATACTTTAGCTATACAAGGGTGGGAGAGGGGTGGGGGATGGAGCAGGGGTGACCACTCCCCCCTTCCAAGCCCCGCTCCTTCTCCATCCCTCTACCACTGCATGTGGCCAACTATACAGTACATGTGGCCCTCACGCAAAAAAGCTGGTTCACCCCTGGTATAGAAACCGATGCATTAACTTAGACTTTGTGAATTCAGCCCACATCTAGGCTAGTTTGCATAAGTCACTTCTGAAGATGGAACTTACATACTTTCAAAAGTTCCATCCCAAGCCATTAGTGAGTAAGATGAACATATTGAATGACAAGTATCATCCCAGTTGAGGGTCTCCAGATACTACAGAAATGCAACCAATAATATGAATTATTATTATTATACTATAACTGTTTCTTTTCCTCCTAGCTTGTCTTCTATAAATGACCTGCCTAGCAGACTTGTGGGAAGATTATAATTTGTTTTTAATATCAGATGACCAACCCAAACTTTTACAACCCTTCAGGATATTTGACTGCCCTAGGAGAACACAAGTTTATGCTCTTCTTTGCAGAGTAGGTAACCGAAGAAGTGCAAAGAATGTCAAATAATTTGCAATCCTTGAAATTAATGCAGAAACCTTCTGCTCTCAACACAATCATCTTTCTGTTGCCAAAGGTGAGTTCTTTGTTGCAGTCGGGCAGTGATGAATGATGTGCAATGATGATTGAAGAAGTATTGAGTCAGACACAGAGGACTAAAGAGACACTGTAATGACAGTCTTGAAACAAATGTCTGTCCGAGTTAATATGCCTGGGGCCTGTTCTAACTCTTGACTATGAAATAGTAAGTGCATGGAGACTGTGTCCTTTAAAATACTTATCTGACATCATCTGCACCCTGGGGGGAGGGCTTTTTTAGTCCTCGCTGTAAGCTTTACAGTTCATTTTTGAGTTTCTCTTTTGGTAAAATTCTGATCTCTTCAGCTCTCTTAACACACTTTGTGCTTACACACAGCGAAAGCTTGATTATTCAAAGGTCTCTGGGGACACCTGAAACCTTAGGATAATCAGGGGATCAGATAATAGGCACTGCCAGCATTGCAGGCATTAAGATCTGCACTCAGGCTGGGAGCCTGCAGAGCTGAGAGTTGTGATTACAGACCACGAGCCAGCACAGCTTTCATTTTATTAGGAGCGTCTTACTCCTGCTGAGCTGGATATGAGTAAGTTAGCTTATTATTGTTACCCTTGTCCTCCCTTATCCTTCTCTCCCACTGTTGGCTACAGTCATTTGTTGCATCTTACTTTAAAATAAGCTCCTCCAGGCAGCCTCTCTTTTGTTTGTGCATCTCCTGGCATAATGGGCACCACTTCAGATAAGGACCTCTGGGCACTACCAGAATATTATTAATAATAATGTAGGACATCTTTATGTTGTGAAATGAGATAGGGCAGAGTGATATAATAGATTCCAGCACCCTACCAGAGCTGATGGGCCTATAGCTCTCCCTACCCAAATCAAACAACAGATTCAAAATTTATATTATGGACCGTCAAAGCACTTGTCTCCTCTGGCATCTATCAGCCAGAATTTACCTCCAAAGTAAACAATATAGATAAAGTAAACCATAAGCTATTTATTAAACACAGAATCAGAGATATATACACAGAGCATTAAGCTCAGGACCTACAAGTTGGCAATTCTAGGTAAAAGTGAATAGACAAAGAGTCTTTAACTCACAATTTCTGGCTCTCTAATGTAGGTAAAGGTGAGTACGTAAGGATCAAATGAAACAAGCGAATTCAGGAACTGGAGCAGAGGAGACAGGAGAGGAACCAAAGATCAACAACACAGGACCCGAAGAGGACACACCGGAACTGATGAAGACAAATGGGAACGGATGAGGACACAGGAACCACAATGAGAAGCAGGTAAATAAGCAAGCAAGTAAGTCTTTGATGTAACAAGGAGAATATATGTCTGTGGGCTGCCACCTGGCAAGACAGAGTCTGGTCAAGGCTACCAAAGATCTTAAGTATAATAATTCTAGCCAATCAGAGTACTTTTCCTTCCTGCCTCTGCATAGATTATTCTGTTTTTCTGCACCAGAACTGCAGTGTTTTCCCACACAGCATTTAAGTAACTTTGTGCACATTACACTAAAAATTCAGCTATTGTTTTTGAGATCTATCAAATCCTTAGACCATATTCTCATATGCCAATTACAAATCAATGGTCCACCAAACTCAGGAGGAGGGAAAATCCACAACATGGGAGTTCAGGTAACAGATACTGCTTCACCTTAAACCTCTTTTGGTTGAAATGATAGATGTATGTGAATCTGTATCTGATAAAAGAGGGTTCAGTATAATATAGGTTTGGAGAAAAAAATTGTGGGAAACACCTTTCATCTATGGATCTCAATGCATTTTATAATCATTAACTGATTAATGAAGATCTACTTTTCCCATGAGATGGATACCACCAGTAAAACAATCCTTCACAAATTCATTTTACAAATAGAGAAACTGGTGTATATTTAAGTGACTTGCCAAAGTTGCAGCACAAGTTGGTGGAATAGTCAAGAATAGATACCCAATATAAAATCCAAGCTATGTTGTTATTAATGGCAAGAATCCTATTGAATTCAATGAGGCCTAAATTTCATCCTAGAAGTCCTGACTTCCAGTTCCCAATAGCCGTGTGGGATTACTATACATTTTAATTTATATTTTTATTATGGAAAAATTCTATACACTAGTCAAGAACATTCTTTCAAATACATATGCATAATAAACTTGTTCAATTCTACATGCACATTCCAGGCTGAAATATTTCTTTGTGTATAATTTGATGTATATAATTTTGATACATTTGCCAGCAAATTTTGTCATTAACAAATAGAGAAGATAAGCCTTTGACTTCAACTTCACAAAAAGGCAGCATTGTATTCTTCCAATAACATTTGTAGGAAATTAATCAGAAAGTGATGTTTCGTTTATGCTTGTCATGCTATAAATTGAATAGTGTAATGTTAAAGAAAACTGTACTAAACTTAAGGCAGTCAGTGGCACATAATTCCATTTAATAAAGAAAAGGTTAAAGTTGGCCTATTCACTTTTCTGAGTAGTTGAGGAAGAAGAGTGTGGTTCCAAAATAAACAGCCAGAATAAACCAAAGGGTCTCAGCTAACAATGACCATTCAATAAAGTATTGAAGAGTAAACAATGCTACTTGCTGAAAAATCAGCTAATAAAAAGTCCTGCTATTTTCAGTTAAAAATAATGCCTTGTAATAGTGAAAAGACTGTTAAAGTTTTAGCTTTAGGTGCATTAAGAACATATGTTATAAATGAATGAAAGGGCTATACAGATGTGGAGCATTGACAAAACTTTCTGAATAGAAATGACACTCATTAGTCCTGCCCCTACTTTCTTACTTGACATTGCCCCCTTCAAATCTATCAGGATGTACAAAGACATAAGACACCACTACAATTGATATTTATTTGTATTCATTTCTAATCCTCTTTGTGGTCTTCATTATCTTAGATCCTTCCTGATAACTATCCATTTATTTAAAAAACAAAAACAAACAAAAGAAAACATAAAAAAAATGCTAGGGGTCAACACAATATGTGTGATATATGTATTTATTATTTTATTGAAATTTGTATGTGTACAAAGACCTCTCCTTTTTAGGCAACATCCCATAAGGACTGTAGACTCAAAAAAGCAGACTTTAAGAAACTTAGAGAACTAGTAGGTAAGGTCCCCTGGGAAGAAAATCTAAGGGATAAAGAAGTTCAGGAGAAATGCTGGTTTCTTAAAGAGACAATAGTAAAGGTGCAGCAACACACTATACCAACGGAAAGGTAGAAAAGAGGCATAATAAGTGGAAAATATGGCTCCATCAGGAACTGTTTAATGACCTGTACATCAAAAAAGAATCCTACAAGAAGAGAAAATATACAAATTGCTAAGGAGGAATAAAAAAAAATGCAGAAGAATGTAGAGACAAACTCAGAAAGGCTAAGACACAAAATGAGTTACACTTTGCAAGGATCATAAAAGGCAATACTAGGAGATTCTATTAAAAAAATTAGGAAGAATAGAAAGATGAATAAAAGTGTGGGTCTTCTGCTTAGCAGGGAAGGAGAGCTAATAACTGATGACACCAAGAAAACTGAGGTGTTAAAAACCTATTTTCCTTCAGTCTTCACTGAAAAGATCAATTAAAACCAAATACTTATTGCAGTTAATAACAACTATGAGCATGGAACACAAGCCAAGATAGGGAAAGAAGAAATTAAAGAATACTTAGATAAATTAGATGGATTCAAGTTGTCAAGGTCTGATTAAATTTAACCTAAGATATTTAAAGAACTAGCTAAATCTGTCTTGGAATTGTTAGCAATTATATTTGAGAAATCTGGAGAATGGCAACCACAGTTAAAAGGAGAACAGATAGAATTCAGGTAATTATAGAAAAGTTGGCCTAATTTTGATACTTGGAAAGATACAGGAACAAATTATGAAATGATCAGTTTGTAAGCATCTAGAGGATAATGGGGTGACAAGTAATAGGCAGCCTGGATAAGTCAAGAACAAATCATATCAGACCAACCTAATTACTTTCTTTCACTGGGTTACTTGCTAGTGAAAGGGGAGAAGCAGTAGATGTTATATTTCTTGATTTTAGTGGGAGTTTGACACCGTTCCCAATGACATTCTCATAAACAGACTACTAAGGAAATGTGGTCTGGATTAAATTACTATACAGTGGGCACAAAACTGGTTGAAAGAGCATTTTCAAAAAGCAGTTATCAATGGTTTACTGAAAAATGTGGGGAATGTTTTTAGTGGGGTCCTGCAGAGGTCTATCCTGGGTTTAGTACCATTCAATATTTTCATAGACTTGAGTAATGTAATGGAGCTTGGGTGACCAGATTTCCTAATTTTATAGGGACAGTCCTGATATCCAGGGCTCATTCTAAGATAGGCACCTATTACCTCTGCTCCCAGACCCAATTTTTCACATTTACTATCTGGTCATCCTAAGTGGAGAGTATGCAGAGGACACCAAGCTGGAAGAGGTTGCTAGCACTTTGTAGGACAGAATTAAAATTCAAAGGAACTTAACAAAACAAATAATTGTTCTGAAATCAATAGGATGGAAATCCAGTCTAGACAAATTCGAAGTACTGCACTTGGGAAGCAGAAATCAAATTCACCACTACAGAATGGTAAATAACTGTTTAAGCAGATCTGAGGTCTATAATGAATCACAAATCAAACACAAGTCAATGATGTGATGAAGTTGCAAAAAAGTCTCATATCACTCTCAGCTGTATTAACAGGTATGTCATAAGTAAAACGTAGAAGAAAATTGTCTTATGCTCTTTGGCACACTTGAGGCCTCAGCTGGAAAATTGTGTCCAGTTCTTAGCCCAACATTTTTAAAACAATGTGGACAAACTGGAGAGAGTCCCGAGGAAAGCAACAAAAATCATAAAAACGTTAGAAAACCTTATCTTTGAGGAAAGGTTAAGAAAATAGTCATGTTCACTCTTGAGGAAAAAAAAAGAGGGGGATATCTCATAATATTTTTCAAATAAGTTGATGACTGTTATAAAGAGGGCAGTCGTAGAATCATAGGCTGCATCTACACTGGTAAATTAAGTCGACTTAAGCATGGCTTAAGTCGACTTAATTTGCCCTACGTCTACACTACACTTTGCTTAAGTCGACTTAATGAAAATTAAGTCGACTTTATTAAACCACCTTTCTACTCACCTAAGGCTTAATTCGACTTTTTAAAGTCGAATTAAGCCAGTGCAGCCCTGGGGTAGCCCTAAGTCAACTTAGGGCTACCCCAGGACTACACCAATGCCCTCCCTGCCAGAGAGGGGCACAGGGGGAGCCTGGCATGCCCCCCAAAGAGCAGAGCAGAGCCCTGTGTGAGGCTGTCTGGATTTAGGGAAGCATTTATGATATTATTTTCAATGGATATCTCATAAATGCTATAATCCATAGGAACTATGTCATGTTTGGTATCAATAGAAAGGTAGTAATTTGCTGGGAATGATTATATAGTTTATGTCTAGGAATTCTGTTTCAATTAGAAGTTAGGAATATGGTGTTCTATCTATACTTTAACTTATTTTATTTTATTGAAATGGCTGAGAGAGGCGGGTGTGTCAAGCCATTGTGTCCTTAATATTTAGGAATTTTCCAGCTAAAATGGTCCCAGGGAGTGACCTGATGAGCCATTAAGGACATAAGGAATGCAAGCATTGTGTCCTTAATGGCTCATCAGTTTTCTCCCTGGGCCCATTGTAGCTAGAAAACTCCTAAACATTAAGGAGACAATGTGAACATTGCTTTAATTGCGAATAACTGATGTGTCTGAGTAAACATTCCTTACTTAGACTAAAGCTGTAGTTTCATTGGTCATGATAGTATGGTATTGTCCACAAATAAATCCCGCATTTTAATACACTTTAATAGTCTGAAATACAAATAACAAATTACTTTCCAGAGCCTTGGAAATGGGAGAGAGACAAAAAGAAATCTGAGTATACAGATGACTAGTGGAGAATAGTTTGGCTATAAAATGCTAATTCTTTTTAGAGATCATGATATACATTACCTTATTTTAAACGTATCTTTTCCTTTCACTTTTGTCCTACCTATTATCCCATAAATATCACTGCTGAAAAATAGCCAGTATTTGTTCTTACTCTAGGACAAACCTGTCTTAAAGTCTTATCCATTTCTTTATCATTTCCCAATAAAATACTACCCTCTTTTCAAATCTTCCAAGACCCCTACCCTAAACTGCAGGGTGATCCAAGTGCTGCTATGGGTGACTCTAAAACGACCTGCCATAGTACATTCAGTGCGTATCATTTCCAATGATTTTTTATCCATTTCTGATCTGATTTGTTCCCCACCCCCAGGTTTTTGAACCCTTGCACAGGTTCTTAATCTCTCCTATTTAAGTGACCTAAGATGCACTTACTCCCTCATTCTGCACCTCCTTCTTTCTGTTTTCTTCCATGACTTTCTAAACGTGGCACTAGTTCTAAAACCCTGGTCTTCACTACAGAATTACTTCAGTAATAACTACATGACTTGGGATGTTCATATTCCACCCACTGATGTAGCTACCATCTTTTGTGGAGGTGGATTAGTTACACCGATGGGAGAGCTCCTGTTGGGGTAGAGCATCTTCATGAAAGTGCTCGAGTGACACAACTGCATCGATGCAGCGATTTAAGTACAGGCCTCTCTTTAGTTTAACTTTTTCTGCTTTTTTCTTGTTAATTGGATGAATCAAAATCTGAGTTCTGAACACACAGTCTAGATATTGATGTGGATTTTGTGGCTCCAAACAAATATATTAATGTCAGGAATCAGGTGAGCGATTTTGATTCCATATATGTGCAGTTTTATAAAAATATATTAAACTTTCATTTATATATTATATATAATGAAAGGGGTAAGTAAACTGTATATTATAATATGAAAGTTCCTTTGACCTTTGTATAGGTGAGAAAGTCAGAATAACTATTAATCTATTTATCATTTAGATATTTTTAATTATTTCTTACTCTGTTTGATAATTTTGAGCCCAAACCTGCATTTTCATGGTGATGTTTTCATATGTGCTTAGTCTTGGTCTAACTCTTCTCACATTAAAGTCAATGGCAAGCTCTGATTGACCACAATGGGAGCAGAAGTAAGTTAACACAGAACATTTTTGAGAATCCCACCTTTAATTTCCAGCAAAGACAACAGAAGGCATTTTCACCTCCCAAGAAAAACTTAGTACCTTATGGGACTGACTGCTAAATTGCCATGTCTATTTAAAGCTGGATTTTTCTATATCTTTGGCTCCTAACTTGATTTTACAGTATATCACAAGCTCTGATTCTGATCTCAAATCAGAAGTAACTTCACTGATGTCACTGATATAAAGCCAATGTAAATGAGAACAGAGCTGGCACAATACTTTGGAATTAGTTATCTTGAAAATCTTCCATGTATGCAGAACATGATATCATGAAGAAAAAATTACAGTTTTATTATAAAATAAACAGTTGACTGACATTTGAAGTGGAAAACCCTTATACGAACAAAATATATCTTTAATTATAGTAAGGAAAACTGAAATATATTGACCAAATATATATGTGTGTCCATAAAGGATGTCATTTCAAAGTTACTCACTTGTAAAAATTGCCCTGGGTTGGGCGGGGTGCAGGGGGAATCACACACAGGTTAAGAATAGAATTGTTATGAGCTGACAACTGACAACTCATACAGATCATTACCTACCCAAAATAGACTGCGGAGATTTATTTTGCAGGGTAATTTACTTTACATAAACAATTTAAGTAGAAAATCTCCTTCTCCAGCTAGTTGTTTCTGTATTGATGCCTTATTTGTTAGCCTACAACATGAACCTGATATTGACTTGTTGCTGACAAGGTGACAGATTCTGCTAAGCTCATGTACAGTCCTTTCCCACTACACTTTAAATCATTGCTAATTTTCTACTCAATCTATGGAGGTTTGACATTGTTGCTATAGGAATGTCATAGTTCTCCTAGCAACGGGTCTTCCCACTTCCTTTGACTTACAGATTTGTCCATCAATGATGTACTGAACTTATGCTTGCATACACAAGTATTTCAACATACCTACAGTGTACAAATAAAATATATGCTGAACAGCAAATTGCCAAATTTGTCCCACTATCACACTTTCTGAACGTTAGAAAGTAATGCTGAAAACTGTTCACGAAAAACATCTGCTCCTTTCCCTAACAAAGCTGCCTTTATGGAAACACATGAAAAAGCAGATGAAGCAGCACTGGCGATCTGATAAGTTTATGTGTCAAATGGATCAGAACGGGGAATTTCAAGGTAAATCCGCAAACTGCTGATTTCTCTTCACTTTTCAAAGATCATACATTTACTTGCATGCAAATAATTGACCTTTCCCATTTTCAGTTTCACTCTCAAAGATGGACTGTGAATTCTTCATACTAATAAATGGAATTATTTACTTGCTTAAGCACACACATATGCATTTGCAGGATCAGAGCCAATGTTTTTATTCATTACTATTAGTTGCTTAGCACACTTTGGGTGCTTAGAAACAAACAGTTTCACTTGTTCAAAATATGTGAAATTTGTTCTCTTTTTCAGACCCCTCACTTCCTTAATGTTTAGTTCCCTTGGCAGGATGTTCTGATAAGCTAGGCATCTTTGACTGTAGCCATTCCAAATGGTCAGAACAGATGCAATGAATAAAAATACCCCATGACTTTTGCAACCTCCCTTCTGTCCTCCAAGAACTTTACAACTTCACAGATGAATATCTGTGAGAGGTAAGAAAGAATGATTATATCTCTTTTACAGTTTGGGAAACTTAGAGAGAGGTTAAGTGACTCGCCTCATGGCCCCCAACAAGTCAGAATCAGGAGTGTAATCCCCCTGACTTCCTGCGTGACTTCAAATTCTGAGTTAAAATCAAATTATGCCTCCCTGGTGTAACTGGCTGCAAATAATTATTTTGTCATGCGACATTGTTTCATGTGTGCCATTATTGTTTTCACCCCATAAAGGGACTTGGAGACAGTGATAAAAACAAGCCACAATCTGTCTGAGTGCAAAGATTTTAGGCAGCTAGTAATATAAAACCATGTTTTACAGCAGGCAAATCAAACCTAAATGCTGCTATTTATGACCACATTCATTTAGATTTTCAGAGCCTCTTTGCTTGGTGAGTCTGCTTGGAGAGTAGCCGTTTCTGTTATTTTCCAACAAAGTTATGATCCTGTCACTGCCTTGTATGACTGTTTCACTCCTAGGGCATGTTTTCTATGAAATTAAAAACCTGCAGGTGACCTGTGCCAGCTGATTCAGGCTTGGGCTAAGGGAGTTGGTTAATTGTGATATAGATGTTAAGACTCATGCTGCAAACCTGCCAGCTTGCAGGGTCCTAGAACCCAAGCACCCAGCTCAGCCCAAACATCCACAGCTCAGATCAGCTGGCATGGGCCAGCTGCAGGCTTTTAATTGCAATGTAGAAGCCTTTCTTAGCCACTTCTAAATGATTGGGTGCAATTTCTCATACATTAGTATTAGTTCCCATGGAAATCAACAGTTAAACTCTGACTTCAGTAGGAGCAAAGTTAAGCTGACAATGGGGTTTCTGGATATGCAACTGGCAATCAATTAATTCAGTGAGTTTAGAATTAAGAACTTCAAATAAATCAACCTTCTATATAACATATTCTAGAGTAACATGTGTTGTAAAGTAACTGCATAGTCACTTTATAGGCAAATACACTGCATTTCCTATAATGTTCCAGATTCAGGCCTGGGAACTCCACATCAGATAACATGGTGTTCCTTCATTATAAAAGTCTTGGTTTATAAGCTACCACAGATATCTGGCTCTAAATTCAGTTTACAGAAATAAATAATTTTAATACAGCCCCATACATACACCTGTTCTATACTTTAGCATATTCATCTTCTGTAAAGTGGCATGAGCAATATGTTGTATCGCCTGTCATGAAGTATTTATAGTCCAAAATAAGATGAAAAGACAAAGGACAACTGATAAGGAGAAACAGAAAGTCTGTAGTTTGCTAATTATGGGCCCTTTCCTGCAATGTGCCAAATGCCTCCTGAAAAATCAGTGAGAGTTAAAAGCACTCAATGACTCACTCAATGACCTCCTGCCAGGTGCAAGTCAGAGTAAATGAGTATGATGACCCCATCTGATGTCTTCAGTCTATGAGAGCACTCAGTAATTTCCCAGTGCCTTTCAGAATACAGAAATAAGAGCAGATGAGAGGGAGCTCCTGATATTATTCATCCCAGTCCCTCTTTGTTTATAAAACATACAGCCCGAAAAACAAGGAGGGAGAAATTCAGTTATAAGATTCCCTTGTTAGACATCAGGCTGCGGCCCACTACCATTTATTTTTGTGCAGCTCCAAGAAGTACTGGACAATGCTAATATCTCTTCAGGTTCCTTTCCGTTATTCTGGTTACCCTTTAAGGGACCATACATTATTAACAATAGAGGGCAGTTTTGCAATCTTTAGGATAAGTCTTTTTTATAGCAGGTCAGTTTGTTGCTCTGGACAACTGAGTGGCTGTGAAATCAACCAGTTTTGTATTTTCCCATTGTCTTTTCACTGTAACTATGAAAAAATGTATAATTAGAGCATTAATTCTCATAAGTAATAGATTTCTTTTCACTAACTTTGGCTTATTTCTACATAGTGCTTAAACTTGTTACAATGAACTCAGCAAAGCATTGTCTTTTAGTTCATCTCTCATTTCAAAGTACTGGACATTATTTGTATGGAAGCCATTATAAAGAAGTATATCAAAATCAATAGGGTTACCACTTTTTCCAGCTGCCAGATATGATACCTCTCCTGGGAAAATCCAGAATTGTCTTTGAGATTTTCTCTACCATCTCTGTAATGAAAACATTCAACATCTTCTACCTGTATCAAAGGAAGAAGAAAAGAGATGCATCATTCTGCTGTCGGTTGGCATTAAAATTAGCAAAATATACACACAAAGCATCCATACATTATGCTCTTGGATCAGCAGTTACAGTCCATTGCTAGTTAAGAAGGTAATTGCATGACCTACAATAGTTTGCCATATTGTCTCACAATGTAGTCAATATGGGTTTGTCTACACTCAGAAAGTTAGATCGACTTTCTAAAGTTGACGTTAAGTCAACCTTATTAAGTTGACTTGGAGAGTCTACACAAGACTTTTAAGTCTACTTAAAGGTGTTCCTATTAAGTCGACTTAGAGAGTCTACACTAGACTCTCTAAGTCAACTGGATAGGTGGAGGGAGAGCCAGCCTTGCAGGGCTGGCTCTCCCCAGACCAGGAAGCTGCTCGCGGCTTGTCCCTACAAGAGCCAGCTGGTTCTCCCCAGGATGAGAAGCTGTGGTGGCTCTCCCGGCTCCCTTCTCCCTGGGACTGCTCAGATCTGGGAAGAAAGGAGCACGAGTTCCTTCTCATCGGGACAATGGGGTCCCAGGAAGAAGGGAGCCCCGCGGTCCCTTCCCCGGACTGCGCTCCAGCTGACAGGAAAACCCAGGGGTTTCCCGCCAGCTGGAGCATGGGGCCGGCAATTGCCAGCCCCGCACTCCAGCTGACAGGGGAAATCAGCTGAAGCGCGCTCCCTTCTTGCCCGGACCCCATCGGTCCCAGAGAGAAGGGAGCGCGGGGCTCCCTTCTGGCCAGGACTGATTGGGTCCCTGCCAGAAGGGAGTTCAGGCTGCAGCTCCCTTCTGGCCAGGACCCGATCGGTCCCGGCAAGAAAGGAGCCCCGCGCTTCCTTCTCCCCAGTGCCCACAGGGTGCCTGCAAGAAGAGAGCACGCTCCAGCCGACAGAGGAAATCCCGTGGTTTCCCCTGTCAGCTAGAGTGTGGAGCTGGCAATTGCCAGCCCCGTGATCCAGCGGATGGGAAACCCTGGGTTTCCCTGTTGACTGGACAGCCGGCAATTGCCGGCATGGCCCTCCAGCTGATAGGGAAACCCTGGGGTTTCCCTGTCAGCTGGAGCGCAGTCCAGGGAAGGGACCGCGGGGCTCCCTTCTCCCTGGGACCCCATTATCCCAGCCAGAAGGGAACCCGTGCTCCTTTCTAGGTCCCGGGGAGAAGGGAGCCAGGAAAGCCTCCTGCAGCTTCTCGGTCCCATGGAGAGCCAGCCGCGCGCTGGGTGGCTCCCCCAGGACAAGCCGCAAACAGCTTCTTCTCGGTCCCAGGACAGCCAGCCTTCCGGGCTCTCACCGGGATGAGCCGCCCGCAGCTTCCTGGGGGGAAGGGAGCCTCCCAGGCTCTCCAGCCAGGATTCCAGTGGGGGATTCCCCTCCTGCTGTAGCCCTGGCTGGGGAGCCCTTTTCCCCGGGACCTCGGCTCCTCTGACAGGGAAGCCGCGGGTCTGGGGAGAAGGGAGCAGGAGCTCCCCAGGGGACAAGGGAGCCATGGTGGCTCACTTCTGCCAGGGAGCCATGTGGGGCTCCCTTGTTCCCCTTGCCCTAGGTCGACCAAGTCAACTTAGGGCATCTACACTGGCTAAGTCGACTTAATAAAGTCCACTTAAACACTAGTTCGAATTATAACCAGGTGTTATTAATTCGAACTAGTTTTTCCTTAATTTGACTTAAGGAGCAACTTAAGTTGAATTAAGGAAAGCCCAGTGGGGATGTGGAGTAAATTAAGTCAATTTAAGCCTGCTTAAGTCGACTTAATTTATACGTGTAGATGCACCCTCTATGTTTAAGGAAATGGAGCAATATATGTTACACAAGGAGCTGGTGGTACTGCTTATCATTAAAGCTATCTGGTACTTCCAATAATAAGACTCTGTTCTCAGTTGCTTATAACTTTGCCAAATCAACTGTTTGGGTTGAAATTTTCCATCGTGGGTGTTTGCCTCAGGCTGATTTATTTATTTTCAATTTCCAGTCAAGTCTAATTTGCATGCATTATGATTAGGCTAGAAGGGAGTGTTTTCTTCTTCTTCTGGCATGTAGCCTAGAGTTCCATTTGAGCATTCATTCAGCAATTGTATGTGGCAGACCTCAGCCATTCCAGTGCGTTGTCAGTCAGAAGGTTGAGAGACACCCATTCTCCTGCAAGATGATGGATAGGACATTCCTCCACAAGATGGTCCGCTGTTTGTGGTTCTCTGCACTCACAGGCTGTAGTAGCACAAAGGTTCCAGCTGTACATACAGCAGTTAAAAGGCCCAGCACCAGTTGTAGCCAGCTGCCAAGGCATTGTTCCTTCCTCCACTGGCTCATGATCCACTCACTCAAGCTTTGGCTATTATCCACCTGTATGAAGGCCTGCGCTGCCTTTTTGAAAGCCCTATGGCTTTTGAGGTGTTGAGCCAGAAGAAGCTGGAGGATCCTTTCTTGAAGGGGGTGGAGTAGGCTGTTAGCTGCTGGTTGCAGCCAGCCATCTCAGGTGGTGGGGTAGAACACCAGACAGAATGGACGATTTGTAAGATGGTATGGGGCATAGGCACCCACTAATAATGCAAAGGGCAACATTGAGATGCGTGTCCAGCTTATGTGCATATATATTCCTGCCCCAAGAAGATGTTCAGTATTCTGCTCGAGCATACACAAGTGCCAAACCAGCAGAGTGCAGGGTTATGAAATCCACACCCCAATCAGGACTGCGCAGCCTCCATTTCAGGTTGATCCTGGCTGCCACTTTCACTGTCACTCCATTAATAGGATAGCAGAAATAAAGGGTTCTGTCCAGCTTTGCCCATAAATAAGTTTGCATTCTTGAGAATGGCAGGGAAAATCCATTGAGTCAGATGATGTATTCTTTGTTTGCTACCCTGTTTTTCAGATAGAAGGCTGAGCAGGTTATTTTTGTTAGCTTAAGGTGAAGCCACCACTGATGATAAAATGTATGCTTTGCTTGGACATCCATTTCTAAGACCAGTTGTTTGTCCTCAAAGGACATGCTGGAATAGATTTCTATTTAAGATTCTTATAGAGCATTTTTAATAGTGAATGTTTACACATGTTAATTTTACTATACATACAGAAATGGATCAAAAAAGATTTCCATCTTTAATAATGGAAATTTACAAATAGGCAAAGTTAGAAAAATGCTGGTTAAGAATGTCTTAGAGTTTGATTTAAGGATATTTACTTTGTTTATTTTTACATGTGATGTTACTACTGTGTTTTATCAGTAGTAAAGTTTTACCTTTCTTCGATTCAATTTCTACTGTTATTTAATATTTATTAGCGCCTCCCCCATGATTTCCCACAACTGTGAAAATTTGAATCAATAAAAATTGAAAAAATCCTACATGCTTAAAACATGTAATTTTGCACAACAGTGAAAATCTAAATCAATAAACATAGGAGAAAACCTACAAATGTATAATTATATTATCTGTGGAAATTATACAAAAATAAAAATCAGATTCTGCCAGACCTAATTATGATAGCGTCTTTTATTAAATGATCACACACTGTTTTTTCCCCACAGGTCACCCTATTTCATTCAGTGCACAATATGAACTTATTTTAGAAATGAATAAGGGTTGCATAGTGAAGAAGACTGTGGTCTGTAGAAGTCCTGCTTCCTCCAGAAGATAGCATGTGTATTGTGAACGAGGCAGGGGACTGCAGGAAGATACAGATTTGTTTTATAGTTAAGGCAACTAAATATTATCCTGAGGAACTTAATTTTCTTCCTGTCACTGTCAAAAAGTTCCCGAATAACACTGGGTGCCTGACTTGAGATTCTGGGATCTTATCTGCAAAAGTGCTGCACACTCACATCTGCAATGGAAGCCAATAGGAGCTATGCTTTGAACATATAAAGTAATAAGTATTCTAAAGAAATCAGATCCCCAGTATCTTAAGAAAATGCTCAAAATTAGTGAATACTTTTACCTTGATTTATCTTGTCCTCAGTTCACTATTTGTAAAATGGAGATAATATTACATCTTCACCTCACAAGACAACTGTGAAAATGAATTCATTGACATTTGTGAAACACTCAGATACTGTAGTGATGAAGGAAATTAATAATTCTGTCTTCAGAGCAATAAATAAAGCATTGGGCCTGTTGTGATAATTGAACATACAAATTTGCCTAACTGTAAGATCAATGTAGAAAATATATGAAAGTTCATAAGATGATACAATAACGTATAATCACAAAAGTTGATGGAAAGTAGATCAAGTTGCTTTCAATAATGAATGTTGTAAACAGCTACAAAAGAACCAGAGAGAGATACTAAATTAGTGCAAACAAAAAAAAAGGTCATGTTGATACGATTCTAGATTTATGTTAAGCTTATGCATCATAAAAACAGAGGATGTCTAACTGGAAATTAAAGGACCAAAACTGGTGTGCTGGAGGTAAGGCCTAATAGTGGAAAAAATAATGATGGGATGAACTATTTCATACTTTACTCACTTTGGGACTTCTTAAAGAACAGACAGAAAAGGACAAAGGAACAAATGGAGGAGAAAAACAGATGGAGGCTACTGGAGTGATCTTCACCCTCATGGCTGCCACCTCCACCATCTCGTGGAACCCAGTCCCTTCTTCGTCCTGATGCTGAGAGATGTCCTGACTTGATCAGGTCAGAGAAGGATCCAGATGACATCACCACCCCATGAGCTCCGTCCAAATCCCAAACACTGCCTGAAATGACATAGGATCAGGTTGTAATAGCAGTAGCAACAACAGCTCCAGCCCGTCTCGTGTAACTTTTTCTATTTTACGCAAAAGAACAGTTTCTACCACTTTTGAGACCATCTCAGAGACAACAAAAGTGGATTGATTTTTTTTCCCTTTTAAAACTCCTTCTAGCTAAAGAGAAAGGGATCAAGGGATGTTGTTAAAAATGAAAGCCTTATTTAATAATTTATATTTCAAATGCTTTAGCTGTTTTTTATTCTTTCCTTATCTTTAATAAAAGGTTAAAAAAATTCAAAGACCGCTTATTCCATCTGAATAAATGGAGAAAGCAAACTACTGAATAGCCATTTATTAAATGAGTACTATCCATCCTATGCAATATGAAGCAGAAGTCCTATGTAACAGAAGATAGTATGGTGATCATGTAACTAAATACCTTATAATAATATATGTGGTGTTGTTCTTCATTGGTCCCAGAATATGAGCGAGACAAGGTGAGTGAGGTAATATCTTTTACTGGACCAACTTCTGTTGTCATTAACCCCAACAGAAGTTGGTTCAGTAGAAGATATTACCTCATCTACCTTGTCTCTTCATAGTAATATAAACATACAAGGGAGATGATTTAAAATTACACAAGCAACCTTAATTCCGGTATTTCCAGTCTTCTGAGTGCTTGATTTTCAAACCTTAATAATGTTCTTCGGTTTATATGTTTATATGGCACTATTTTCTTAAAGAAGGCCATACAAGTCTCAACAAAATGTAGCTGAGGTGGGATGGTAGCACATTTTGGTCAAAAAAACCCTAAACTGAAGGAAGTTAGGTGTAGCTCATATTTAGGGCCTGATTTTGCTCACTTTGCCCTGGTGAATAGACCTGCTGAAATTAATGAGTTTACTCGTATTTGGGCTCTTGAAATCTAATCCAAAGCCCACTGAATAAAATTGGAGTCTTTCTATTTCACTGGATTTAGGATCAAGCCCTGAGTAAAGCAATCAGGGCAATCTAAAATTAAAAAAAAAAGAATGGCATCAGTTCCGTAGGCACTAGAGGGAGTTTTATTGATTTTGTGACTATTGTTGCTGGATTACTTCTTTTATATCAGGTTACAATTCTTCACCTATCACAGTTTACCTTAACTAGATTTGAGAAGACATAACTAAAATGAAGGTGTCACAGTTTAGCACTAGCTGATCCTCTGTCCCCTCTTGCCTGCCTTGTGTTTTTGCTGATGAAAGAAAGAAAGAAAATTGCAATCTCCCCACTTTGCATTGGTGGACAGTAGAGAGTGGGGAGTAGGCAGAGTCTTGGCTCCCCCAATGCACCAGGCACTGTAACTATGCTGGCAAAATAGCATGCACACAACGTGTTGAGTATAGACTAGAACATTTACTCCCTCCCTAGAAGGAAAAAAAATTCTGGAGACCCCCAAGGGGCAGTGGTATGATCTGTTGCCCCTTGTCCACTGCTAAAGTATATTTTTAACTCACAGTCTATCCTTTAATTAGCACACTAGAGCTACTGTGAAAAGCAATGGCCTGATTTTCATTTTACTTTTTAAAAATTGGTGTTACTCTATTGCCTTTAGTATAGAATCATAGAAT
>ML685779.1:20313203-20327133 GCA_007922175.1 Pelusios castaneus
TCCTCCTGGCTGGACAGAGCAATCGCGGCCAGGAGGGAGCGCAGTCTCCCGCACTCCCTCCTGGTCAGCACAGTGGGGATCCCTTGTCCCCGAGACCTGCGCTCTAGCTGCCGCAGCTGGAGTACAGGTCCCAGGGACAAGGGACCACGGGGCTTCCTTCTCGCTGGGACATGAGTGGTCCCAGTGAGAAGGGAGCCCTGAGGTCCCTTCTTGCTGGGATCCCCGCTCTAGCTGCCCACTGCTGAGCAGCTGGAGCGCGGGTCTCCAGCTCTCCTTCTTCGTCGGGACCGCATGGTCCCGGCTAGGAGGGAGTGTGGGGAGTGTGGGGCTTCCTTCTCCCCAGGGTCCCCACTCCAGCTGCTGGTCAGCTGGAGCCTGGGTCATGGGAAGAAGGAAGCAAACCCCACGGTCCTTTCTTTCTGGGACCTGACTGGTCCCGGTGAGAAGGGACCCATGCCCTAAGTCGACAAAGTCAACTTAGGGCTACCCCACGTCTACATTGGCTGAAGTCGACTCTAGAGAGTCGACTTAAGCCTTAGATTGATCAGGAAGGTGGTGTTAGAAAGTTGACTTAATTTTAATTAAGTCGACTTTAGTTTCCTTAAGTCGACTTAAGCAAGCTGCTTAAGTCGACTTAAAGAAACTGCAGTGTAGATGCAGGGTAAATTAAGTCGACTTAAGCAGGCTTAAGTTGACTTAATTAACCAGTGTAGACGCAGCCAATGAGTCTTGACCTAAGAGTCAGGGACCATGCAGATTGGATAAAGGGACAGAAGCAGTCATGTATTTTATTCACTGATTCTTGGTTTTCTGTGTTCATCCAGCTCTCACTATGTTAAAACTTCACCTTCCATGATAACTCTCTGCTTCTATAGAAAAAAATTAATGTGATGTCTTCCAGTTATGCCACCATCACAGACTAATTGCAGTGGTAGTGAAACATCAAAGTGAATAAGAATTTCAGCTGATGTCAATAGTTTCTTTGTTCTCTGGATGTCATCCAAATAGCACTAAACTCTGTTCCATCCCTTTAGGATCTCATTCATGGTATACCATGAGTAAGTACAATTTACAGAAATACTTTCCTAACACTAATTAACAAATCTTCAATGTGAGCTGTAGATACTGGTCTGCACATAAAATTGGATTCAGTGTCACACTGACATCTACACAAATTAAGACAGAACCCATCCTTCCTGATCACTGTTATGATGGGTGTAGTCCAATCATTGAAAGAAACCAATGAAAAGACTCAGATGTTCACTAAAATGGTCCAAATCAGCTGCTACCAGAGGCTTCAGAATATAAGGCACAAATCTGGACTTGTAGTATTTTGTCAAGACCTAACAGTGAGCCTCACTGACGTGTTACTCATCTGTCCACATTCTTTTTCAAAAACTTTGGAGTGCCTGTCCAGTATTTCTTGAAGATTTTGAGATGTTTTCATGATTGTCTTGAAATCGGTCCAATTCACCTTGAATTTCACAAGCCAAGATTTGCCAGATATCAGTGGATACTTTCAATCATATTCAAAACTACTAATTGCCCATCTAGTTAAACTTTCATCAACATTATTTTTGGAGCTAAATTTACTCCATTGTAAGTCTTCAAAACCACTGAGATGCCTTCCAGAAGAATTTGTGACAAAGCCTGATGATAGACAGATGCAGAATTTACCGAGACAGAATCTCCAGTATCAAGCTCCATTCTTATAGGAACTCTTTCGGTCAAGGGTATGACACAAATGCCATGTCTCTCTCCAGTTTGTGGTAATATAAGAAATCCTAGTTCTTGATCAGTGTCATTAAAGTTCTTGTCTTCTTCCACATCATGAATTCCCAATTTCTCTCCTTCCATATACTTCCTTAGGTTTAGTCTTCATATGTATCTTTTTGGATGGACAGATATTTTGTGTTGCTGGTCACTGAACTGTGCGACATGTCACAGCAATATGTTCTTGCTTCTGGAACTTTCTTCAAATAATCTGATGTGCCTAGCAATCATTCTCAGAATGTATAGCTTGTTCATAATGACCACATGGAAGTTTCTTACATTCCTATTATCCTCTATCTCACCAATTCATGAGATGATGCTATTGGTTGATCATGAAGGCCAGAGAATCCTCCTCTGAGGTCTCCAGGGCAATAGCCACTTCAACAGCCTTGTTTAATTTAACTCCTTATACAGATAGTAACTTCTTCTAGACCTAGTTATTGTATAATCCAGAGACTAACTGGTTAAGCAGGGTGTTAGGGCTGTCCTGCCCTCTCTCTTCTCAGTTCCCAGATACAGTTTGCTGGAAAGCAGCAGTCCAGAGTCCAATCTGCAGGCACTCCATGAAGGTTTTATTGAAGGCTGTACTGACAAGCTTAAAACCATAATCATACCAAGCCCTTCACACCAGTTGGGCTTATTTCTCCATTCACCAATACAGTTTTTTTGTTTCCCCCACCCACCCAATCTAAATTCTATACGCCTATAGAACTCCATCTCTCTCCAATTATAGTTTCATTTGCCAACTAAAACCCCCTCCTCCCTCCTTCTCATTAGCTTTAATTACAGTTGTAGCCTCCACCTCCATCCCACCCCACTCCACCTGGTACCACCTCTTTTAATATATGGTCATAATCCATTTAGTACAACCCCTTATATACTCCATGGGAGGGTCAGGGAACAGGGTCACATCTTGGCCATGGTCAGTTTATGCCCCCGTGTTTGTTTCTTTTTAACACTTTCCTCACTTTCACAGGCAGTTGCTCAGCCTTGCTCTGGTGTCTGTCTTGAAGAGGAGCCAGAGCTCAGCGGCACATTCATATATCACACCCTCACTATGCCTGGAAACATTTTAATTGCATCCCTTGTCTTTTCACAGTAATAAAGAAAAATCCATCTAATTGCAAACAGGCAAAAAGAACATACTATATCTTTGCTCTTTACTAATGTGTAGCTCAGAAACTTGACTTTCAGGCAGACAGAAAGGCCCAGAATCTCATTTCAGTCAAGAACAGGCCTAAATATTTATATAAACTTACATTACATACTTATATCCTAAAACAGGTCATTGCTTAATGTTTGTCCAAATTGACAATGCTCTGACAACTTTCTTAGTTGTCACTAAGCTGTGCCACTGAGTCTCCACTTTCCTTATGTCACTGATACTTCCAACATCATATTGCTGTCATTGATAGGATGGGAGAAGAATGTTCTGGTATTGCTGCAGTGGTTGTGGCATAAATGGCAGTTCCAGACATAGCTAGAGACAATAGGTCACGCAGCTGTCTGTCTGCCTTCACACTCAGCCCTGTTAGTGAAGTTGAAATCAGTTGTCTGTGTGGAATGGTGTTGTAATTTACAAATTGCTCAAAATGTTCCAGGCACACAACTTATGGTTCATAGTTGTCATCAAATTCACTAACATTGCTCCAAAAAATTGTCATTTCTTCTTCTTTCCTGTTGGCCTTCAGCCCTCCTGGGCACTGTCTTTTCCTCAGCAAAACTGTCTTTTTTGTTATTTCTGTAGTGTACTAGGTCTGCCTCTTTTGACTACCTGCCAAAACAGCAGGCTGCAGACTTTTTTTTGTGGCTGTACTTGGGCTCTCTCAGGCTATGTCTACACTTATTCATTTAAGTTGATTTTGTTAAGTTGACTTAGCATGTCTACACTCAAAAATTAAGTCGACTTAAAGGGGACCCTGCCAAATTGACTTAGAGCATCCACACTGGACGCCTAAGTTGACTTGTAGGGGCTAGGTGGACCAGGGACTGGTCCACAGTGGCAGGGTGGGCACCCCTTGCCAAGTCCTACAGGGCTCAGCATTTGCCCCATTGTACCTGGGTACAATGGGGGCTGAGCAGGACAGGGACACTGGTAGGGCATAGGACCAGGGTGGGCAGGGCTCTGTCCTGCCCTGTGGGGGGGCACGCCAGGCTCTGCCTGTGCCAGCCACCCTGGCAGGGAGGGCAGTGGGGGAGCCCTGAAGCCCTTTAAGTCAATTTAAAGTCGATTTAGGGCTAATCTGCTTCTACACTGGCTAAGTCGACTTAATAAAGTCAACTTAGCCAGTAAAGTCGACTTTAAATGAGGTTTTATAAAGTCGACTTTAATTTTCCTTAAGTCGGCTTAAGGAAAATGTGGTGTAGACGCAGATTAAATTAAGTCAACTTAAGCAAGCTTAGGTCAACTTAATTTGTAAGTGTAGACTCACCCTCAGAAGGCTATAAACCACCTGTAGGTGGCTGCTGGGTACCCGTCTGGCTCTGACAATTTGTTTCTTCACTTCCCCAGGTGGGTACTGTAGTTTTAGGAATGCCTGACAGAAATTTTGTAGGTGTTTGTCTCTGTCTGATGGATCAGAGCAGATACGGTTGTACCTTAAGGCTTGGCTGTAGATGATGGATCGTGTTATGTGTGCCAGGTGGAAGCTGGAGGCATGTAGATATGTATTGCAGTCAGTTGGTTTCCGGTATAGGGTAGTGTTAATGCGTCCATCCCTTATACGTACGGTAGTGTGCAAGAAGTGGATTTCTTATGTGCACTGGTCCAGGCTGAGGTCGACAGTAGGGTGGAAACTGTTGAAGTCCCAGTGGAATTCTTCCAGGGACTCTTTCCCTACTCTATCCACCTACTACAGGACAGACCTGACCTGACGTAGAAAACAACAGAACACCACTGGTTATAACCTACAGTCCCCAGCTAAAATCTCTCCAACACATCATCAAAGAACTATAACCTATTCTAGAAGATGATCCCACTCTCTCAAGCCCTGGGAGGATGGCCTATCCTTGCCCCCAACCTGAAGCAAATACTCACCAACAACAGGTCACCTTACAACAAGAACACTAATCCAGGAACCTATCTGTGCAACAAACCCCGTTGCCAGCTCTGCTCACAAATCGACTCCAGTGATACTATCACAGGTCCCAACCACATCAGCCACGCCCTCAGGGGCTCATTCACCTGCACATCCACTAATGTGGTATATGCTATCATGTGTGAGCAATGCCCCTCTGCCATGTACATTGGCCAAACTGGACTGCCTTTGCGCAAATGATAAACGGACACAAATCCGACATAAAAAATGGCAACATCCATAAACCTGTAGGAGAACACTTCAACCTCCATGGACACTCAGTAGCTGACCTGAAAGTTGCCATACTTCAACAAAGTAACTACAAAAACAGACTTCTGCATGAAACTTCAGAGCTGGGGCTGATTTGCAAGCTTAACACAATCAGATTGGGTCTGAACAGGGACATGGAATGGTTAGCTCATTACAAAAAGTGATTGTTCTATTCACACATTCTCTCCCTTTGATCAACTGGTGTGAATAGGCCCCATCTGCTCCTTGAACTGACTTTGCTAACATGTGCCTTCCTCCATCCTGGCATGTGTATATATATATACTTCTCCACTGAGATTTCCATTTCATGCATCTGACCAAGTGGGTGATAGCCCACAAGAGCTTATACCGAAGAAAATCTGTTCATCTATAAAGTGCCACAGGACTCTCGTTGTTTTTTTGCTGTACACAGACTAACACGGCTACCCCTCGGAAAATTCATAGTAGGAATGAATTTTTGCCAGAATTTGTAATCCTCAATGAGGGAAACCCAGCCAGTTTCGTAAACTCAGCCTGATATCTGAAACTCATTGGGTAGCTGCCTTTCGTCTCACACAATATAATTTGTATTAAGGATTTATACAGGTCAAATTATGGAATAATAGAATATTAGGCCTGCAAGGGAATTGATGAGGTCATCTAATCCAAGCCCCTGCTAAAAGCAAGACTAGTCCAACAATTATATTCTAATTCTCAATATATTATAATTTGTAGAGTCCTATTGTCTTCAGATTATGGCTTCATTTACACACAAGATCCCAGTGATGATGGTATCTTGCATATATTGCTGAGTACATAACATGGCCTACAAAATCTTCATTACTGGGATTAGAGAAGGTTGAAAAACTTATTTCCATTAAAAAAAAAAATCAAAGTTCTTTGTAGTTCAATGCATTCAAAACATATACCATTTTTCATTCCTAAAAAAAAAAGAATTTATTTTCAATATTTTAATTTTTTATCAAAAATATAAAACTGTTTTTGAATGGTAATAAAAAAAATCAATAAATGAGAAAATTCAATATCTTTGGATTTGTTTTTTTTTTTTAATTAAACTAAAAAGGTTCAATATTTTTTCAGAAAAATGGACTTTCAACAGTCATCCCCCTCCCCCATTCATTTTTTAAAAAAGGCTAATTTTGGACCAAAAACATCATTTTATTTTAAAAAAAGAATGTAACAGTCACACCTGTGATGATACAAGGGACTAATAGGGCTCTCAGAGCCCATGTTGAATTTGTAAAGGTGATGGAAAAAAAAAAAAGGAACTCCATGATGCAATATTTATTGTAATTTTTACACTTCAAATGTATTTTATGTAAATACAGTATTTTGGGGTTCAACTAAAAAAATAAGCCCTCCATCATTTCCCACTTACTATGTCTATTATCTTTTATTATTATTATTCTATTTCTTTGTAATAGAAGATAATACTGAAATAGTTTAGTAGCACATACGTAAATTCCCAATGACACAACTCCTCCATACATCTCCAGCAAATCATAACACCTTTTCCCCAATTACCATTTAAATTAGTATTTGACGAGTATTGGGTTGATCTGCCGCTTCTTTGATTTGTATAGCCATATACTGCAAAACTCAAGAGTCAATTATCTGATTCAAATCACTATAATGCTATAAGTTCGAGTTCTACAGTTTCTCTTTGAAACTGTGATTTGTTTATTCATCTGTTTCAACACAGCTATTAGCAAGTCATCAATGGAGTGAGCAGAGAGATTGAAGTGTTCTCCTGTTGGTTTTTTAGTGTTGCAATTTCTGATGTCAGATTTGTGCGCATATATTCTTTGGCGCAGAGATTGTCTTGTTTGTCCAATATATAAGGCAGAGGGGCATGTCCGGCACATGATGGCATAAATCTCATTGGTGGATGAGCAGGTGAATGAGCCCTTAGTGGAGTAGCTGGCTTGATTTGGTCCTGTGATGGTGTCTTCAGTGTAGATATGAGGACAAAGATGGCAGCATGGTCTGTTGCAGGGATATGTTCCTGCTTTAATGTTTCTGTTGTTTGATCTGTAGCTGCTGGTGAGTATCTGTTTAAGGTTGGGGGGCTGTCTGTAAGCAAGGAGATGTCTGTCTCCTAAGGCTTGAGAGAGTGAGGGATCATCTTGTAGAATAGGCTCTAGATCTTTGATGATGTGTTGAAGAGGTCTGACTTGGGGGTGGTAGGTGGCGAACAATGGAGTTCTGTTGTGTTTTTTCTTGGGCTTCTCATGTAGTAGTTGACTTCTGGGTACCCGTCTGGCTCTGTCAATTTGTTTCTTGACTTCTTCAGGTGGGTACTGTAATTTTAAGAATGCTTGATAGAGATCCTGAAGGTGTCTGTCTCTGTCTAAAGGATCAGAGCAAATGCGGTTATATCTTAGGGCTTGACTATAGACAATGAATCGTGTGGTGTGTCTCGGATGAAAGCTCGAGGGATGTAGGTAACTATAGCGATCAGTAGCTTTTTGGTATAGGGTGGTCTTTACGTGCCCATCACTAATTTGCACTGTAGTGTCCAGAATGTGGATCTCCTGTGTGGAGTATTCCAGGCTAATTTTGATTGTGGAGTGGAAATTGTTGAAATCTCTATAGAAATCTTCAAGGACATCCTTCCCGTGGGTCCAGATGATGAAGATGTCATCAATATAACGTATGTAAAGTAGAGGTGCTTTGTGATGAGTCTTTAGGAAGCATTGTTCTAATTCGGACATAAAGATGATGGCATATTGTGGGGCGATGGGGTACCCTTAACAATGCTGCTGGATTGGATTTTTCTCAGGAAATCCCGGATGTCCCATCTTCTCAGGTATTGGCACGCTTACAGCAGGATTATCTGGCTATGTGGACTCTCTCTTCAGACCCTATCCTATCAGCACACCTAGCTATCTGAGAGATATTACGGATTTCCTGAAAAAAATCCAATCCATTGGTGAACTTCCAGAAAATACCATTCTGGCCACTATGGACGTAGAGGCTCTTTACAGAAACTTCCCACACAAAGATGGATTACAAGCCATTAGAAGAACTATCCAACATGATGTCACAGCTAAACTTGTGGCTGAACTTTGTCTCTTTGTACTCACCCAAAACCATTTCAGATTTGAAGATAATTTATACCTTCAAGTCAGAAGCACTACTATGAGTACCCTCATGGCCCCACAATATGCCAACTACAGATCAAACAACAGAAACATTAAAGCAGGAACATATCCCTGCAACAGACCACGCTGCCAACTTTGCCCTCATATCAACACACAAGACACCATCACAGGACCAAATCAAGCCACCTACTCCACCAAGGGCTCATTCACCTGCTCATCCACCAATGTGATTTATGCCATCATGTGCCGGAAATGCCCCTATCCTTATATATTGGACGAACAGGACAATCTCTGCGCCAAAGAATAAATGCACACAAATCTGACACCAGAAATTGCAACACTAAAAAACCAATAGGGGTACAAATAGGGGAACACTTCAATCTCTCTGCTCACTCCATTGATGACTTGCTAATAGCTGTGTTGAAACAGATGAATAACAAATCACAGCTTCAAAGAGAAACTGCAGAACTCGAACTTTTATGCAAATTTGACACAGTTACCTTGGGGTTAAATGGGGACTATGGATTTTTCTCTCATTACAGGTGATTTGACCTCACTTTCCTCTATACGCTGTTCCCCAGTGTTTGAATCCTAACACCTATTTTGATTTGCTGTTACAACCTGACCTGATCTTTTGTCAGACATTCCCCTGCATTCAATTTCCTCCCATTCTGTAAGTTTCCCATCTTCAAAGCATCTGACGAAGTGGGATTTTCTCCCACAAAAGTTTATGTGATAAATAAATCTGTTAGTCTTTAAAAGTGACACAGGACTCTGTTGTTTATCTGACAAGAGGAGACCTTAGAATGCCAGTGTAACCCATGGATCTAACAGAGAGATATCAAGCACAGAGACTGAGTGTAGAAAAGAGACTTTTTAAAAAAGAATAAAAGGGGGGGGGGGGGAAATAACCCTTGACATTAACTTGGGAAAATGCCACAAGCAGGATTCACACACATAAAACTATGAGCAACACACCCATCTGAGAATACATTGGGCAGTTTTCTGTTGCCTCAAGTTTTTAAGTCTAGCATCAAAAAAGTCCCCTAAAGTGTCCCTTCTTTCACAGAACCCCACTCATAGTTGCCGTCCTTAGCCAGCGTCCTTAGTCAAAAGCATCTGACGTAAGTGGGATTTTCTCCTACGAAAGCTCATGCAGTAAATAAATCTGTTAGTCTTTAAAAATGCCACAGGACTCTGTTGTTTTTAATAGCAAAGTGATTTATAACCCAGCACAGCAGGATGGGAGCACTCATGCAAATTCAGTCTGGCCCTGCAGCCTTTGGCCTCCTACACTCAGCTAATTCATTAGAGGAGAGTTCATTCAAAATCTACTTAGAATTGTATATCTTGAATGTTATTTGATTTTAGCCAAACTATTTTGTTAAATTGTTTTAACCAGTATGGTTCACCAGCTCTTATATTCATGTGGTGACTGGGAAAGAGTCTTTTTTTCTCTTTCTATTAACAGAGGGTTTTTTAAAATTTATGTACTTAATTTAATAGGTTGGTTGCTTGGTTAGCTGACTAATTGTCTGAATTATTTCAGCAGAAAAGAAAGAGCTTGTGTGGATTCCTGTTGGAGATTTCTGCAAGAGTAAGAAAGATATTATTGAAGTGCTTTTGACTCCACAGGCTATATAGACTCTAACTAAAGGGGAACTCAACTTAAGCTTTTAGGAACTCTCAATTTCTTCTGAGTTACTTCTCACTGTATTTCTGTGGTGACTGATCTGTTTAGATTCAATTTGTTTTCTTTAATTAATTTATATTTATATATAACTGAACATTATGTAGATTCTGAAGTAGCCTCATAATAGAGTTGATTCATTTCACTGACCATTTGTCTAATAGGTCACAGATTATTGATGACATTTCAACATTCGGAGAAAAGATAAAATACATTTTAATTTGATCATCTGAGGCCCTGATCTTCCAATACTCACAGTATATTTAGCATTAAGCATCTGTATAGTCCCAGTGACTGAAGTCAAAATCAGAGCTCTGTTGTGGGGGAGGCAGTGAATTGCAAAATTGAGGAGTGTGATGGGATGTACAAACCACACACCAGCCTGAAGGGTTAAAGGACAATACTGGGCCCATTAGCCCCACCCTTCCAAACCAGCAGAACAGGCTCCAATTGGAGAGTAAGTGTAAAAGGGACCAACAGTCATGGAGAGGCTAGGCAGGAAGACAGACCTACTCTGAGGACTTCTGGACAAGAATGCTGAAGAAGAGGAATAAAACTGCAAACTGAATTCAGTTGGGGCTGAACGTTTAGTTATCTTTCCTTTGGTTTCCTTATATTGGACTTGGAACTGTGGAAAGAGATGGAGGTAAGAAATGATCCAGGAAGGGTAATTCTGAGGATACTTCAGGGTGTTTGGACACTGTTAACTAGCCTCAACTTCTGGATCAGAGCCCAATGGACAGGGAGGGTCCATGTTCCCATATCAAATGCCCCTGCTCCAGGAGGTTCATAAACCACATCCCAATCCCAGTCTCCTTCTGAGAAGACGATGACAAGAACTATTGCATCCTGAGGTGAAGCTAACCCCGGCGGTTTCAGGGGCTAAGGTGAGAACCTAGACTGAAAGGCCTTCTGCCTGAAAAGTGATACTGGGTGCCCTACCCACTAGACTAGTGGTTTTCAAACCATGAGTTGGGACCCAGTACTGGGTCTCAGACCCTCAGGTACTGGGTCGTGGCACCCACTCATGCCACCCCTGAAAGACTGGAATTTATTGCTCAAAAATGTAATTGCTGGGTTGCAGGCATGATTTTTTTTCAACTGAGTCCCGATAAAAAAAAGTTAGAAAAACACTGCACTAGACACCTGGCCCTCTGAGGGCTCTGTGACAAGGACCCCTCACAGTATGAGTTGAAACTTGTCATTTATATCAAAGAGGCTCCAGCTTGAGTACTTCCATTGATTCCAGTTATACAAATATGGAACTGGGAGCAATCCCCTGGTATTAAATTCTCCAGGGCAGTTTAAAATTCCTGTCAGAACGATTTGATTCATTATTTTATACGCTTTTAGAGTAATCACTCTAGAAATCTATTAAATTTCCACATGACCCTATTAGTTTCATCCCTGTTAAATTCTACAGGACTTTTCCATTCTGGCCCAAAAGGGAGAGTAACATAAGAGAGCCTGTCCCTCAACAGAGATTTATACATATATTATACGAGCATTGTCTATTCTGTGCGGCAAATCAGTGATTGCTCAGCCCTTCCCACAATCTGTTTCTGCTATGATTAGGAATCATTTGGAAAGAAGAAACCATATTTTCAGGTGCTATTTCTTTTGTGAGCTGTCTGTGCCAAAGGTAGACCATTGAAAAGGATAAGGTCAGGACAGGCTGCAAAAGGAAAGAAGTTTCTCCCAGCACTAGGGGGTCACACTGAAATTAGATTCTCTAACCAGCCACAAATGGTGCTTCTGAATATCCACGCTGGTTATTGAGAAGCTAAAATAAAAAATACTTAGCCCCTGTTACTACATTTCAGTTTTTGGCTAGCAATCAACCAGTAAGTCCAGTAAAGAGATAAGGCACTACAATTCTATGCCCTTTACCAAAAAAGTTCTCCTGACCCCAAAGGGTCAGCCATAGTACCAGATCAATATGTTTGGATCCTATCCAAAATACCACACTACCAGCCAATCCTTTAGTAACTAAAAATAAAGGTTTTTCGTAAACAGAAAGGAACAAGCAAGGTGAGAGAGGTTATATGATTAAAGCAATTAGATACATACAAATGATTTAAAAGTCCATACGCATCAGGTTTTTTCAGTAGAATTGTGGAGTCTACAGGCCTGTATAGTCCCTCTGTTGTACATCCAGTATCTAGATGGGTCTCAGTCCTTTGTTTCACAGCTTCAGTTGGAGATGAGTTGGTCCAGAGATAGGAAACAGGAAAGAAGACTGAAGACAGTATGGATTGGAGAAGTTGCCTTTTATGTCCGTTTGCCATCTGTTGTGGAAATTCACAGAAACGAGTTGGGTCCAGGGTCACCTGGCCAACTCCTGGTGAGTGAGGCTATGTACACACTACAGAACTGCCCGCAATAAATTGTTGTCAGATAAGCAAAGCATTATAACTGTAATGCTTTCCCCCGTCCACACATTAATCCTTCTAATGAAAAGGAGCGTTCACACACTCCTTTGAATTTTCATTAGAAGGAGCAGTGCATGGCGGGCACCTATCCCACCATGCACTACCCAGCCAGCCTTTAAGCTGGAAGCGGGGCTCTCTTGCCACCAAGATCAGCGGCAGGACAGCCCCAGCAGTGGGGACACAAGCGGCAGCCAGGCTCTAGCCGCCAGGAGTGCCGGTGGTGTCGGCGGCTAGAGTCTCTCAAGTCGCCCTGAAACTGAGCGGCTTAAGGGACCCTGTGTAGCAGCGAGGCTCTAGCCATCAGGAGCCCTGGCAGCTGGAGCCCCACTGCGGATTCCCTCAAGCCACTCGGTTTCCCGGCAGAGAGCCGGGAAACCAAGCAGCTTGAGGGACTGCCTGTAGCAGCGGGGCTCTAGCCACCGTGAGAGCCAGCACTTGGCAGCTGGAGCGCCATTACTACTTGTCAATTTCACTGCTCTGTTAGAGCAGTGAAACTGACAAGTATGGCAGCACCGGTGTCCCAGAGTGGCCTCCACTGGCACTCTGGGACATTTCCGGAGGCTGTCTAACCTGCAATGAGTATACACACACACTCTATTGCATTACCACTCTATTGCATTACCATAAGCATTACCACGATCATCTGGGCGGTTTACCTGTTACGCAGCAAGAGGGCTGTTGCTGGGCAACAGGCAACATTGTAGTGTGTACGGTCACAGCCTTATCATGCGGTAAAGCTCCTTACTGCGCGATAAGGCTGTAGTGCATACAAGGCCTCATAAATATGTACCTGGTTTCTCTCTCTTGACTCATGGCATCTGTAAATTCCCTTAATAGGCCATTAAGCAGGTTAAGTGCTGCTGCCATCCTGACTGGGGATCACATATGAAATACGATATTACTTAGCAAATTATAACCTTTTTAGAAGTACCTGACACCACATATCTCATATAAATTATTGTAATATTGAAATATTGTTGTTAAATAACATCATAAATGGTCCCCACCAATTTAGGCACTGTCACAGCTTTGTTGCACTGGGTCTACATGCACAAACATATGTACAAGGAGTGTACCTTGTCATGCCCGCCTTCGATGTAAGTCATGGAAAATCTCCAGAATAATCTGTCTCCCCTTTTCTTAAAAAGACAACACTGAGGCATCCAATTTCTACTCAGAGTGCCTGCTGCCCACCAAATTTCTGGCATGCAGATATATGTTATCTGCCAGAATGAGATCCTCTGTATTTACCTGCCTGTGGTCAATCTGGGTGGTGCTAGAAAGGCAAAGAGTGACCTTTTGGGGTTTGCCTTGATGATGATTTAACTTCCTGCATTCCTTAATTTTTTTATATGGTTCACTTGCAAATTTCATGATACCAAACTGAATACATTTTTGAATTTTGAATTTGTTGTTTATAGGAGAACACAATTTGTGATAGTTTTCAGAAACCCATTTCATAATTTGTGGCCAGTACTTATTTCTTACCATTCACATAACTTTTAGGGTTACACTACTTCTAAATTTATCTATAAGCTGTTTCAAATTGTACCATTGTTCTCTGCTCAGCCCTGCTCAGCTCAA
>ML685779.1:20337476-20352402 GCA_007922175.1 Pelusios castaneus
GGCCAATGGCATATTAGGCTGCATCAGTAGGAGTATTGCCAGCAGATCGAGGGATGTGATAATTCCCCTCTATTCGACACTGGTCAGGCCACATCTGGAATACTGTGTCCAGTTTTGGGCTCCCCACTACAGAAAGGATGTGGACAAATTAGGAAGAGTCCAGCAGAGGGCAACAAAAATGATTAGGGGGCTGGGGCACATGACTTATGAGGAGAGACTGAAGGAACTAGGCTTATTTAGTCTACAGAAGAGAAGACTGAGGGGAGATTTGATAGCAACCTTCAACTACTTGAAGGGTTGCTCCAAAGAGGAGGGAGCTAGGCTGTTCTCGAGGGTAACAGAGGACAGAACAAGGAGCAATGGTTTCAAATTACAGCTGGGGAGGTCAAGGTTGGATATTAGGAAAAACTTTCTCACTAGGAGGGTGGTGAAGCATTGGAATGGGCTATCTAGGGAGGTGGTAGAATCTTCATCTTTGGAGATTTTTAAGGCTCGGTTAGACAAAACCCTGGCTGGGATAATTTAGGGGGAGTGGTCCTGCTTTTTAGCAGGGGGTTGGACTAGATGACCTCGTGAGGTCCCTTCCAACCCTATTATTCTATGATTCTATGATTCTATGACAACTGTCCTGCCCTGGCATAACGATAATACCACTTGTGCGAGAGGCATAACGCCTAATGCGGGACATCTCTGGTGCAATAAAGTGTGTATATGGTGACATTTTTTCCTTCTGTGATAAGCAGCCTCTGGAAATGTCCCAGAATTCCTAGCCTGACCTCTCTGGTTTTTCACTAGCACTCCGCTGCTCTGACACGACTAGCCCTTCCCTCTTGTGAGTTCTGGGAAATTTTGAATATTTTCCCTGTTGTCACGTCCTGTTTGTTCAATGCAGCAATGGCAGCTGAAGGTGGCAAACGCTCTCCCATCTGGAGCACAGCTGATGTGCTGAACCTTGTCAGCATCTGGGGAAAGTCCGCTGTGTAGGTGCAGTTATGCAGCAGCAGGCGGAAATTCAACACTTATGGCCAGATTTCTCGGGCCATGTTGGAGAAAGGGTATGAGAGGGACACACTGTAGTGCAGAGCAAAGGTGAAGGAGCTGAGGCTGAGCTACCACAAAGCCAAGGAGGCAAACCGTCGTTCTGGGTTGGTGCCAACTACATTCCCATTTTGCAAGGAGCTGGAAGCCATCTTCTGTGGGGACCCCACATCCACTCCCAAGACTCCCGTGGACACGTTGGCACCCCCGCAGCCAATGAATACTGGAGCAGACTAGGATGAGGAGGTCATAGATGAAGAAGTAGAGATGAAGGATGACCCAGAGGCTGAAAGCAGTGCAGTGGACAGCAGGAGTCAGGAGCTGTTTGCAACCCCCACCCCCACATTCTCCAGCGGTGCTTCTGAGGCAGCAGAGGGGAACTCTGGTAAGTGTTTGCAAAGCTGATGCTTCTCTGTTTGGGAGCTAACTCTTGTAACTAACAACAAATTGCTATGCCTGGGGGGAGTGCAGTGTTTTGGGGTAGCTGCTGTTGCATTTTATTTCCCACTCTCCAATGCATCCAGAGCATCTACTCCACATTCATTAGCAGCACATTAATAATCCTCTCTGGAAAGTCATTGAAAGTTTCCTGGATGTACTTACACAGCCTCCAAATCATATTCCTTGGAAGAGCGCATGTGTTTCCTCCTACATAGAAGGACACTATCCCTTGCCAGTTGCAAAGCAAATTATTGAGGACCATGGCTGCACACCAGGCTTCAGTATATGGTCCCAGCTTAGGTCCTCTTGCATGGAAAATATGCATTCTAGTTTGCAAGGGCACTCTAAGGAGTGAGATATCAGCTTCCCTGGCCATGTCCTTTGAAAAAAAAGTGCCCCAAAGTACTGTTAATATTCAAAGCACATGGTCGGATTTTAGCCAGGTGATCAACCCTTCCCTGGATTCCCATAAGTCAGATCAAAGGACTGTTCACAGTACCAATCAGCAATTTACTATTTGCAGATCAGTCAAGGACCTGCAGTATGCACAGGTCATAGTGGAATGTGCTTTGCAAACTGTTCTTTGAGGACTGTGAGAACAGTAGCTTTTCTCATTATGTTTCATTTTCCCTAGAAATGGCCATCGTGGGTTGGTGGTCTACCCCAGCAGACCAACTAAGACAGATAAGAAAGTGGCCTCACCAAAGCAAGGAGGACATGATTCAGGAGCTCCTACATTCCACCAAGGCTGCCAGAAGGGAAAGCAATGCTTGGAGACACAAATGCAGGCAGGACTGCAAAGAGAACTTTTTGAAGAGGCAGCAAGAAAAGGATGAGATGATAAACTTATTGAAAGAGCAAACAGACCTCTTAAAGACAATGGTTAGTTTGCAGACGCAGCTGCTACAGGTTCACCACCACCCCAGCTCCCGCCTTCAGACACAGCAGCAGTTCATGCCCCACCCCCAACTCCCACTAAGCCTTTCTATGAAGGCCAGGGACCCTCCTGGTACAATCTGACATCCACACCTTCACACAGTTACAGAAACGTGTTCTGTTCATACACGCACCTCTAACACCCTTCATAGTCCCACAGAGTGACCAGTCTGCAGGTTGAATGTTTGGTACCTACTTTTTTTTTCCTATTAATAAAACTGAGGCTTACATTGTTCACAGTCTCTTTATTCATACAGAATCAGGATTGATTAAGTTTTGTACAGTTTTTATTCATGCGATTACAAGACAAGTCCCCCTCCAGCTGTTGCAGTGCCCAGAAGGTTTCGAGCATTACTATGACCCAGTTATTTAACATGCCTTATGGATTCTCATTATTGAAATGCTCCCTCAATGCCTCCCTTATGCGAACAGCTCCCCGTTGTGTCCCCCTCATACTCCTGGAATCTGTCTGCTCGTACACACATGAGAGGCGCTCTGCCTCTGTGGCCCACTCTGGGGAAAGTCTCTCTCCCTTACTTTCACAAAGGTTGTGAAGGACACAGCACGTTGCAATCATGGCTGGAATATTCTCTTCATTCAACTCCAGCCTCCCATACAAACAATGCCAGCGACCCTTTACACTCCCAAAGGCAGACTCCACAGTCATTCTGCACCCACTCAACCTGTAATTTAACCACTCCTTGCTGGGATGCAAGTTCCCAGTGCAGGGCTTCATGATCCATGGCATAAGTGGGTAAGCTGGGTCTCCTAGGATCATTATGGACATCTCCATACTCCCAACAGTAGTTTTTTCATCTGGGAAGAAGGTTCCTGCTTTCAACTCTTGGTACAGCCCTGTGTTCTTGAAAATACAAGCATCATGCAGCTTTCCAGACCACCCAGCATTGATATCTGTGAAACGCCCCTGGTGATCCACAAGTGCCTGCAGCACCATGGAGAGATAGCCGTTCCTATTTATGTACTCAGTCATAAGATGGTCCAGAGTCAAAATTGGTATATGTGTACCATCAATTGCTCCTCCACAGTTAAGGAATCCCATGTCTGCAAATTTGTTCACAATCTCATGCACATTGCCCAAAGTCACTGTCCTCTGTAACAGAATGCAACTGGTGGCTCTGCACACCTTTGACAGCGTAGTCCCAACATAGACTGACTCCAAACTGATTTGTGACCAACTGGTAATGTTCTGGAGTTGCCAGCTTCCACACAGCGATTACAAAGTACTTCTTCACGGTGAGAGCAGGTCTCATTCTGGTGTCCTTGCATCGCAGGGCAGGGGCAAGGTCTGCACAAAGCTCCATGAAGGTGGCTTTACGCATTCAAAAGTTCTATAGCCACTGGTTGTCATCCCAGACCTACATAATGATGCGGTCCCACCACTTGGTGCTTGTCTCTCACAACTAGAACCAGTGGCGTACTGCATGCAGATGTTCCATGAAAGAAGTCAGCAATGCAGCACTGTTGTTCTACCTGGCATCCAACAACTCTGGATCCTCCACTTCCTGTTCTGATTCAGAGCTCGTTACATACTGTGTGACCAGCCCAGATTTGTTGAGAATGCTGAAGGCAACAGTGGAGATTAAAGATGGATCCATGTTTTTGGAATTGGAGTGCCAAGAAGCAGTGGGGCAACATTGAAAAAGGGAGTGAGTTGCTATTAGCAACACAATGACGACAAGGGAACACAATGTCCCATGGGAACTTGAGAATTTACCCACGGTGCTCAGTGCTCCTCTTCTTCTACCCAGGGTTCCTAGCGCTAGAACCTGACAAGTGACACAGTGGGATAGATGCCCACAATTCAACCCTCTTTCTGGTGAAAATGCAAAGAACAATGTGGACACTGCTTTGTGTAATAAGGAGCACAGTGTGCATGTGGACTTGCACTATAAATACAACACATTTATTATAGTGCAAAGACAAATTGCAGAATGATTTTCTAGTGTAGACATGCCCTCAGTTTGACTCTAGTTCACTACTTGGGTTTCTTTATTAGGCAGGTAACAGCTCTTTGTCCACACTGGCCAGGCTCAGACACAGGATTTAGGTACAGGGTGATGGCACAATTCCAATTCAGTACACCACACAGTTTTCTATGTATATATGAAATGTTTCTGCCTACTTTGTTTACTATAAATATACCCACAAACTTAATTACTGCTTCCCTTATTTACTATGAACAAATTTAGTATAGTTATTTCAGTAAATTACTTGTTTGGACTTGTTCAGCAGTTATTTACTTGTCTTAACTTGGGACTGCTTGTATGAGCTAAATTAGCTCTACAGTCCAAAGAAGATTAAAGTCAGTCTTTGGGTCATGACCAAAATAAAAAAGACCCCCCCAAACTGACTATTGGGTATAGCATGCTACTTACAATTTACAGTATGCAATCCAAGCATATTTAGGGCCTAGGTGATATAGCAATGCCAAAGAAATGGAATGGCTTTCCTGGCCTTTAACTGAAAAGCATTTCATGTATCAGAAGAATATTGGAACTATAACTACAAAGTGTAGTATACAGCAGCTACATCACCTCCTTTCTTTGATTTCCTTTTCCATGTTTTTCCATATCTAGTTCAAGGCTCTTGTTCCGGCTTTTGTAACTCTAGTGCCACAAAGTCCTCTAGTAGTAATATCATCAATCCACAACTTAGTCTTACTTCAGAGATAGGCCATTTCATTACACTGTTTTATTTCTTTAAAGATAGTTTATTTTCACTTCTAAAACCTCGTTAATTCCACTCTCTTTTTCAAGCAATTGGTTTTAGAACAATAGTAACTCATGGCGATGGGCCCTAACTTTGCATCCAAAAACCTCCAGAACCAGCTCCTCAGCTAGGGCAAATCAACACAGTTCTGTTTGGCAATTTTCACTAGCTTAGGATCCAGACCACAAGTTTCAAGGAAGTAGGTTAAGATTCAAACTATCCAGATATGTCACTTTATTATTTTGCTTCTGTGTCAAATTCAAACCTGGAAGGGGCCTGGTTTATGTTTTGAGTTCATTTGGAGTTCAACTCTTGTGAGACCAGCCAGTCTCATGACACTTAAGCCAAAAATGATGGAAACCCATATGAACAACTAATTTCATGAAATACCCTCCCTTCAACATGACAAAAATATGAGGTGAGTGATTACTTGAGTTTTCTGTCATTTCTACCCAATATCTCACAAGATATTGGTGCAAATGAATACAAATGCAAGATTTAAACTGTCTGGATTAAAAAAAACCCCACAGCTCTAATGATTCAAATTCAAGAGTGATGTAAGAGGTCAGCTGAGCTTCTGGTGGGGTAATGTAGTCACAAAACTCCCCTTCAAGCTTTCATCAGGATACCAAGGGAAAGCACATTCAGTAAAGCGCACTTAAAAATATATTCTACCATAGGGATAAACTACACAGATTTAAAGAGATCTGGAATCTGTTTTTTAAAAGATACAACTAGGGATGCCCAAATTCCAATGGCTGAACCAGACCTGTTTCCCTTTTCTACATCCCATAATTCTTTCTCTTCCACTTTCTTTTTATCTGTGCCTTCATACTTCTCCTGTTGTTCCATTAGTTGTAAAGTATATGTAACCCATATGCCTGAAAAGGCTATCTCTTGAGAGACCTGCTGAGGGTGGGTTACTGTTGTTGGGCAGATTAGTGACCCACAACTGGAAACTTCCAGAGGCAGGGTGTGGTAGCAATTTGAGCATGCTCCACAGTGTACCCTGCTGGTGTGATGTGAGGTTGTCAGTCAGATGACTGGAGAGCAGCAGCCTGAGCAGACAGCAGGCAGGAGCTGCCTTCAGGGGAGACCATGTGCTCAGTGTTCTGGAGAGGAGCTGAGCCAGGAGTGAACAAGATGTTTTCTCCATGTAAAGGAGTTATTTGCACCAGAGCTTGCAGACATGCATATGGGACTGAGGGCTGGTTGCAGAGGAGAAGAGAAAGCCTGCATGTAATGCTACAGAGGATCCCAGCAAAGAAAGAAGAGGACAGCTATTTCTTGCCACTCAAGCTTCCACACTGGAACAGAGACTGTAGCTGAGAGTTGGGTGAACTCCACACAGACTTTGGGACTCTTGGGTATCTTTCATGCAAGGGATTGTTCTTGGTTAATTGTAGTTTGTTTTCTTAGGATAAGGTTCATTTAGTTAGTAGTTAATAAAGTTCATTGTTATGTTTGTTTTAGTAGTATTTTAATGTGTGAGTGTAGCTCTGAGCAAGCTTCGCTGTGAGTCCCATACAGACTGGATCCTGGGTCTCCAGCTGCTCTCCCCATAGGGGTTGGTATTGATTTCTGTGGGGCACTGGAGAAGGGCAACTAAATGAATTTAGCCCACCCGAAGGTTACATATAAATTTAGTTTATTTTATTAATTTATTTTCAAATCTTAACTTTACTAAAATGGGTTTTGTGTATTATGTTAACACTTTGCTGTATGGTAAAGAAGGTGATAATAAGCTTGTAATTGGTCCTTTTTGTACTACATATTTGTACTGAGAAGCAAAAATTAATAAAAACCATTTTAAAAAAAGTTATTTCATCAAAACAGGTTACCAGTGCTTGACCCGACTTAAGGAGTAGAAATGGATCTTGCAACTTATGAGATCTGACTTTCAAACTAACCGTTTAATAGATGCTATTAATTCTACATCAACACACAGAGGCTGCATCTACACTGCAAAATTAAGTCAATTTAGGCTTGCTTAAGTTAACTTAATTTACCCTACGTCTACACTACAGTTTCCTTAAGTCGACTTAAGCAAGCTGCTTAAGTCGACTTAAGGAAAATAAAGTTGACTTAATGAAAATTAAGTCGACTTTATAAAACCACCTTCTTAGTAGACTTAAGCCAGTGTAGACGTGGGGTAGCCCTGCCCACCCTGCCCCTATGCCCTGCCAGGGTCCCTGTCCCCCTTTGCCCCATTGTACCTATGTACAATGGGGCAAAGGCTGAGCCCCCTGGCATTGGGCAAGGGGTTCCCCCTCTGCCCCCGTGGACTTCCCCTAGGTCCCCCTAAGCCCCTAGAAGTCGACCTAGGCATCCAGTGTGGACACTCTAGATCGACTTTTTAAGTTCCCCCCTAAGTCCACTTTATTTTTAAGTGTGGACACACTAAGTCGACTTAACTAAATCAACTTAAAGTCGACTTAGTTAAGTTGACTTAGTTAAAGTCGACTTAACTTACCAAGTGTAAACAGAGAAAGCCAGAGAAAGATCTATAATTTCAGAAATACATCACTCTTGGCAGATATTGTTCAGCTCCCATCGGTTCATAATTTCAATGACAGAAACGGGTAATTCTCTATTTTATTTTTAAAATAAGTGAATTTAAGTAATACAATAGTAACTCTTGTAATCTGTAGCTAATTATGTTAGGAGGGATAGAAAAAACTTGAAGTAGAAATGTCAAGTAAAAATTATTCATTTAAAAAAATAATGTTGAATCAGATAATTACATTCTTCATTTCTATTAAGGGGGGAGTTGGCTAAATTTATTTCAAAATTGTTTATTGCCAGTATTATATAATAGAGTAATTAAGCCATTAGTAATAATAAAAGAATGACACTATTTGTTTAAGATAGGTTAAAAAGTTTATTAGAGAGCACTGCAATGACAGTTGTATCTCGTGAGCCAGATCTTCAGCCAAAGGAAATCGACATACTTCCATTTACTTCAGTGGACTGATGCTGATTTACACCATCTGAGGATTTGGTCCAACACTAAATATCTGTCTTTCTCATGTGTGGGTTAAAAGCAGAATCACATTTGGTATAAACTCAGTAGCAGAGAAAGTGAATTAAATTGTCCATAGAGCTTTAAAGGTATAGTACAATTTAATTTCTTTCTGAAATTCAGTTCAAAAAGAATAAAAGAATGTATGCATGAGAGATTAAACATATTCCATTGGGAACATTTTTAACTTCTTAAACTTTCATTTTCTTCTCCTTAGATCTAATAGGATCAAGATTCAATATAGTTCAGTCTCTTTCCTGGTCTTTCCTTACAAAGGAAAGAAATTATTTTAGTATTTCAACCTGAATCTCATAGGGGCCTAATGAAGAATGATTGTTTATCTTGTTTGCAGTGAGTATGTTTAGATTAATCTATATCCACTGGTTTGTGTTACTATCTGTTTCAATGGTTAATTTAATATTTTACTTGAGATTTATTAACTTTCTAAATAACTTAAAGTGTTTGGTTTTATATATTGACTACACCATTTTGTAACAGTGATGATTTCTTATAGAAGCATCCTTGTATTCTGATTATCAAAGTCTCCTTTAGGATCTCAGTATTTTGTTGTTGTAATTTAACAGAAAGAAGTCAAATACAATAAAGAAATATAATCCACTACAAAAACTATAACATATTTTACCTGGACTGATTTGCATGCACCTCAGAGAAATAAAAATTTTCTACTCAGCTTCAGGTCAAAGTCTAAATTATGTCCTTTTCCAATTCATTTGCTGAACAAAATTAATCAATTGGAAATAAGTCTCATGATACCTTCCATATTAAGCACAGATCAATTTGGCTTCTTGATAACTTAGAACCCGAACAATACAGATACAGCAATTTACATTTAAGATCAATATCCTGAAAGCAAGTCTAAAACATACTACACAACAAGCAAGTGAATCCAAAAACTGTGCATTTCAAAAAACAATAGGACTTCATCTCAACAGAATGTGTGTGTTTTCTCTTTTATAATCTCCTCCTATAAGAGTTATAGCATTCCTGGGACTATATTAGATTCTCTAAGGACCTGCTTTCTCTGCAGCCATGAAAGAATAGGTAATCTCATTAAAGTTTGATGAAGGCTGTGATAGGAGATATGGCTCTTAGATGTTCCTATGAGAAAGAGCTCCTATGAGAAACTGAATGATAAAGTTCTACATTCAATAATCCAAATTGCCTACTGTTTGAATGCTCGTGCTTTGTTACAAAGCATAGGAAATAATACTGAAGTCTCTTTGTCTATGTCTACACTCAGAAAGTTAAGTTGACTTTATTAAGTCAAATTTATTAAGTCGACTTTAAGTCGACCTTATTAAGTCGACTTAGAAAGTCTACACTAGACTCTCCTCTTGCTGGGAAGCCGTGGGTCCCGGGGAGAAGGGAGCATGGGCTCCCTGGTGCGCAAAGGAGCCACGTGGTGCTCCCATGTCCCCCAGCCCTAGGTCGACTTATGGAATAAGTCGATTTAGGACATTCACACTGGCTTAAGTTGACTTAAGAAGTTGACTTAAACCTTAAGTCGACCTAAAACTAGGTGTTATTAAGTCGACTTAAACTTTCTTAAGTCGACTTAAGGAACAGCTTAAGTCGACTTAATAAAAGCCCAGTGTGGACAGGGAGTAAGTTAGGTCAATTTAAGCCTCCTTAAGTCGACCTAACTTGTAAGGGTAGACTCACCCTTTGAAACTGACATAGCTATAGCTAACCAGCACAAAATCTTTTATTTGTTTAATATTCTCTAAAAAAATTGTAGCTAAGTAATAATTTATTAAAACTATGTATAGTTATTACTCAATTATACTTTAACTTCTGCAGAATCACAAATTCAAGGTTCTCAAATTGCATATATAAATATTTTTTTTAACACCTTCGTTCAATAAATGTCTGATTCAAAGCCTCCTGAAATCAATGGAAAGACTCATGTTGATTTCAATAGGTTCTGCATCAGGGTCAAAGCAAATATCATTTCTATTTGGCAAATTGCAAAACTGAGTTACAGAGAAATTAAATGAATTGCACAAGGTCGAATATGAAGCAGGTGGAAGATTGGGAAAAGAACCTAGATCCCTTGCAGCTTACTTCTTCATTTTAACCTCAAGACTAGCTTTCCCTTCCTATCACTCTTGAGGACTTCCTGCTGAAGTATGTGTTTCATGTTGAAAAATTATGCTCAACAGAATTACAAGTTGCAACAAAAGTATCCAAGTGAACACAGTCAATAAATATTCATTTTGCATAAGTTAATTACTTCACACAGGTGCCAAAGGGGTAGCCATGTTAGTCTATTTCAGAAAAACAACAGAGTTCTGCGGCACAGTGATTACTTAACATTTTAACAATATGCACAGGACAATTAAAAAAAAGCATTGCTGGATAGTGATGAAAAGAGAATCTGAACAAACAACAAATCAAAGTGATCCTGTAATGTACAATAACCTCACACATTTTGCTGTTTAAGTAATGTACATTTTATTGTAATTCATGCCAGAAGATTTTGAGGGGCTTATGATCTACAAAATGAAAACCAAACAGAATAAATTGCAAAAGCTTAAGAATGACAAAAGTTGCTATCACGTAAATGAAACAAATTGATACACTATTAAATGGATTTTATAAATTCATCTGTGTCATAGAGCCAACCTAACTGGCAGTGTCCCAGAATCCAGGAAAAAGGGCATTTTGCCAACGTTATTTTTTCCATATAAACAATAAGACCTGTAACATCTCTGAGCATACTGTTGTCACCACCTCTACCAATTCTTTTGCTTTGATCTTAAAATATTCAAATATAGTCATGGACTGGTATAAAGGTGCATTTTACCTCATTTTGCGGGTTATCGGTGAGTGCCATTCACTCATTGCTGTAGGGATACCTCACCAGTCATATTGTAATAGGCCAGAATCTGGTGGATCCATTGATCCTAGTCAATTCACATGAGAGAGACATTATTCTATAATGTATAAACTAAGGATTGGTGAGCTCTTCCAGATAAAATGAGGAAAAAAACCACCCCCAAGAAACTTCATCCATTTTTAGAATTGAACTTTATTCTGATCTGAAGCTCTAACTTGTTCAGATCCTTTTTTTATTTTTCTTACCCCATGCTTTGGCATTATTGCAATCCTTGCCTGGTGCAGAGGGGAGACCCCTATGGGGTTGGAGTAGAGAGGCACAGCAAGTCCTCCTCACAGTCCTCCAGCAGCAGTTGGGCCTAGCTCCCTACTCCAAGCAAGGGGCTACTGAGCCATTCAGGTTTGGCCCAGTTTCCTCTCCATCATGATGGAGGGGCAGCTGAGCCAAATTTGAGTGAGTTGCGATCTGGCATGGAAGGGTACAGGACCATCTGACTGCACAATGTTCAGAGTTGGATGGCAGGCCCAGTCCTGCAGAAGAGGGTGAAACCTCCTTTTGTCAATTGCATGATATTCTTGAAGAGATGCTACACATATACCTACAGGCAGTTGGGAGAGGGGAGAGGGAGAAGTGGTCAACTCCCCTAAACTCCTATTAACTCCCCCTCTGGTTTCGTGTTCTGTATCTGTAGGTCAACAATTGACTTCCCAGAACATCAGTGTTTTGCCTTCTTCTCATTCTCCTATATAATTTTATGTCTATTATTTAAGTGTCTCCATATATGATTTTGCATTCCTTAGTGATAATGAATGTTTGAAATTGCTGAAATAGATTTTGAAATGGGAGCGGCTGTATTAAGTGCATGAATACTGACTGCTGAAATTATATAAAAATTGGTAATATATATAAAGCAGTTTTACGTATGGCATTATGTAACATTAACATTAATATATATGTTCAATTTAACCATATAGATTATTTTATATATTGTCAATGTCAACAAAATAAAGAAAGAGCTTATGTTTCATGGTGTCAAACATAGACATATCCTTTTTTGGTGTTGTAAATGTCCTTGGCACATTTCCTAAAATAGTGATCTTAATTACATGTTTTTCAGTAATCTGTTAGAGTAAGATAATGATGAATCTCTGAGTCATTGTAAAAAGAGCTAGTATCTAAAATAAAGTTGACTTCTGCAGTTCAAACTTACTCACCTACATTATGTTTTACAAACTTTTCAAACTATGAGAGTTCCTGGTGCAAAATAACATTCTGTCTTCAGCCCACTGTCTTCTCATCCATGCATCTCAACATGGAAAGCATGTTCCCATAAACATTTTTCTTAGGATGTGTAGCCAACCTCCATGCAGTGAAATGGGAGCCATGTTGCCTCATTTTCATAAGAGACATGAAAACGAGGTAGCAGATTCTCACCTTCAGTCTGATCCCTTTGCAGTGTTCACCTCTATGCTCCAACTGACACAAAACCATTTCCGACACCTCAGGCTCAGTGAGAAAATATGTTTGGAATAATGTTTGGCTGGAGTGTGCTGCATTCCATTGCCAGGTGATGTTGGCAGGATCAAACCCAATATTTTTCTAGGATGTGACTAAAGCCATGATCAGCAGAAAATTAGGGAGCTATAACTGGATAGATCATCTTCTTTGGCATGTTCAGTGTAAAATGGATGGAGCAGAAGATCTGACCATAGGTATGTGCAAAGCATTGTGAGAACAGAATCTCTCTCTTAATCTAATAATTCCCATGGTTTTCAGAATTCATTTTCTCATTTTTGTAGACTCAAAAGTGAAAATGAGTTGTGCACTCATCTGTGGGATGCAAAAGGAGATACAGTATTTACTAGTATCAAAGTAATGTGGAGCCAGTCGAAAGTGACCTTTCAATGCTTGATGTACTGTACTTTACAAGTTAGAGCAATCCTTGTGGTTACATCTGGGGCTAAATACAGAAGCCTGGTAACCAGGTTACAGTGGAAACCCATGTTAATCTTCTTGTCCTTTAAGATATCTGAGATGTACAGGATTTACAGGTAATTACTGATAGAGGTACAGATTTTACAGGTAATTACTGATAAAGCCTGGTATAACATGTTCAGTACTGGATACCCAAATAACTGAAAGATTCCAAAAGAAAATTCACAGGAAAACAACAGAAATTATTAGAGAGCTGGATTTACATAGAAATATTGAAGGGTTATATCCTTGGTCCCAATACCTTTCTTCATAGAGATACCAGAGTCAGTCAGATAGGGATTCTCCCGATGTAGAGACAGTCTAGGATTACCCAATTGACTATAAGAACCCACAAAAGTGCATTCTTCATCATTAGTCACATCACTTCTAGTTGCACATAAAATCACTATTACTTTCTGCTTTACCAGAATACAAGTGAGCCCTCAGAAAGCCATTTTAGCATAGCCAATATGCATTCTCCTTCACACCCAATCTAGAACCTCTCCTGCCCCAACATCTTTGTTTGCCTGCATATCCTTAACTGCATTGCATCTCACCCAGATCTCACAACTCTTCAGCATGCTGTCACAGTTCAGGCCAACTGCACCTGTATTCCCTTTCCACGGCCCATCAACGGTACCCAATGTAGGCTTCTGACTCCGAGCCATCACCATGCTTGGGAAGAGTCTTGTATCTCTCTCTCTTTCCTGACTGTCTTTTTCCTGGCTGCATAGTTCCCTGACTACGCTATACAAGCTTGCCAGAGATCACCCCAACTCCAGCAAGGACTCCAACAGGTGGCCAGTCCTTCAAACCTCACCAAGGGATTTTTCTAGAACAAGTACCCCCACGAATCCATGAGACACTCATTTATATAGTTTTGGGTTCTTGATCTTAGGACTCTGGGAAGAGGTATCCGCAGACTGATCCTCTCTTCAGTGCGAAACTTCCACAGGCTAGGGCCTTGCGTGACAGGAGGGAAAACATTTGCCCACACCTTCTTCTAGAGATTTCCTGGGAAATACAGCTGTCAGCTGCTCTTGGTACTGCCTGCATAGGAATCCCAGTTTTTTTTCTAACTAGTCCCCTTCAATTTGTCTGCAATTGAGCCTACCAGCCCTTAAATTCCAGGGCTTTTAGTGTCCTGGTTGGTTTATCTGTTGCTCCTCTGTTATCCCAGGCTTTCTGCCTTCTTTTCCCTCTCTGTTCTCCCTGCTTTACAGCTGGGCTTGTTTTCCTTATTGGTCAGAGCTATGGGTGTATGTGTCCATGACTGACTCTTCTGGCAGCCACTCAGTGATGTCATCAGCCTGATTTGATTGCCAGTAAGCAGGGGAGATTCTCCTCTCCAACAGCTTATGTACAGTGTATGGTTTGCAAACCCCATTAGATCACCTAACTTTAATGGTCCCATAAATTCATTCTTGCCTGGCACATTAATTCAAGTAGCCCACTGCCCAGAGTTTATACAGGTCACATCTCCCTCCTATAGAAATTGTATTAAAATGTGAGAACCTAAGATACAAGGTGTAGTAAGATAGACTAGGGCCTGAGCCTGAGGCCTGAGCTAAGGCAGCAGTAAAGTACTGTTATTCTAAAACAAAGTTAGCAAAACTCAGAAAACACAGACTGGCAAGAACAGAGTTGGTATTGCAAAAATATACGGGCACAGAATGTGCAAGCACATTCCAGAACATCCTGATACCAGAAATGATACTGCCCCCTTCAAGCTCAAGATAACAATACAATGAATAAAATGTTTTGATTGACACATTCTGTACAAAGTAAAGGACGGTGTCTTGACACGTTAAAGGGTGGCAACTACACACATTAAAGAAGTAATATAAAACATATTTGTATCAAGACAACAGAGTCCTATGGCACTTTTAAAGACTAACAGATTTATTTATCGCATGAGCTTTCGT
>ML685779.1:20357402-20369081 GCA_007922175.1 Pelusios castaneus
AAAGCTCATGCGATAAATAAATCTGTTAGTCTTTAAAAGTGCCACAGGACTCTGTTGTGTTTCTACAATAGACTAACATGGCTACCCTTTTGATATTTGTATCAGTGTGTCAAAGAGGGGCTCAAATGAAGTACCTTTGTCTAGCTGAGTGAGGAATGAAAAGATGTGCCATTTACAGAGCCAGTCCATTCTCATGGGCATAGAATCACAGAAGATCAGGGTTTGAAGGGACTTCAGGAGGTTACCTTGTCCAACCCCCTCCTCAAAGAAGAACCAATTCCAATTAAATCATCCCAGCCAGGGTTTTTCAAGTGGGGTCTTAAAACCTCTAAGGATGAAGATTCCAACACTTCCTTAGGTAACTCATTCCAGTGCTTCATCACCCTCCTAGTGAAAAAGCTTTGCTAATATCCAATCTACATGTATACATACATACACATATATTAAATGTACTTGTAACACAGACAGGGCACTTTTGATTATGCTTTATCGGTAATAGATCTAATCTGGTGACTGTTACATAGATCTCTAGTCTTAGTGTGTAATTCAATCGTGGTTTGTTATATCAGCTATTTGTGCAAAACTGGGACAGCTTACACCCTGGGAGAATACACATGAAGCTGACACCTGATCATGGAAATTACATGCAATTCCAAAATAGTACATAACTTTTTTATCTTTGATATTATGGACCCCAAAGATATTTAAGCATAGTTTAATAAGTCTTTCAAAGATACTACAGTAAATTGCCATATCTATACCAACCAACAGGCTCACAACTCTTCAACATCTTCCTTTCAATCCAGGTTTAAAACTGCCTACTAATCTCCAAACCTAGGTCTGCAATCTCTTTGAATCCCTTCCTCTTACCAAGACCCGCAGCACTCATGAAATCTTCAGTCCAACCCAGATTTTAGACTCCCCATCATTTACCTTTTCCTGGATTCATAAAAGGTGAACAAGTGACCATCATCTGCCTCCTTCATCTGGGCTTGTTGGGTTGAATATATAAACTGCTATGCTATGTACTGGATTCCACCTATGAACTTTTCCACTGGTTGTAAAGAGTGCATGCATATGCACACATACACACCATTCCACCCATCTCCCGGACACAATTCTTTTATATTTCTTTTTGCACATCTCTCTCTTTTGCTATGAAAAGAAAAAAGTGGCCTCTATTTTTGGCACTGAGAAAGAGGTGTAACACATTATTAAAACATTCATCTATTCATCAGAAAATATATTCTATGCTTTTCTTAATAAAATGGTCTAATGTTTATTCGTTGGGTCCTTGATATGCAACATTTTTCTATTAGAAGTGTCTCTTCTTTAGCAAGAAGAAGTCTCTAGAGAGATGATGATGAAATATTGATTGTTATTTTCTCCGCTTTCCCTCATGCCAACCCATCTTTACCACCTACAGTACTTCTGATTTATGTTTTCATTGTTTTGACAAATTAAAAACAGTGCTTCACACAGAGAATATAACTGGTAGGAAAAGAAAATTCAACATACAGATATATGAAAAAATAAAACAAACAGAAAGCATACATATTCTACAAATTTACTAACTGGGCCAGGTTTTCATGCACTGGCCTCCTGAGTAGTGGCTGAATTTATGTGAACAATTTAGAACATTTAATCAGAGATCAGGGTTAGAAGGGATTTCAGGAAGTCATCTAGTCCAGCCCCCTGCTCAAAGCAGTACCAACCTCAACTAAATCATCCCAGCCAGGGCTTTGTCAAGCACTTTAAAAACTTCTAAGGAAGGAGATTTCACCACATCCCTAGGCAACCTATTCCCATGCTTCACCACCCACCTGGCGAAAAAGCTTTCCTAATATCCAGCTTAGGCCTCCTCCACTGAAAATTGTTCTGTCATCTGCCACCACTGAAAACAGCCTAACTCTGTTCTTCCAGGCACCACCCTTCAGGTAGTTGAAGGCTGCTATCAAATCCCCCCCTCACTCTTCTCTTCTCCAGATTAAATAAGTCCAGTTCCCTCAAATTCCCCTCATAAGCCATGTGCTCCAGCCCCTAATAATTTTTGTTGCCCTCCTCTGGAATCTCTCCAGTTTGTCCACATCCTTACTGTAGTGGAGGTCCCAAAACTGGACACAATATTCCAAATATGGTCTCACCAGTGGAAAATAGATGGGAATAATCACTTCCCTTGATCTGTTGGCAATGCTCCAACTAATACAGTTCAATATGCTGTTATTCTTCTTGGCAACAAAGACACATTGCTGACTCGTATCCAGTTTCTTGTCCACTGTAACTCCCAGCTTCTTTTCTGAAGAAATGCTGCCTAGTTAGACAATCCCCGTCTGTAGGAATGCATCGGATTCCTCTATCCTAAGTGCAGGACTCTGCACTTAAACATATACTAACTTAAAGCAGCTAAGTAGTCATACTGAAGTCATCTTCTTAAAGTTAAGCACATTAAGTATGGATGAGGACCTTTCATAGCTAAGGTCTTGTCTACATTGCACCTTTGCAACAGTTTTCTTAAATTGGTTTTTAAATTAATGTAATTAAACTGGTGCTTTATGGACACTCTTATTTTGGTTTAAGAGTGGTATATTTCAGTTTAGTTCCAAATCAACATAAGCTATATTAAAAAAAAAAAATCTACAGAAACTGAATTAAAATTATCTACACAGGCATTTGCAGTGGCTTAAATGAATCAGTTTAAATTAATCTAAAGTTAAATTAGTGCAACTTTCTCATATTCACAGGCCCTAATTCCTTAATATGCAACTACTCACAGGTTCTCAAGAAACATAAAGGAAGTAAATTGTTTCCATAAACATAGTGGCTGTGGTTGCACAGTTGCAACTGCAATATAATGCACTTGGCTGAAAATTTGGCATAGTAAATCTGAACCCAAAAGCTGGTATTGCAGATTGGTAAACTGACAGAGAAAACAGCCAGAGCTACAATGTTTCAGTATGTGTCTTCTGCAACTTCAGCCCTTAGTGTGAAGTCTAGTCACTTTAAATGTCTAAGCAATCTCCTCTTATTAGTGTAAAGCCTCACATGTATGTTACTTTCATTTTTGCTGCTTGAACAATAAATCTAGCAGATCAGATAACTGTTTCTGTCTACTGACTCTGTGTCTGCATCGCCGTCTCTGCTGGGTTCACATATAATGTTTGGCAATGCAGTATTTTTGTCCCATGAATGTTCAGTGCAGCCTCTGCTTGAAGAAGTAGAAAAAAATAGTAAATAATATTATCAAAAAGGAAAACAAGTTGACTTAGAGACACAAGATGACAGACGGCTGCTTTTGCTTCTAGGACACTGTCAGCCAGTTAGCTAGATATGGGAATTAGGCACACACACACAAAAAAAAATAAATCAAAAAGGGACACGGAGGAATAAAGATACCACACTTACTGCTAGAACTATTCAAACAAAAAAGCAATGATGGGGGGAAAAGCAGCCATATTGACTGACCACATGCAATCAGGCAGATATAGGAACAGCTTAATCTGCATTGAGGGACTACAGCCACATAGAAAGCCCAAATACAGTCATAGGAGTAATTCTGCATTCTGAAGTTTTGCCACACAGCCAGAAAAGGCAGATCTAGTGCAAAAAAGACAGTTTTCCTGAGGCAGAGATGATGTCTAGGAAGCCTGAAGTCCAACAAGAGGAGAAAAAAATGACTATTTTTGAAGGTAACGCTAGTGAATGACAACAATTTGAATCATTGATTGTTTACCTCAAACATTTTGAGTAATTTCTAACCTGCAACATCAATCCAGATGGAGAACAAGTTTCAGCCTCACTGATAGTGATGGGTTCAAAAGTATATGGTCTGTTCTGTGACCTTCTGTCTCCGGCTGTGCCTGCAAGTCCACATACACTGCAATTACTAATACTTTTCCTCTATTCCATTTATGATAGCAGGATGATATTGGTTCCATCAACTACATCAAGGAAGCAGAGAGTTCTTAGCACAGTTCATTGCTGCTCTAAGGAAGTTCTCAGAGAATAGTCAGTCTGGACAAACATTAAATGATGCCCTGCATGACCAGCTAGTGTCTAGATTATGCAATGACCAAGTCCAGAAGAAATTATCAAGTATATCAGCACTTACAGTCAAGAAGTCTGTTGCCATGGAAACCATAGAGATGGAGTGTCTGGAATGTAATATGAACTAAGAAGTTCATCTCATGAATTGGCAAGATAGAGGCCTACAGGGATGTAATTAATTTTCCTCTGGCCACTGTGTCAAACTGTGCAAGCTGAGAAGGATTGCAGAGCAGACTCGATTACATGGAAAATACATACAGAAGAAAGGATACATAGCTGTGACCCATTGCAGTTCAACAACCAGCAACACAGAGTAAAAGTACACCCAAGAAGACACCTATGAAGACAACCTTTTTGTTTTTAAACTTTTGTGTTACTTACCTTGGCACAAAAAGTGGGAATGTGCTAATTAAGTTTGCAAATGACACCAAGTTGGGAGGTATTGCCAATACAGAGAAGGATCAGGATATCTTTCAGAAAGATCTGGATCATCTTGTAAACTGGAGTATTTGGAATAGGATGAAATTTAATAACACGAAGTGCAAGGTCATGCATTTAGGGACTAATAAGAATATTTTCCTATAAATTGGGGGTGCATCAGTTGGAAAGGACGGAGGAGGAGAAGGACCTGGGAGTACTGGTTGATCACAGGATGACTATGACTCACCAATGCGATGTGGCCGTGAAGAAAGCTAATGTGGTCCTAGGATGCATCAGAAGATGTATTTTGAGGAAAAATAGGGAGGTGTTACTGCCATTATACAGGGTACTGGTGAAACCTCATCTGTAATGTTGTGTGCCGTTCTGGTCCTCCATGTTTAAAAAAGTTGAATTCAAAATGGAATGATGCATAGAAGGGCTACAAGTATGATCTGCAGAATGGAAAAACCTACCTTGTGAGAGGAGATTCAAGGAGCTTGCCTTGTTTAGCCTAACCAAAAGAAGGTTGAGGGGAGGTATGACTGCTCTCTACAAATACATCTGAGGGATAAATACCAGGGACGGAGAGGAATTGTCTGAGTACAGTACCAATATGGACACAAGAACAAATGGTTATAAACTGTTCTTCAGAAAATTTAGGCTTGAAATTAGACACAGGTTTCTAACCATCAGTGGAGTAAAGTTCTGGAGTAGTCTTCCAAGGGAGCTGTGGGGGTAAAAATAATAATAATGGAGTGGATGGTATGATGGGATGGCTTAGTTTGGTAATTGAGTGATCTTTGACTACTGGTCATGGATATGCCCAAGAAGGGAGGGTAGATGTGGTGAGTTCTGAATTATTGTAGAGAATTCTTTCTTTGGTGACTGGCTGGTGAAACTTGCCACATGCTCAGGGTTTAACTTATTGCCATATTTGGGATCAGGAAGGAATTTTCTCCCAGGGCAGATTGGATAGGACTCTGGGGGCTTTTTTCCTTCCTTTGTAGCATAGAGAATGGCTCATTTGCTGGTGGATTCTCTGTATCTTCAAGTCTTTTAATCATGATTTGAGGACTTTAATAACTCAGTCATAGGTTAGAGGCTTATTGCAGGAGTAGGTGAGTAAGGATTTTTGGCCTGCTTTGTGAAGGAAGTCAGACTAGATGATCATACTGGTTCCTTCTGACCTTAGAGTCTATGGCTATATCTACACTTGCAAGTTAGATCGACTTAAGGAGGCTTAAGTCTACCTAACTTAGGGTGCATCTAAACTAGTAAATTAAGGCAACTTAAGCATGCTTAAATCAACTTAATTTACTCTGCATCCACACTCGCATTTCCTTAAGTCAACTTAAGGAAATTCAAAGTCGACTTTATAACACCTCGTATAAAGTCAACTTTGAAGCTTGTCAACTTTTTAAGTCAACTTAAGCAGTGTGGACTCCACTCAGGTCTTGGCAAGAAGGGACCGGGGGGCTCCCTTCTCCCAAGGACCACTCAGGTCCCAGCAAGAAGGGGCCGCAGGGCTTCCTTCTCTCTGGGACCGCTGGGACTCTCTAAGTTGACTTAATAAGGTCGACTTAAAGTCATCTTATTAAAGTCAACTTATTTAAGTCACCCTACATTCCCCAGTGTAGACATAGTCTTAGTCCCCATCCACACCAGGCTTTCATTAAGTCGACTTAAGAAATTAAGTCCACTTAATAAGACCTGCTGGGTAGGTCGACCTAACCCTCCTTAGGTCAACCTAACCCTTTTTTAGGTTGACCTAAGCGCAGTATGGATGCTTAAGTCCAATTTGTTAAGTCGACCTAAGGGCAGTTAGGTCAACTTAACAAAGTGGACTAAGGCCATGTCCATGGAAACCACGTTGTTAAGTCAACTTAATAAGGTCAACTTTAAGTCAACTTAAAGTCGATCTTATTAAGTCAACTTAACAAAGTCAACCTAACTTTTTCTAGTGTGGACATAGCCTATGAATCTAACCTACAAAAGGATAAAAGTTGGGAATTCATTGTGTAGAAAATCTCGTGACACTGACCAAGACTTAGCACTGCATTTATTATTGCAAGTTTGTAGCCTGATACCTTATGATTTAGATTGGGGATTTGGAATTTCAATTGGGATTGCGAGTAAATCTTGCTAGGGAATTCGGATTTGCTTCCGAATCTGACCACAGTAGATATTTATACATTTGAACCAGGAACCTTCAGGGAATGGTTAAGAGTGATTGTTACGCAGATACTTTAAATTACTTGATAAAAATCCTTTATTGCCAAAAGCATAAAAATTAAGAAAAGGTTAATTGATAGATGTAGAATAAAATAATTAGCTTATACATTCAGAATTCATTTAGGAAATCTTATGCAGTTTATACATTGTTTCCTGTTAAAACTTATAGTTGCTTATGCTTACACCCTCGAATCAAGAAGGATGCCTGATGTCTCAAATGGACATGAGGCATGCAGAATCTAATAACCCTGATTGACATATTTAAACTTATTAAAATAACAAAGACTAGATAACTAAGAAAGAGCAAGTGGGCCTGTAGTGTTCCTCTCTCGAGAAAGGTTGAGCTGAGAACTGAGGACTGGAAGCTTCACTGCTTTCCAAATCCCAAGGCCTTATATTTCTTTTTTCCACTAACAATAGGATCTATACCTTCATACTCCTCTAAAAATAAATTCGATTACCTCATTCTTCCTTATCCAAATATGGGCTCTTACCCCAGAAATTGTCAGGATACATCTGTGTCATTAGTCAAGGGGTTCATGCATACAATTGACATATGATTAACGTATAAGCACCTTTACCCTTTCCTTATTTATGAATAAGCCTCACCTCAATCCCTGGGAAAATCATGGAGCAGGTCCTCAAGGAATCCATCCTGAAACACTTGGAGGAAAATAGAGTGATCAGGAACAGTCAACATGGATTCACCAAGGGCAAATCATGCCTGACCAACCTGATTTCCTTCTATGATGAGATGACTAGATTTGTGGATGCGGGAAGAGCCATTGACGTGATATACCTTGACTTTAGCAAGGCTTTTGATACAGTTTCCCACAGCATTCTCGTCGGCAAGTTAAGGAAGTATGGGTTGGACGAGTGGACCGTAAGGTGGATCGAAAACTGGTTAGATCAACGGGCTCAGCGGGTAGGAATCAATGGCTCGATGTCTGGTTGGCAACCGGTAACGAGTGGAGTGCCCCAGGGGCCGGTCCTGGGGCCGGTTCTATTCAACATCTTCATTAATGATCTTGATGATGGAATAGAATGCGTGCTTAGTAAGTTTGTGGATGACACCAAGTTGGGGGGAATGGTAGATACTCTGGAGGGCAGGGACAGGATCCAGAGAGACTTGGACAAATTGGAACACTGGGCTGAAAGAAACCTCATGAGGTTCAACAAAGACAAGTGCAAAGTCCTGCACTTAGGACGGAAAAATCCCATGCACTGCTATAGGCTTGGGACCGATCAGCTAAGTAGCAGCGCTGTAGAAAAGGACCTGGGAGTTATGGTGGACGGGAAGATGAATATGAGCCAACAGTGTGCCCTTGTTGCCAAAATGGCCAATGGCATGTTAGGCTGCATCAGTAGGAGTATTGCAAGCAGATCGAGGGATGTGATAATTCCCCTCTATTCGACACTGGTCAGGCCGCATCTGGAGTACTGTGTCCAGTTTTGGGCTCCCCACTACAGAAAGGATGTGGACAAATTAGAAAGAGTCCAGCGGAGGGCAACAAAAATGATTAGGGGGCTGGGGCACGTGACTTATGAGGAGAGACTGAAGGAACTAGGCTTATTTAGTCTATAGAAGAGAAGACTGGGGGGAGATTTGATAGCAACCTTCAACTACTTGAAGGGTTGCTCCAAAGAGGAGGGAGCTAGGCTGTTCTCGAGGGTAACAGAGGACAGAACAAGGAGCAATGGTTTCAAATTACAGCTGGGGAGGTCAAGGTTGGATATTAGGAAAAACTTTCTCACTAGGAGGGTGGTGAAGCATTGGAATGGGCTATCTAGGGAGGTGGTAGAATCTTCATCTTTGGAGATTTTTAAGACTCGGTTAGACAAAACCCTGGCTGGGATAATTTAGGAGGAGTGGTCCTGCTTTTTAGCAGGGGGTTGGATTAGATGACCTCGTGAAGTCCCTTCGAATCCTATTATTCTATGATTCTATGAATTTTGTGGGGTTTGTGGCATTCTACAAAATGTCAAAAGTCTCTCTTTGATTTGTTATTTATTAAGGTTTAGCCACTTCTATAGCCCCGCCCGACCCAGGCAAGCTGTGTTAGATCAAGGGGAGAGGCCAGGAGCTGCCCCTCTCTTGTGTTTTCTCATTACTTAGAGTTGTTATTGAGTTGTTATTCACCTGTGTGAATAACATGACCTATGTGTCATGATCCAAAATAACTTTTCTGAGTTTTCCATCCAAGACTGTTGAACAAAACAAGTCCACACTGTCTGATATTTTACTCCTACTATATCTTATTGCAAAGCTATTGCATACAGACACATCTGGTAATTTCTTACAATGAGGCCTGTAGGTCTCTCATTTCAGCTATTACTATAAAAGTTATGTTAACTTACCTACTTACGCTAAGTATACTGTTATAAAACCAGGATTTCTTAAACTTATAAAAAAAAGATTTACATGTATCAAATAAGATATGTGCATAAAGTAATATATGCATGCAAGCCAAGCACAGGTATAGTCAAAGGCTACATATTGGGGTCAGTGATAGCATCTGGTTTACAGCCTTGGTCGAAGGAGTTCATCCAAGAATGAAGCTTCATTATTATCAGATTTACCCATCCCATCGGGGTGCACTCATGTATTAGGGTAATGTTCCCAGGAGGAGTTGTAATTCTATCAATGTTCTTCTTGTGTCACTTATGTGTCCATACAGAGCCCTACTTCTCCCTTCTGCAAGTCCCCTCCTAATGGAGCTACACCGTAGGATCTTTGTTTCCCATGGTTGGGTTCCTCCATCCTCAAAATCAGAGAAACACACACATAGACACAAAGATTAGCAGAGTGTTTCTAAGTGAACTGGGTCAATCAGCACCCCCAAGTTGACACCTTATTTGTCTTGTGCTCAGAAGGCAGGGTTAAACAGCAATTCCAAGCTGCCATCCTTATATGCCACAGGTTCAGTACTTCCCTATCCGCATTTTCACATTGCAATTGTTCTGGTAGTAACCCCCTTAATGAACAAACTCCATGGGCTTTTGGGGCACTACAGGGATCTTTGTCTTAAGCAAGAGGACCATTGGTGCAGAGCAAAATAGGGAAGCCAAGAACATGGATGAGCAGAGACTGTCCAGCAGCAAGCTTTGTTATTTTATTGCCCAGTATATAAAACTTATTATACTAATAGGTTTATTTGTCTCTCCATTTATGGCTGACAGTTACAATATTACATGATTTCATTTGGGGCATTGGGGAAATCTAGATCAAATTTGATTACAAAAATCAGATTTAGAAAGCTATACCTGGAAGAGGGGGAAGAGAGAGAGATTTGGGGTCTCACTCCATGAAGCTTGAACTGGTTGAGGTTCCCAGGTGGTTGTTGTTCCCAGGTGGTTGGATCTGAGGATCCAGAGTGCTGGAGATAGGCAGAGCCTCCAATACGATCAGTCAGGAGAAGGTGAATTGGAACTGATGCAACATATCTGGAGGGCAGGGCAGGGACAGGATCCAGGGAGACTTGGACAAATTGGAACACTGGGCTGAAAGAAACCTCATGAGGTTCAACAAAAACAAGTGCAAAGTCCTGCACTTAGGACAAAAAAATCCCATGCACTGCTACAGGCTGGGAACCGATCGGCTAAGTAGCAGCGCTGTAGAAAAGGACCTGGGGGTTATGGTGGACGGGAAGATGAATATGAGCCAACCGTGTGCCCTTGTTGCCAAAAAGGCCAATGCCATATTAGGCTGCATCAGTAGCAGTCTTGCCAGCAGATCGAGGAATGTGATAATTCCCCTCTATTTGACACTGGTCAGGCCACATCTGGAATACTGTGTACAGTTTTGGGCTCCCCCCTACAGAAAGGTTGTGGACAAATTAGAAAGAGTCCAGCGGAGGGCAACAAAAATGATTAGGGGGCTGGGGCACGTGACTTATGAGGAGTGACTGAAGGAACTAGGCTTATTTAGTCTATAGAAGAGAAGACTGGGGGGAGATTTGATAGCAACCTTCAACTACGTGAAGGGGTGCTCCAAAGAAGAGGGAGGTAGGCTGTTCTCGAGGGTAACAGAGGACAGAACAAGGAGCAATGGTTTCAAATTACAGCTGGGGAGGTCAAGGTTGGATATTAGGAAAAACTTTCTCACTAGGAGGGTGGTGAAGCATTGGAGTGGGCTATTTAGGGAGGTGGTAGAATCTCCATCTTTGGAGATTTTTAAGGCTCGGTTAGACAAAACCCTGGCTGGGGTGATTTAGGGGGAGTGGTCCTGCTTTTTAGCAGGGAGTTGGACTAGATGACCTCATGAGGTCTCTTCCAACCCCATGATTCTATGATATACATTCATCTCCGTACTGTCTTGCTGAACACAGCAGAACACTGTACAAACATTTAAGAATGACTTAAAAACTAACAAGTGTATTTTGAGTCATGTGCAGAAACTGGACAATTTCTTGTTTGTCTATAAAACCCTACCACGTGTTCTCCAGGAGTCATCTGCAACACTTTTCTTGAAGCAATCTTTGGGTACTGTTTGGTATTTGCTCTCTCGTCTTATTGCCTCACATATTGCCTAATCCCAAATTATACAAACTAATCTACAACATGAACTTTGTCATCTTTCTTTTCAAGTAGGAACCAGTGTGGACTCGCAACTACAGCTGTGTGGTAAAATGGGTACCTGGAGAACTTGTAAAATGCTCTGTCTCTTTCATTTGTGGTAAAACTATCTAGTGATACTTTATGGAAATGACATGTATCATTTGCAGCCTTGACGAGAATCTGTGTCCAGGGACATTCCAATAGGACATTCTGTCCCTTCTTCTGTTACAACTAATTTCAACAGCTTGTTGGGGGAGTCTTTGGTACCAGATTCCAGGGCAGAATAATGCCTTGCAATTCAAGAATCTATGGAAGTTTACTTACAACTTATGTTAGCTTTGTAAATGAGATAGATAGATAGATAGATAGATAGATAGATAGATAGATAGATAGATAGATAGATAGATAGATAGATAGATAGATAGA
>ML685779.1:20369091-20381527 GCA_007922175.1 Pelusios castaneus
AGATAGATAGATAGATAGATAGATAGATAGATAGATAGATAGATAGAAAATTTTTAAAAGTAGGGTGGAGGAATGAGGTATCTGTCCATTTAAATTCTTGAGCACTCCCCTCACTACAATGCAAACATTCATTTTCATGTTAGTTTCAGTTTTGTTGCCTGAACAATAAAGCGAGCACAGCTGACAGCTGTGTTTCTATCAACTCTCTCTGTGCCTGTGTCCGTATCTCATTCTCTGCTGGCTCCAAGTATAACAATTAGACACCTATGGAGCCTCAACAGAGATTCAACCTTCCTTTCCCTTGCAAATGCCCTAACTCTCCCCAATCCTGCCTCTAAACACCTGATTTCTTTTTTTGGCACAGCAGGCTACTAGGGCCTTTCCTTGCACAGATTGTGTGAATCTGATCCAAATCTAATACACATCAGGGTGTGTTTCAGTATATATTCAGGCCTAAAAGAGAGTTGTTTACCACCATGATAAATAATACCTCATCATATTCTGTTTGTGATCCTTTAATAGAGAAAATTCAAACCCCAAAATTAGTTGATTAAAACTATATCTATAGGACTAACAGAATATATTTAAAAGAAAAACGTATAGTTAACAAAGGATACAAGAGAAATTAAAATAAATATAATCTAATTCAAATATCCAACAGATCTGAATTATTTTTCATATTCCTGAACAACTTGAATCTCTGAATATTTCAGTATCCATCTATTTAGACTGTTAAACTATAACTTAGATGTACATATAAAAATAAAAGATTATTTATATATTTTTAAATATTTCATTTTAGCAGGCAGGATTTTCCCATTTTATGATTGCTTATTGTATTTGCATTCCAAATCACATTGAATTACAGCAAGTTGGCAACCTTTTATATTTTCATTTTGCAAGTAAATAAAAATAAGAAAACAGTGTACGTTAAAATATTCTTTTAAATTATATCAGCAACACATTTAGAAGTATAATTGTTAATGTAAAATAAGGGCAATTTTGTAAAACTAACTGTTAATCCTTAATATCTGCTGTAAATCCAATCTTCTTTTCATATTTATCCACAGTGACATTTCTAGAATACAGCAAAAAAATAATTCTGAAGATAGCCTATAGGACTGGCAATTACACTAGACTAAGAGACACCTTTGAAACCAAGAGTACAGTTTATAATAGTGTAGTTACCACACACTGTTAATTCTTGACATTTTATCACAGGAGATGAATTATCACAGCATTATTTAACACCTGGGTAGCTTATATTGCTGCTGTCAACACCACAATATTTATTTGCCATGACATCTTAAGGGGTACTTTGAAATTGGTAACTTTCTTTATAACATGAAACAAACACTCAAGATAAACTGATTCTGATCTTCCTTCTATCTCTTTTATATTGATGAAATCTACTAACTTTCTTGGTCCTGTTACACTTGTGTGAGATTACAAGCAGGCCTTTATTTCTTATCTTCCTATACGAGATGACCTAAATTGAAATCCAGACTAACTACTGGAGTCTTGTTTTATTTACAGGCTTAAACTTTTTTTTTTTTTTTCTTTTTAGCCATAAAGAATATGCATTGCTGCGTATCTGCCATGGAGGTCATGGTATTTAACCACTTGGTTTATTTCTGACATGGAAAACACCTGCTATTTGTACATGTAGTACAGCCTTATGCTACTGTTCTTACTGTGGAAACCCAGTTTTCTAGTGTTTTTCACAGTCTAGTTTTAAATGTCACAAATGATGCAGTTTTCATTGCTTCAACCTCTAGCTCAGGCCCCAAGGTCCATTTGGTTCAGTTGGCACAAAACTAGGCAACAAAGTAAAAGATAAAAGCAAACTGCATTTATTAAAAAACACAGACAAGAAAGTAAAGGAATAGGAAAGCACCAATGCTTACCTCCCTCTAGCAGACGGGAACCCCAGTTAAACAACTGGGGCATGAAGCGTGGGGAGCGATGACTTGTGGCGACGAACATAGCAGTTGCCCAGATGATGAGATTTTAATTTGGGAGGGGCTTAACCAGTATTTTTATACCTATGCTTGCTAAGTGGGTAAATGGTACGCACATCTGGTTATTTTCCACTCTTATTTAAAACATTTCTTTGTGCCAGTCTTATCTTATTGTTTTACAGAGCTTGCAAATTATGTCTGCTACTTAGTGGGACAAAGGTACATCTTCAGTCAGTACCAGCTCTGTTTTGCTTATACACCAAATATTTTTAGTCAGGCCTAATTAATGGCATCCACCACATACTTTCTTATCATACCACAAGATCTTCCACTGGGTACTACAGAGGCAGAATCCTTAAAGCTGCATGTCTGGACCTCAGCAAGTCTTTGAGCATAGAATATGGAGGGTTTGCCACACAGTGGTTGTGATTTTCCTAAGCCTAGAAAAACCCATTGGCTGTTTTCTAAAAAAGCCCAAAAGCCAAAACACAAAACAGTAAAACAAAACAAGCAAACAGCAAAAATACTGAAAACAGTGGAGAAAAAAACAAATAAAAAGGAAAAATGCAATAAACAAACCTCACACTATGTGAGTCACTTGAAACTCAAAATGACACACACATTGCAAACTGTAATGCAAAACACTAGAGCATACTAATTGAGTCTCCCATCTGCTAGGTAGTTAGGCTTCCTGTTCTTTTGTATATATTGTTAGAGACCAATACAATTTTACCAGTGTATTTGTTTTTTTCAGCACTTAGCCTTTTATTCAGAGCAATCTAAATGTGCTAAAATACACTCACCTGAGGCTGAGCTGGCTGGAAATGAGTATAGGCCTTTTAAAAATTGAAAACTTTCTGAATTCAACTATCCTGTCTTCTGGGATTTTACTTATGCAATTTCTCATCATTTTGAGGCAACAAATTAAGATGCAAGCTCTCTTGCAAATATAGTCTTGGGATAGAAATCTGGATCTTGAGTGCTTGAAGAAAAGGAAGGAACTCTGGGTTACAGTCCATCAGTCGCATTTCAGGTTCCTCTTCCTGTTGTGGGCTAAGACTATTATCTTTGTATTTAGGAGCTGTTGAGTTGTCTAAATTATGGAAAGTTTCTATATCTTCTCTGAATCATATTTTGTTTTTTTCCTTTTATATGGTTTCAGCTCTTTGTTATTAATTAGATCAAATCAGATTTCCACTGAGATTGAGTCAGTAGTGCCATCCACTTTTTAATCTGTCATATATTTTTCAGTTGCCTTTGTAAGTTTAGTAGCTTTTTGCAGAGGCCTTTGTTGTGTAAATGCATGTTATGCAAGTCCATTCATGCTCAATGCAAATTTCAACTTGCCTATGATTGTTGTATGTAAATATAGAAATGATGGGCCAAATTCTCTTCTAGTGTAAATTGGCACAGCTCCAAAATTTGGCAGTTTAAGCAAAATGCCATTTTGAATGTAGGACACCAATCATTTTTCAGCATATCACCCATGAGACTTAGTACGCTACTAGGTGTTACTACTTTCTCAACAAGGTCTAGATAATGTGCTAAAGACTATCACAAGTTTGAGATGATTGTACCTTTACAATATGGTCATCTTTTTATTCTGCTTTTTTTTCAGTTAGCAAATGGCAAAAGACTTTCTTGTCATACCACTTCAAATTTGTCTACTCTTTGTCACACCGACAGGGCACCAGAGCCATTCCAAAGGTACAGTGAATTGGGGTGAGTGCCCCAGACCATATGCTTTAGCGGGTCCTGCACTTCAATATTACAGGAGTTTCCAAGCCCTGCTCTAAGAAGAGCAGAAGTATGACTGAAAATGCAAACCAAACCCGCCCAATATTTTACCAAAACATAGATGATGAATTTTGCATTTCTGGCTCTGGTTATATGACACAAGAAGCTGGATAATCAAGGTGCAACTGGGCCCAAAAGATACTAAAACAACCCACTATGTTAAAGGTCCCCCCCACACACACACACAGTATAATTTGCCTCAGGGTGGATACCCTCTAGGGATGGCCATGAAGAGCAAAATGGAATAAATTTTTAGTAGATGTCCATAACTGTGCCAAACAAATGTATGACTGCACCCATCATGTACGCACAAGACAGGTTATTGTAGAGGTAAATAGCATTTTGTGCATGCATCTCTGTACATAAAACAGCTGTCTTCATGAATGTTCTACAGAGACAATTATGTAAACCTGACTGAAGATTTAGCCTTCATATATTCCAGCTCTGAAGATTAGAGTGATAATGAACCCCAAGCCCATATTCCCAGACAAAAACTGTAAGAGTACATATCAGTAATTTAGGGTAAAATACAATACAAAATGTTGCAATTATTCCATAATGACATGTTATAAATCCAAGAAACTCATAATTAATATTACATTTAAAAAGAAATCAAAATATGTTAACTTATGGAAATGCACAAATAAGGCACTCAAACAACCCTACCTCTGTCCAGTAGTGGAGGGGTCAGCAACCTTTGCCACCCCTACCCCAACACAAACCCTCAGCAGGTGCCAGGAATAGGTTGCTCCTTTTCCCTGCTGACCCCACCCCCCGGCTGAGGAGCAGGGCTAGTAGAGGATGGGAGCCATGTGCTCCTTGTCTCTGCTGACCCTTCCCCCCACTTGCGGAGTGGGGCCAGCAGGGGACAGGAGAGGCATGCATGCTGGGTGCCCTGTGTGCTGCTATGCATAGGCCTGTGTGCCAGCTTTGGCCTGCATGTTGGGGGTTGCTGACCCCTGCAGTAGTGGCACCATACAATACAGCATGGTTAAGATTAATGCGTTTTAGCATTTGTTGTCCCAGATCAAATTAAACTGATTTTTCTAAAGATTCATTAAAAATTGTCTCCCCCTCACTGTGTCATTCAAGGGGTTGCTTAATGGAGGTGTTCTGTTAATACAGGTGGAGAAGAATTATATTAAATGCCTCTGCAACTATGTTAAGCTGGTAATTTATATCAGGAGGTTAGTTCCTCTATAAATTTCACTGTGTCTTACAATTAAAAGATGGGCCAGATAGATAATAAATTCTAAAAGGCTATGCTGCCTTCATTGCCATGATGTACACAGCATTATACAACATATATTCTGCCTTTAACAGAGATTGCAATGTGTCCACAATTTTCTGGTTTTAATGCAAATTTATACATTTGTAAATTTCTATTCCCAACTCTTCCACGGACCTGCTGATGAGCTTGGGTCAGTCATGTCTCTTCCATGTGCTTTAGTTTCGCCTGCCCTCAAATGAGGATAATCATATTGACCTCCTTTGTAAAGGACTTTGAGAAAAGCATTATATAAGATCTAGGTATCATTATTATTAATAGTAGCAGAAAACAGCAACAAGAAATAAACAATCCTTCCTGTACTACAAATATCATTTTGAATATTTTAACTCCCCTTCATCTACAAACATATATGCAAGTATAGTACTGAAAGATAATGATGGAATATGCCTAAAGAATACAGTGCTGACCAGAAGCACTGGTTTTGTGAAAATAACAGAGTATTTAAATAGTAGAGGCAATGCATCTGCTAGAAAGGTATTTAAAATGTAATCAAATTCACCACCTGTAAGTAGTCTGTTGTGAATTGCAGAAGCTATTACTCTCATTAAGAAGCAAACTAGGAGGAACCTGCCTCATGCACAATTTAAATTAAGCGTGGATGCATCAGTAAAATCAAACTATTGTCTCATTGGTTCTACTGGGCAGTAATCTATATCATAAAAGCACCTCATATCATTAACTTGAATTCATAGGTTGTAGTATATTGAAGCCTAAACCTGGACTAACAGACAGATTGTAAGGTGTTTACTACTAGTTATTTCAAATCTCAGTCAGTAGCGCTATAAAATGATTCATCTACACAACTTTATTGCATGAAAAAATCAGTTCTCCATCCACCATCCCTACAAATACAGATAGCACTGAACAAAAAGGGAGGGGTGGGGGGAAGGGGGAAGAAATAATTTCCAACTATCCTGTCCCATCATAAGGAATTAATCCAGTAATAATGATCCATATTATTAAAAGTGGCCTCAAATTTTTAATGCCTCAGGTTTTACGTGTCCAATTTTAGACATCTTGAATCTTATTTTGAGAGTCAACCATTGAGCTCCTATTGATGTCACCTGCAATTCACTTTTTTGTATTCTCCTCTGGTACTTGCCACTGCCACAGACAGGAGAGTGGACTAGATGGACCATTGGACTGATCCAGTTGGGTAGTTCCTATGTGAAATGAGGTCCAAGATGTCTAAAGCTGGAAGCCTAAGAATGGAAAAGTCCAAATTTAGAAGCCACTTTTGAACATTTAAGTCTATATGGTGAAATCATTTTTATCTATGTAATATTTTCATGTTCACCTTTTGACATATGAAAACTAACTAAATTATGTGAAATGAATTTTGGATAAAAACTATATATACTCTTAGATCCTCCCTCTTATTACATCACTAGAGTGTGAAGAATTTTCTACTTGTCTGGGCATTTTTTGTTTTTTTTTTATTGGGTTTGGTTATATGACATTTGTGAACACACACAGCTACATTTGATAGGACAAATTAAGAGATACAGTGCTTCATGATTCACCAAGGGAACTCTCCACTTCATAATCTGCCAGGAATGTGGCTGCAGCTCTTGGGCCTTAAGGTATAAAAAGAGATCCTAAAACACTTCCAGTAATATTACAAAGTTAGATAATACTCACCACAGGCTTGCTGACTGCTTCAGCCAAGCCCTCATTGTGTGGACAGTCTTTCAATTGCTTGATGTTGTTTAATAGGTGGAAGAGAGAGAGATAGAGCATGACATGGCCCTTCCTCCCTCCAGGGTCAGGTGACGAGCAGTGTCCTGTATGGCCTCATTCATCTGAGTCACTGAACATTTCCTTATGAAAACTTAGGCTAGTCCATTGTTCCTGGAAGAGCTGGGTTATTTTATGCTTGCCTTAGTGAGGCATGAACGACCTCTCTGCCTTTAAGTTTTTGCCTAGACCTGCCTCACACCAGGACGCACATATCTGGCATGGGAATATTACATATTAGAGCTTCATAAACATACATGCAACATTGCAACAAACATGGTACTATAACAATAATAATAATAATAATAATATCCAGTATGTCATGAGCATTTCAAAAATGTCTTACATGATATACTTTGCATTAAAAAATAAACAATTATACTATAAGGGTGAATATGAATGATGCACAAAAAGGTGTACATGGGGCGTGTCACAAGGTGACAACTTTAGAATGTTAATGCTAGTCCTTTAGTACAAAAGGTCACTTTTCTTACCTTTGCCCTCACTTGCAAACTGAAGCACAGCATCAGAGAGATCCAAATGCTGGCTGATAACATTTTCAAGTGATAAAATAGTAAGTGATGTCAGGCTCTTGTCAGTCATTGTTGACTGAAGATAAGTTTTAATGAACCTGAGCTTCAAAAAGCTATGCTCAGCTCTCACAGCTGGGACCAGCAGCCTGAGCAGAATCTTCAAGGCTATCCACATATTAGGAAAAGTATCCTTCATCTCTGCATCATGAGTGAACTGGAGAACTTGGAGTGAAGAGTGCTTCCCATGTGGTAAAATAGGACGTATGTTGTTCCAATTCAACACAGAGATCTTTATCACTGACATCTGAACTCTTCCTATGTGTCAGCATCCAGTAACATCCGTACAATTGTTCAAGAGTGTTTTCCCAATCCACCAGCAGTTTAACCCTCATGTCTTTTTGTGGATCTTTATTTGCCCGGATCTTTTTTCAATGGGCATTCGAGCAGTCTCAACAAACAAACAAAAAATCCCTCTTGATCTTTTTCTCCAAATTTCCAATCACCTCATCTCTGCTCTTGTAACCATGTAGTCAAATTCCAAAGGGGTAGCCGTGTTAGTCTTGTAACCATGCTAACTCTCCTTACAAGTTTCCTTGAAAACAGGCTCAAGTCCTAAATTTTCTACCATTTCTTTGACAGCAGTGATGGGATCTTCAAATCCATTTTTTCTGAAGACCACAATGAAGTCAAGGCGGCTTCTCATCCAAGTAGAAGCAGTTGCAATGTTGCAATTGAGTTTGTAATGCTTTGTTTATAATATTTATTTGGAATAGCATATCATGTCAAACCACAACTGAAACCAGAAATTCAAAGTCAATGGTCTGGTTTGCTAGCCTTTGTGTCTTGTGTCAGAGTCTGGTCTCAGTTTTCCTTGACTGTGCCTGCTGCATCAGGGCATCGTAAACCTCAGCCACTTCGTACTTCAGTGGCCTTACGCTGTCAGTGCAGATCTTCCAATGAAGTGTCACTTAGTAGCTTCATGATCAGATTTGTAACATTGTCCATGAGAATCTTCCACTTTATAGTTGATGCTGAAAACAGGACATATCCTTTCCGGTATTCTAAAGAGAGATACTGAATCTAAATATGAAGGCTCTCCATCTGCTGAAGGAATTGGAACCACAACCTGGCTGAAGGAATTGGAACCACAAGGCATGAAAAAGCTCTTGGATTTGTAGCAATGAAACTTTCCTGAATGCCATTGTTTCTTCCCTTCATGTTTGCCTCATTGTTGTAGTCTTGGCCACAGCAGTTCTAAAGCTTTATTTTATTCTTATTCAAAATATTCATAAACAGCTCTGTTAGGCCTTTGGATGCAGCCTGTTATCAATATATCTTACTCTAAATGACATCTTTTCACTGTGACTACTGTTAGGAATGTAGTCCATTATTATGGCATAGTACTTAGTTTTGCCTGGCCATATCAATATATCAATCACTTTCCTTGCCATAAGATCAATCTATTTGTTTTGAATTGTTTTGCTGCAGTAGTGGTCCATAGCTTCTTTATAAACTATTGACATAAGTGCTCATGCATGACATCCTCATATTTCCCAAGGAATTCTACCAATTCGAGGAAATTACCATTATGTTCAATGAAAAGAATTATCTGACAAGCCCCAGAAAGCCAAATTATTCTTTGCAAGGAAGAGAGTAATTGAGATCACACACTCAAACATGTTCCTCCAATGCTGGGTTTCTATGTTAATATTGCACTGGTTTTCTTCATCTATGCATTTATTCAGCTTGAACCTGAACTCAACCTCCGTCCCTTTTGAGTACACTGCCAGGTGACTTTTCATGTTGCTTCAGACCATCAGCTAAATTATCCTAACAATTATACTTGGAAATCACTAGCAATGATTTTGTATTCTTCTGAAGTATTTTGCAACAAAAGCAGAACACTTTGTCATGACTTCAAACAAACTAGCCAACGCTGATACAGTTTCTCACCATTCTTGAGCACTCTTTCAAAGTGTGACTTTGAGAAGCATTGCTTCTGTTCATTTACTGGAAACATCATTTCCTCAGTTTTCCCTGGCCTGTTTAAAAGGTGCCATCAATACTGGCAGAGTTTAGGATTTTTGGTCATAAAGCAGAATCTGCTATATTGATTTGTGTTGTGCAGTTTTTCTCATTGCTGTATTTGTGATCAAGTGATATTCTCTGTCAGCACTCTTCTTTACACCGCCAGAAAAAAAGCATCCACACTGGCAGGTGCAAGGTCGATGGAGGAGTGGTGCATTGTGGGTAGCTATCCCACAGTGCACCAGGGCCTGGAGACCAATTAGGTCAACTTAAGGGCACTTCCCATCCATACTGGCTTAAGTTGACTTAATAAGATTGACTTAAGCGTTAAGTTGACCTTCAGAGGTGGTGTTATTCTCCATGACTTTCCTCACATTTCCATTCCTTATCTTCATGTAAATCTACTAATTTCTTATTATTAGGACTTCAATCATTTACACTTTGCTTTCTAATTTCTTCTGCATGGGTACAATCACTATTGCTTGAAGCTTCATCTATATTTTATGTTTCAGATATTTTCCATCAATTTTCCCCGTTGCTGTAAACTAGATAGCAACTGAGCTTTTTGCTTCCTATACTGAGCTTCTGCTGGCTTCTTTGGCAGCATTTTCTATTTTCTCTGAGGGAAAACAGATGGTATTAGGGAGAACAAAGGTCTATGTTCTGCGGTCTTAAAAAGTCATCAAACATAACATATTATGCATGGCAAAAGAAGTAACAGTATTTCTTTTATACTGTTGTGTAGATAGGGATTGATAGATATCTCTGGCTTCTCATTAAATATATCCTTTATTGGTCACTATTTATACTCTTTGGGTACATCCACACTGGAACCTTAGGTTGACTTAAGGACGGTTAAGTCGACCTACAGAACACTGTGTCCACATTGGGCACTTATTAAGGCAACTTAAGCACTTCCTTAAGTCGACTTAATAACACCACCTCTGAAGGTCAACTTAACCCTTACGTCAACTTCATTAAGTCGACTTAAGCCAGTGGATGGGGAGTGCCTTTAAGTTGACCTAATTAGCCTTTAGGCCCCAGTGCAATGTGGGATAGCTACCCACAATGCACCACTTCTCTGTCGACCTAACACCTGCCAGTGTAGATGCTTTTTTCTGGCAGTGTAAAGAAGAGTGCTGACAGAGAATATCACTTGATGACAGATACAGCAATGAGAAAAACTGCACAACACAAATGAGACGTAGACATACATAGATGTACCCTTTGAGTCTTAAAACACAAGTACACTATCACAATTCCACAATAAAATAAGTTTCACAATATCACAGCTGAGCTCTCATTTCATTTCACTTTGTTCTTAAATCTCACAGACTGACTGCCAAAGCCCCACCCCACCCACCACGAAGGTATGGTTAACAACATTCTGGAAGTTCAAGGAAAATGTAGTTCTCTGGAAGGTTCCACAAAACTCTACAAAAGCCCAGAAGATTCTATGAGATTACTGAAAAATAAACCCACATATGGAATAACTAAAACATTTTACTTCAAACATTCTATTCTGTCACAAACAACAAAAAACCAGCATCCCGAGCCAAGCACCCCCCAACCCCAAAGCCCAGCAACTCAGGTTGTCTCATGGGTTGCTTACCCTAAATCCAGCACTAGTTAGCATGATACTTTCTGGAATACCCAGGATTATGAGACACCTCCCAATGATCTGCCCTTAGAGTGAGGGAGCCTGTCTGAGCCTGTCATGGATTAAGTCTCTGATTCCATCAGCCTCTGCAACACAAGTAGCACCTTCCAGGCCTCCACAGGTCTCACTCTGTCTGTACAGGTTAGCAATAGAGATAAGCCAAACATTGAGCCCTCCAGACATTCCTTGTGGAATGCCCAGCTTCTGATCCACTCAGCACTCACAGAACTTCCAGATTCACTGCACTCAAAGAAATAGGACACGTCAACTTACTAGTTGTAACTCAAGATGACCACTCTGCTTAGCACATAGTACTTAGTTGTATTTATAGTGAAAAAAGGGAAAAAGTTTATTATCAAAGAACAGAGATACAAATGATAGAAAGTAAGAATACTGGAAACAAATGAGTACATATAAAACAAAATCTTAATATGCTTTCTAGAGCCTAACTTAATGCACAGGACATTCCCTTGTCTTCAGCAGAATAGTATATCCCAAGAACTTTTCCTAGAAGTTTCAACCAAAGGAGCAGCACTGCATGACTAGTGGTATTGAAAGCGCCTGACAGATCTAGCACTATTAGCTTAGGTGCGTGTCAGTTGTCCATGGCTAAGACAAGCTTATTCATTTATTCAATCAGGTAGTATAAGAAGTAAAATTCAAACAAGACAGATAAAAAGGAAGAGCATTATCTGAAATTAAAATCTTTTATAAATATGGTTAGCAACTGAATTCTATAGCATAACATGTTACTTATGTCTTATGCTCAGAAAACATCTCTTTCCTTACAGAGGTTATGTTGAATCTCTATGTAGTTTCATTTGTTACCTTCACATTCCTAAATTCTGTGAGAACAGGGCAAATAAACTACAGCAATGAGCAATATTGTGCCAGAAAAATGGATTCAGTGCCAGAATTAATAATTGGTGTGTGCTAAGAAAGCAGTTTGTGTTCACTTATTTATACAATAATAAATTTTCAGTCTCTTCCAATTCACTATTCTATGCAAAGCATCATTTTGTGTAGAGATTATTTACCTAAATATTCTTTGTTAGGGTGTTTCACAGACTACCTAATCAAAAGAATTATCAAAAGAAGTATATTTCATTGAGAAGGTTTTGTTTTTTTTTGTAATATAAGTTCATGGCACAAAATAGCAGCAGTGAGATATTAGCATAGTATATGATGCGACTAATGTCTCTAGAATAAGAACTGAAGCAAAAGAGTTTAATGTAAGTCACTGTTCTTATTACCGTATCATTTTAAATCCCACTGTTAATGTCATATAATAATATTCCTGCAATACAACATGGAATTTGTAATAGGATCTAGATAGCATACATCTGTATTCAGGGAAGGCTAATATATGTTGAAATAATCTTTTTTATGCAAGCATTGTGACAAATGGGATCTTCTGGGTCACAGAAGT
>ML685779.1:20381927-20408715 GCA_007922175.1 Pelusios castaneus
GCAGGGCTGGCTCTCCCTGGAGCAAACAAGTCGACTTAGAGAGTCCAGTGTGGACTCTCTAAGTCGACTTAATAAGGTTGACTTAAAGTCGACTTATTAAAGTTGACCTTTTTAAAGTCGACCTTAATTCCCTAGTGTAGACATAGTCTTAGTTATTTGAGTGTCTCATATTATGCGTAGTATGCCAGACAGAAGGTATTCTTATTGATGTGTTTCTGTGTCCGACATAGATGTTTGTTTGGCTGCATGCATGAGTCTGTGTATACGTGTTCCCTCAGGATTATCCCTGGCTCAGATCTTTAAATGGGGACTACGTTAGCCCAGTGATCTAGAGCCTGGCTTGGAACTTAAGCAGGGACTAAGTTAGCCTGGTGATCCTAAGCTGAGGTGTTCCTTTGGTTAACACTTTGGGTTACCTTTAACTCAGGTCTCTAGTGAGAACTCAGTTAGTTCAGTGATCTTAAGCTTAGGTGTACCCTGTGTGCAAGAGGTAGATTGAAGAATTCAATCAATTGAAGAAATCAACAAGACAATGGATCCTTATAGAAAGGAAGGTGCCAGGCTAGGCTTTATTGCAATGTAGCACAATGGCAAACAATCTATGTCAACGGATTTGTTGGCAGCATTCATGCTCTCAGTGCAATGGAACAGCTCAACTGTCAGCGGGACTGTCTGTCAACCTCTATGGCTGCACAAAATCTGCTTTTATGCCCTGCTTGGACCTACTGACTGAGCCCCCTTTGGGGTATGAATTTACCTTGATTGGTCTGTTCACCTCTTTTGTGATGCCACCCATAAATTTGATAGGTCGTGCATCACTGGACATTTCCATCCATCAAGGTGTCAGGTTTGACTGAAACATTACCTTTATATTCTTGGCACTAGCTGACCCAATGCCTCCCACCTTTCAGGTACCTTTCCACTCTTACCGTAGCTGAAGCTGACTTCTTGTCAATTTCTGTGATGTCAAACTACTCCTGTCAACTTGACCATTTATCCAACTCAGGTCTTCTGGTTTGATCTGCTTTGCTAGGCTTTAAGCGTCATTCCTGACCATTTCAATTTGTCGTTTTAATTTAACTTTTTACTTTCTCCTACACCATGATGTCCCTTTAGAAGAACAGCAAGAATGTAGCACTTTTCTGTGCTAGGTCACAAGGTACAGAGAGGGTGTTCAGTGTATCAAAGGAGAGTGGTGAGCTAAGTTGATGTTTCCAGTAGTTCGCGTCTACATGGTCTGACCTGTCGATGTTCCATTTCTATGTTTCCCTCCCTCTCTTTTTACAGTCTTCTATTTTGCTTCCTTAGGTGAATTGACACACAACAGAAAACTCAAAGAGGACAACTGACATAAGCCATCACACAGTAAGTCACAATTTACCTGAAAAGGTTTAGATGGATAGAACTGGATAGGAATTTCCAGATTGTGCTGTTCACACCAGGTAGCACTGATCTGTTTCTAGGAGACAGCTGATCCTTTTCCTTTGCTATTTAAATTTCCTATATCCAGCACAAATTGGGGCTGTTTCTTTTGTAGTATAGACTGTGTATGTGGGTAAGGGTATGAGGAGAGGAAGTGGGGAAGGGTGCAGAAAGAGGAGAGAGGCTGGCCTAATTGACTCTGCTCCTCCTGAAACATTCATTGCATATTCTGATGTTGGCTGATTAGTGTGACATGCATACTTATGGTTGTCTGCCAACTCTGAAGAAGAACACTAGTGTTTGTGGCTGCTTTAGTTTGGTATATTTAACATTGCCACTACCTGGAAACTTAAAAGAAATATCTGCATGATTATGTATAGAGATATTGGTGTGAACAATGTTTTATGAGGAGAATACAGATTTGGTCCTTGGAAAACAAGACATGGTTAAATGAAGATACAATATAAAGTTCCATTTTCCAACTTCAGGATGTGCTTAAATTACAGAGAGACAGGAAATATAGGACACAGCCACGGAAATCACATGCCTTGGGTTATGAAACTGAGTATCTTCTAATCCTACCTATTGACTGGAATGATTTAAAATGCTAATGTCTTAGCACTTTTCCCACACACTCTAAATCACTGTCTTTAGGATTTATATGGTTGCTTTTATGCCAATGGATACCAAAGCACTTTACAAGCTATATCTGTTATTGGAATGTAGCCATCTCTGTGTTAAAACAACTCTACTTTCTAATTAGTCACAACATTGCTAGAGTACAGAAAAATAATATATGTTAAGATAAATGTCTTAACAGCTAAGGATCAAGATGGGGTACTGGTTAGTGTCTGCTACAGACAGCCAAATCACAATAGGGAACAGAATGACTACCTCTTTTTGCAACTACTCTATCGTTAAAGTGTAGGGGGAAAAAACTGTGTGATCATGGAGTACTTCAGTTTGAGAGACATATGCAAAAGGTCTCTCACTGCCAGTCCTAAAGCATCCTTGAAATTTCTACTGTAGAGGACCATTTACTAACTCAAAACTCAGACTGAGGCAGCATATTATGGTAGAGACAGGGCAAATTGAACAGGAGAGACCACTGCAAAGCATCCTGGTCCTGAAGGTCCAGGCACCTGTTTTATTGTTCCATTTATAATATCATCAACACCACTTCCTATAGCATCTTGATTTTTCTGGGGGGGATAGGGATGGGGTCTCCCATCCCAATACTGGGAAGAACCTAATCCTCCTTCTAATGGGTCATAGCACAAACATTTTGGCCTTCCAAAAAATTAAGTCCAACTTCATTCAAACCTCAAAAACCAAGAAATGAAGCGTTAAAATAATGCAGACTAAACTTCTAAAAACAAGAAAATAAAAAGTTGTCATTTATATCGTGTTCTGTTTCATTCCACAGATATGAATTTCAGCATTTATCTCCATGCTTTCCCATTGCCATTGGCGGGATAAGTGCAGTTGTATTGATGGATGGTGGGATTAGTGGGAGCAGTTTGGCATAACTATTATTGAGATATAAAGAAATGAAAGTGCACTTTGAAGGATAAAGTGTGCCTCAATTACTGGGCTTTGTATTTCAAGTCAGTAAAGGAGCACAGGGTCTTCCAGTCATGAGGATTGTCAGCAGTTGGTGGCAGACATGGCTGTAGTCGTCAGAACTTAGTGCAGCGTAAGTGAAGGCAAAATTTCAGAAGGAATCCTCAGTACAAAAATGATGGGGTGGGAACATTTATCATGTCTGAGGTGGTTTGTGGGGAGTAGACTCAGCGTCTGAGTGTAGGCCAGTTATAGGTACCTCTTATAGACTCTAAGGCCAGACTCCTGCTCATTATCCTTCATTTAAACTTGATTTTTGCATTAGCAAAGAGATGATGTTAGACTTTCTCCAGCTGCACATGAAGTCAGTTCCCAGTTTGCTTAAACGTACTTCAAGTGTGTCCTACATACTATAAATCAAAATGCTATGGCACTCTCGCAGCATCACAGAGTGCTGTGTATGAAAAACTGCGCTCCATGCTTTCTTTCTTTCTTTCTTTCTTTCTTTCTTTCTTTCAGAGACAGAGAGAGAGGGAGAGAGAGAGTGTCTCGCGGAGTGCAGTCTTGCACACTCAGCACTCCGTGATGTTGTGAGACCTGACACTCTCGCAGCATTGCAGAGCCCTGGGTATGTGAGGCCACTCTCTGTTAGGAAGAGTGTGGTCCCACCGTGTGCAGTCTCAGGCTGGATGGAAGAGGTTCACGGGCCGCATTTGGCCTGCGGGCCACGTTTGGTACCCCTGAGCTAGAGTGCTGTTAAGGGTGTATTGAGGCATTACTAAAAGAGGGCAGAATAAGGTTGCACTGCAGGCGTGGCAGGTACCTTACATTGTGGTTTGGTTTTCAGATGTTCAAGTCTGTTTTACCTTAACACTTAATTTCCTGGTTTCCAGAGGTTTGAGTTAGAGCAGGCAAAAAGTTGAGATCTCCATATCTTTGATTTTTGTCAAACTGGATTGAAACCATTTTTTTTTAAACTTTTCATGGGCTGGAGACTTCAAAAAAAATCCATTTTGAAGGCACTGATACATGAGTCATGACACAATACATGACACACAGCACATGACATAGCTTATGACACCTGACAGCTGAAACTGAGAGGAAATGTGAAGTGGCAGGGCATGCCAGTTCTCTGCTCTGCAGCTGTTGGAATTGAGAGAGGACAGCTGAATGTCCTGGCTCTGCCTCGTTAGCAACAAGACTGGGGATTGTAGGGAGTCAGGAAGTAAGATATTCATGATGTTCTACCTCTAGCAGTGTACCTGAAAGGCTCTTGTCCATTCTTCTCCCCCCCTCCCCCCCCAAAAAAAAAGTCAGTTTGAGGCGGTGGAAAATTTTAGCCCTCACAGTTCAATTTTGACAAATTAGAAGTAACCAAAAACTGGGTCGTATATTCACAAGTGTGAGGCAACTTTAATAATAGGTGGTAATGTGAGCTCTATGTATAATATAAAAGATAACAAAAGAAGACAGGAAAGAACAGAAAGAAGAGAAGCAAGATTTTTTTTTTAAATGTCAACTCAGATGTGAGAAACTTTTTGAAATCCACAGAGGATCAGTTTAGCCTCTGAACAGAACCTGGTACTGTTGTGCAAACTGACAGAAAGATACATTCTTTCATCTTTATAAGACTATGAACCAAGTTGCAGCAAAAGTCTAGAGTCCAAGAAATGGATGACTGAGAGGACTGGAAATTGGAAACAGAATCTTCCACTTTTAGGATGGTTCAAAATCAGCTAAAGTCAGTAGTGATTGAAAGTTGTTAATCCTCTGATGGTTGTTTGGTGGCCTATAATAATAATAATATTTAGTGTTTATATGGCATTTTTCATCTTCAAACACTAATTAGCTAATATTCATAATACCCAAAGAATGAATGGATCATGGAAACTAAAATACTCTCCCATTCATAGAAAGAGGGCTTGCATTTAATGTTGGTTCCATAATTCTAGGAAATTTACACTGCCACTCCCCAGTGGATACACAGAGCCTCCCTCTCCAGGGCTATGTCCACACTGGCAAGTTAGTTCAAATTAAGCTTCCTTAATTCGAACTAACTAAAGCCATGGCTACACTAGGCTTTAATTAGTTCGAATTAAGGGCTTCCTTAATTCAAATAACTTCGAATAGGGCATTAGAAGTAAGGCTTAATTCAAACTAACTAGTTCGAATTAACCAATGTGGCCATGTTAATTCGAACTAATTTCTTAGTTCGAACTAACCGGCCCATTGAAATCAATGGGGATTGCTAATGTGAACTAATTTTTTCTAGTTCGAATTAAGCTAATTTGAAGTCACTAAAATTAGTTCAAATTAGTTAGTTCGAACTAAATAATCGGAACTAATTTTAGTAAGTGTAGACATAGCCTAGGATTCTCAGTCTACCCCTTTCATGAACTGAATTTTAAAGATTTTTTTTTTTCAGGGCTCTCCTAGCTCTGTCTCCGTAGTGTTAATTGATCCTGGCTCACATGGTGCAGAATATTTTCTGATGTTTCCTCAGACACTCTAAAACGAGATAGGAAGTAAAAGATGAAAAGGAGGAAAGCAACAGAAAGCCAACAAGAAATAGAAAATATGACTACATAGCGAGCTTTGGTGCAACATCATTTGCAGTAGCATATTGAATTCTGAACACTATATTACCAGAAAGAAATTGGTGAGCAGGAGGGAAATCAGAGGAAAGCAACAACAGTGCTCAGAGAGTTCAAATGACTGATTTATTGGGAAAGATTGAAGGAGCTAAACACGTACATCTGAAGTAAGAGACAGCTGAGGGGGGAGACATAATAAAATGTAAACACCAAGGATAAAGAGGAATTATCTAGTGTTCTATATTATATGAGAGTACAAATAGGAGTAATATGAGGAAATTAAGGTAAGGGAAAACTAAGATGAATTTCAGGAAACAAGTAGAAAGTAAGAGTGACTGGGCTGCGGAAAAAGAGGGTGCAGGAAGCCCCATCACCTGTACCTCTAAAGGTATTCTGGACAAAAGAAATAAAAGCAATAGTACTTTAGGAAAAACTGGAGCATTGGCTAACTCTGACCTGATGACCTTGTGGCGTCAAATATTCAGAAAAATTCCTTCCTGACCCAAAATATGGCGATCAGTTAAAACCCTGAGCATGTGGGCAAGTCTCACCAGCCAGTCACGCAAGAAAGAATTATCTGTAATAACGCAGAACCCACCCCATCTAACATCCCTTTTCAGGTCACTGACATACATACCCCCAGTAGTCAAAAATCAGTCAATTGCCAAACTAGGCCATCCCATCATACCATTGCCTCCATATCAAGCTCTATTTTGAAGCCAGCTAGGGTTGTTGTTGGTATCTTGGGGAGGCGTTATTTGTTTATTTTTTTGTCCCCACAGTTCTCCCTGGGAGGCTATTCCGGAACTTTACTCCTCTGATGGTTAGAAACCTGTGTCTAATTTCAAGCCTAAATCTCTTAGGACAGTTTGTATCCATTTGTTCTTGTGTCCACATTGGCACTGTACTCAAATAATTTATCTTCCTACCTGGTATTTATTCCTCTGACGCATTTACAGAGAGCAATCATATCTCCCCTCAACCTTCTTTTGATTAGGCTTCACAAACTAAGCTCTTCGGCTATGTCTACACTTGTAATTTTAAGTCGACTTTAACTAAGTCGACTTAGTGAGTCTACACTTAAAATTTAAGTCAACTTAAAGGGGAACTTACAAAGTTGACCTAGTGTCCACACTGGTCGCTCTAGGTCAACATTGTGGGGTTAGAGGGACCAAGGGCAGGATCATGGGGGTGGGGGGCACCCCTTGCCCAATGCCAGGGTGCTCAGCCTTTGCCCCATTGTACATAGGTACAATGGGACAAAGGGGGACAGGGATCCTGTCAGGGCATAGGGGTAGGGTGGGCAGGTCTCTGCCCTGCCCTGTGGGGGGGCATGCCAGGCTCCCCCTGTGCCCCCCCCAGGCAGGGAGGGCATTGGTGTACTCCTGGGGTAGCCCTAAGGAGACTTAGGGCTACCCCACGTCTACATTGGCTTAAGTCGACTTTAGAAAGTCGACTTAAGCACTAAGTTGAATCCAAAGGAGGTTTAATAAAGTCAACTTAATTTTAATTAAGTTGACTTTATTTTCCTTAAGTCAACTTAAGCAAGCTGCTTAAGTCGACTTAAGGAAACTGTAGTGTAGATGCAGGGTAAATTAAGTCGAGTTAAGCAAGCTTAAGTCGACTTAATTTACAAGTGTAGATGCAGCCTTTAAGTCTCCTCTCATAAGGCAGGTTTTCTATTCTGTGGATCATTGTTATAGCTCTTCTCTGCACCTGTTCCAATTTGAATTCATTTTTCTTAAACATGGGGGATCAGAACTGCACACAATATTCCAGATGTTGTCTCACCAGTGCCTTGTTTAATGGCAATAACACCTCCCTATCTCTTCTGATGCATCTCTTCTGATGCATCCTAGAACTGCATTAGCTTTCTTCATGGCCACTGGTGAGCATTGGTGAGTCATAGTCATCCTGTGATCAACCAGTATTCCCAGGTCCTTCTCCTCCATGACAAGTTACATACTTAACTTCAGTATCATTCAAATGGCTCACTTGTGCCACTTATTAATGTGGGTGGCAAGTAGTGGATGTTGGAAAGCAGACAAAATCTCCCTGTGAATGAAGATTTGGGAGTGTTGTCTATTGGAGAGAAGAGAGTACAGTCAGAGAATTGATTTAACTGGGGGAAAAAAGTCCAGTAGCACTGGTTTAAAGCAGTGGGTGAATGCACAAGAGATGTGAGAAATAGATTCATTAAGAAAGATGTAATCACTAAAGAAAGCTATACTGTGTTTGATGGGGAGGCAGCAATATTACAGGTCTAAATGGAATGCTGGAAAAAAATCAATAGATCATGGTACAAACCCTACAATGAATATTGGCAGGACCTTATAGCATTGGCTCCCCTCAAATATCTCCCTCTCACACTGTATTTGTTATTCTGAGTTGCTGAGTCATTTCTACAATTCATCTAAATTCTTTGGGTGTATCTACACTTAAGAAGGCTTAAGTAGATCTAACTTACTCCCTGTCTACTGGGCTTTTATTAAGTCCACTTAAGCTCTTCCTTAAGTTGACTTAAGCCCCGCATGGTTTCCTTGTCCCCAGGACCTGTGGCTTCCTGGCAAGAGGAGCTGTGGCTCTTTTTTTGCCAGGAAGCCGCAGTCCGGGGAGAAGCCACCTCTCCTTTCTGGAAGGGAGCTGTGGTTTCTTGTCCCTGGGATCCGCAGCTCCCCTTGTCCCCCAGGAGCTGCGGCTCCACTGGTCTGGCTCGCCCTCAATCTATCCAGTCGACTTAGAGAGTCTAGTGTAAACTCTCTAAGTTGGCTTAATAAGGTCGCCTTTAAGTCGACTTAAGAGTCTTGTGTAGATTCTCTAAGTCAACTTAAGTTCTACTTGAAGTCGACTTAATAAAGTCAACAACTTTCTGAATGTAGACATAGACTTTGTGTCTATTTACATTGCTTGAAAAGCACTTAGCGCATTCTGAGATCTGAGGAACGAACAAGAACAAGCTGTTTGCACATGCAATTAACATAAAAGCAAGTACAACCAGTATAATTTCTTATGAAAACTGGCACACAAATACTTCTTATTTCTATGGTTACCTAAAAGGAGGAAGGAAAAGAGACAGCAGGGAGCATGAAAATATTAAGGAATAACAAGGTAAAAAAAGAGAGAGAAAATGATACTTTGAGATTACTAAAAAGGATAGAAAACAATTTAAAGGGAAATAAGTGTAGAATTTCATTTTGATCCTTAAAAGAACCACTAGAATTTATAATTCCCTAAGGTGCTAAATTTGAAATGTCAGCTTATTAATCTAATGAAACTGAGTTTCTGCTGATTAAATTTGCCAGTGCAAACACCACTACTGACTTTATTAGAGAAAACAATGGGTGACTGCTCAAGGAGAGTAAATATTCTCTACCTTTATCATGATCTGTTTGAGGTCTCACAAGTTTGTGTTACTTGACATGATCCCGCCCCCTCCCCCCCACAGACACACAAATAAAAGACATCTTTCAACAAACAACATATTCTCCACCCCCACACTAATGTAAGTGAATTCTTGGAGGTATTAAAGAAAACAAATATTCAAAACCTAAATGAGTAGATAGTAACTGCAGTGCTGGCATACGATGACATTTCCGTACGAACTAATTTATCATTCAAAATCTCCTTCTATACCTTTACTGCACCATTGCAAATAGGTCCAGCTTGTGTGCTAAGTTTAGTCTCACAGGCTATGTCTAACACTTGTTAATTTAAGTTGATTTAGCATGTCCCCACTCAAAAATTAAGTCGACTTAGAGAGGACCCTGCCAAATCAACCTAGAGCACCCACACTGGATGCCTAGGTCAACTTGTAGGGGCTAGGTGGACCTGGGACAGGTCCACGGTGGTGGGGGGGTCACCCCTTGCCAAGTGCCATTGGGCTCAGTATTTGCCCCATTCTAACTTGGTACAATGGGGCAAAGGGGGACAGGGACCCTGGCAGGGCATAGGAGCAGGGTGGGCAGGGCTCTGCCCTGCCCTGTGGGGGGGCATGCCAGGCTGTGGCTGTGCCAGCCACCCTGGCAGGGAGGGCAGTGGGGAAGCCCTAAAGCCCCCTAAGTCCACTTAAAGTTGATTTAGGGCTACTCTACATCCACACTGGTTAAGTCAACTTTCTAAAGTCGACTTAGCCAGTAAAGCTGACTTTAAATGAAGTTGTATAAAGTCGACTTAAGCAGCTGCTTAAGTCAATTTAAGGAAAATGTAGTGTGGACGCCGATTAAATTAAGTCGATTTAAGATTGCTTAAATCGACTTAATTTCTAAGTGTAGATGCACCCACAGAAGGTGGGACATAATATAATCAATATAGGCAAACTGAAGAAAAAGCTTCGTTTTCTCATATGCAGAAAAAGAGGAAATGGACAAGGAAAGAAAAAAGACACAGAGCTCTTAATCTTAAAAATAGGTTTGCCGAACACCTGCCAGGAGTGGTTTAGAATAGTTTGACTTAGTCCTGCTTCTTGAGTCCCTTTGAGCCCTACATTTCTATGATAAAGAGATGCATATGGAGAAGGAAAAAGGTCAAGAGATGTAGGCTAAGAAATTTAGAACTGATATCTCTTTCAGGCAGTGTGGTTCAGTGGATCAGAAAACAGGACCAGATTCTCAGTGGTACTGCTTCTGTGCCACATGTGACAGAGCAAAGGAGACTGAGATTACAGTATACTATCTGTATACTTCCATGATTCTACGCCTGGCCGGGGTTAGGCCAATCCATCACACAAGTTAAAGCAGCCTCAAGACAACTCTAAACTGTAATTGATTATAATAGTTCCCGTCATCCAGAGATCACTGGAGCCAGTGGTGGTCCAGGCATACCTGCTGTATCCCAGTCAACATCTCACCCTCCTTCCAACATGCTCTCTCTCCATATCAGACCTCTGAGAGAGGTTGCTCTTAAAAATTTCCAGTGATGGAGATTCCATAACCTTCTTAGGCAATTTATTCCAGTGGTTAATCACGCTGACAGTTAGCAATTTTTTTCCTAATGTCCAACCTAAACCTCCCTTGCCATAATTTAAAGCCCATTGTTTCTTGTCCTATCATCAGTGGTCAGGTTAAGGAGAATAATTTTTTCTCCCTCTTCCTCATAACAACCTTTTAGGTACCTGCAAACTGTTATCATGTCCCCTCTCATTCTCATCTTTTCCAGACTAAACAAACCCAGCTCCTTCAACCTTCCCTCATAAGTCAAGTGTTCCAGGCCTTTAATCATTCTTGTTGCTCTTCTCTGGACTTTCTCCAATTTCTCCACATTTTTCATGAAATGAGGGGCCCGAAACTGGACACAATACTCCAGCTGAGCCTAATCAGCACGGAGTAGAGCAGAAGAATTACTTCTCATGTCTTACTTACAATATTCCGGTTAATACAACCCAGAATGGAGGGGTTTTTGTTTGTTTGGTTTTTTTGCAACAGTGTTACACTGTTGACTCATCTTTAGCTTGTGGTCCACTATGACACCCAGATACCTTTCTGCTATACTCCTTCCTACGCAGTCATTGCCCCTTTTGTATGTGCGCAATGGATTGTTCTTTCCTAAGTGGCGTACTTTGCATTGGTCTTTATTGAATTTCATTCTATTTACCTCTGTCCATATCACCATTTGTCCAAATCATTTTAAATTGTGATCCTATCCTCCGAAGCACTTGCAACCCCTCCCAGCTTGGTATCATCTGCAAATTTTTAGGTGTATTTTCTATGTCATTATCTAAATTATTGATGAAAATATTGAACAGAATCAGACCAGAACTGATCCCTGCAGTACCCCACTTGTTATGCCCTTCCAGCATGGCTGTGAATCATTGATAACTACACTTTGGGAGCAGTTATCCAACCACTTATGCACCCATCTTGGTTATGCATCCATCCAGGTTGTACTTCCCTAGTATGTTAATGAGGAGCTGATGCGAGACCATATCAAAAGCCTTACTAAAGTCTAGATAAACCACATCTACTGCTTCCCCTCTATCCACAAGGCTTGTAAGCTCGTCACAGAAAGCTAGCAGGCCAAACCACAGAGTAACACCCCCCTTCCAGGAGAACAGTCCAGTCACAGCAGCTCACTAGGTCGCAGTGTTTTTCTTTGGTCCTTCACTGCTCACCAGCAGTACAGCGGGACAGAGGGAGGGGCGCAAGCTCACCCACTTCTCTGGGCCCTGGATCAGGGATCCTGTGCACCTTTCCACAGGTGTTGCCTCTACCCCCAGTCCAAAAAAAGGTCCCCTGGGCCACTTCCCCACAACTCCATACCTTCCACAATGTACACCTCTTTCAGGCTTCCTTCAGGCTCCTCTTGAGTCACAGCAACCTCATCCTTCCTTCAGATTCACTATGGCTCCTCCTGAGCCCCAGCAGTCTCAGTCCTCTTCTCCCTCTCCAGGGTTCTCCACAGGCCTCCTCTGCAAGGTCTTAGGCCCTTCAGGGCCCTGCTTCCCAAACACCGATGCAGTTCAACATCCAATTTCAATCTCAACACTGAAAATCTTAGCCAAGATCCGTATGAAAATTTTTTATAGAGACTGTATAAAAAGAGCTTCAATTAATCCTTTATGGAACAAAGTTTCTGAAAAATGTTATATTGGCAGTCTGAAATAATATCTATGAATGCTTATAAAACCTTGTAGTGTAAGTTGGCTGCCGCTCCCTGAATGCCTGTGTTCAAGGAGGAAAATATTGCTACATTTCACAGTGTGTTTCAGATCTGAGGACCATGTTAAAACCATAGGTTTCTGTTAAATGAAACACCTTCCTAATTTTTTAAGTAGTATGTAGATGTTCAGCTACATAATTCCCATTGATGACATTGGGAATCATGCAGATAAATCTCTAGCTACTGCTTTAAGAATTTAAAAGAAAGGGTTAGAATGAGTTACTGGGGTAAACATTACTTTCTTTTGAAGTGAAATGCAATCATGTGAATCAAGTGAAATGTAAATGTGTCACAAATGTATATACACCAGCCTTTGGTGAGTTGAAAGAATTTAAGGGTTAATTTATTGACAGTATTTAAGGATTAATTTATTATTCTAAAACATAAACTATTGGGCTTTAGAGTGTTGCTAACTTAGTCTTTCATTTTTTCTAATTAAAAAATGTGCGTTTTTGAAGATTGTGCTATATGACTTTGTTCTGCCTGGTTGCCTGCCCAAGTAAGGCCGAGAGAGAGAGAGAGAGAGCGAGAGCAAAAAAGAGAGATTATATGTTGGGGGGAGGAGGTAGAAGTTGTGCCAAGGCTTCTGTGCATATGGGAGCCTAAATTTCTCTTGAGAGACATAAGGAGGAAGTATTTGGAATGTCCTAGAGAAGAAAACTAGTTTTAATGAGAGACATCTATGCAAGAAGCAAGAAACAACTTCTAGTCTGGGGGCTAATCAAAGTCACCTGACAGGTTGCTAACCCATATTTACATGTGCAGAGCAATTTGCTCCTCTACAAAGATAAGTACTGGAGTAAATATGGGGTTAAGACTCAGGTGCTCTTTAATCTTGGCTCTGCTTCACTTGCTGTGTTGCCTGGACAACTCACTTCAACTCTCACATTATCTCTAACAAATGGGAATAAAATACTTACTAAGCTATCACAAATGATGTTGTGCAGATTAACTAGTTAAAGTTTCTCCAGTTTTTGACGTTGCAAAACTTTGTATGTAAAGATCAGAAAATAGTGATTATGTTTATAGTAAGGTTGTATATGGTATATGTACAATAGTTATATTGGGTTTTGTTTTGTTTTAATTTGAGTACAAACTCATAGAAATCTGCACAAATCCCTGTCCTCCCTCCACATTTACTCATTGTAAGTGAGTATTTGTCTACATAAATCTAGTCATTTTTTCACCTAATCATTCATTTACATCCTCAGTTGACACCAGAGGGCTCCCACACAAGCTATGTCTACACTAGAAAAAGTTAGGATGACTTTGTTAAGTTAACTTAATAAGGTCAACTTTAAGTCGACTTAAAGTCAACTTTATTAAGTTGACTTAAAGTGGTTTCCATGAACGTGAACTTAGATCGACTTAACAAAGTGGACTAACTGCCCTTAGGTTGACTTGATAAAGTGGACTTAAGCATCCGCACTGCGCTTAGGTCTACCTAAAGGAGGGTTCGGTCGACCTACCCAGCAGGTCTTACTAAGTTGACCTAAGCTTTCATTAGGTCGACTTAAGGATTTTCTTAAGTCGACCTAATGAAAGCCTGGTGTGGACAGGGGCTAAGTTTGGTCAACTTAAGCCTCCTTAAGTTGACCTAACTTGCAAGTGTAGACATAGCCAAGGAATCCAAGACCTATATCTATATATCTCTGATTAATGCTACCTTAGATTTCAGAATTTGGCCTTTCATCTTACATTTATTGTGGACAAAGCACATGTCAGACCTGGCATCATGGCATGATTATGTTAAAGGGAAAGGGTTGATCTGTGTTTTATTTATGGCTAAATGCCTTTTTGCAGTATAGAGTTTGATAAAGTTTGATTTTCTCCCACTGTGGTATTGCTATTCCATGTAACTAGGGGTGCTATGGCTCCTTGCATAATCTTTGCACTATTATTATTTATTTGTACTACAGTAGTACTCTGGAGCCCCTGTCATGGATCAAGACTGTACATGTGAGGCACTATAAACATATGAAACAAAAGATAGTTCCTGTGTTAATGGAAACCTCTCTATTGTCTGGCTATTAGGGGACTTGAAGATGGGGGCTCATGAAGTGTGATGAGGTTGGGAGAACTATTGACACTTGAATAAAAGAGTTAAAGAACATGAAATTAAATAGAGTAAATAGTTAAAAACAGTTAGGCTAAAAGAGTCTAATAAACTAAATTAGGAGATTCTGGTTCATTATGTCTATAAAATGTCACGGAAACTCATATGCAGTGTAGTTATAGTTGTGTTGGTCCCAGGTTATTAAAGATACAAGGTATTGACAAGGTATTGAACCAACTTCCCTTGGTGAAAGAAATACCTGCAAAAGCATATCTCACTCACTAACAGAAGTTGGTGCAGTAAAAGATATCATTTCACCAACCTTGTCATGCAAACTCATGGCATTCAATGTACAATAAGCAGTAACAGTGTTCTATGGACCGAATTTAAATGTCATAAAGTATGATGTAGGTGATATACTGGGCAACAGCTAAAAAGAAAATGGCTGTAGATGGTGGAGTAGTGTAATTTGCACTGATTGTTATTCAGTGACTATTCCAGGTCAGTGTAATTTACACCTATATGATATTCTGCAGGAAATAAATGCAGCCCTGTAATACATACATGTTCCCATCTTACATACCCCATATTTTATCCTGTGCTTGATCCACAGAGGCTGTGTGTGTTATCTGCTAAGTGCTAGTCCTAAGAGATCTAAACTGTATAGGCTTATGCTTTTAACTCTACAGATCCCCAGTTCATTTCTTGGTAACATTCAAAATGGGGGTTAGCTACATGGGCACAGCTGGCACTAAAGTAAATGGGAGTTGTGCTTGCTTAAGCCACGATTAGGTATAGTTTTTCTATTTTGGTTGTGGAGGGCTTCACCTCAAATAGAAGGTTCCAGTTTTATCCTACATCCAGGGTGTGACAGGGAGCCAAATAGTACTACAAATAACATAAACAATGTAATGGCATCACGGGGTATGGTTCAACCAGATTGCCATTTGCTCCAGCCCCTCCCTTATGCACCCATATGCCAAGGGGAGGGAGTTGGTAGTGTACAGTGGGCTACGCCTGCCTTTGTGCATCCCAGAGAATCCAGTACATATTTCAGGGCAGCCCTTTGTGTCTAAATAGCACAAAGCATCCATGGGGAAAGGGAGTGTCTGAGGATCTGTCTCATAATATCTTGTACCGTAGATCTCAGATTTAGTTGAATCATAGACAGAATAATCTGATGAATAATTTACTTGATGAAGAGAGCAAAGTTCAGTGAATAATTTATTTGCAACATAATATACAACAAAGCAACCAAAAAAATTGCTTGTTGGCAAGGAGGCAGATAGCTCAGTCTAGATCACTTGTGCCTTCTTATTCTACTTTGCATCTGGCTGAATTTGAACTACTGTGTCTTTACATTTATTAGCAATACCCTAACGATTACTCTAGTTAAACCAGTTTAAGGTGGATTTGTCTCCTGCATAATTCACTGAATATTACCATCCAAAAAAGCACCCCTTCAAAAAACCAACAGGAGCCATCTGAACACCAGATGGTACTACAAAGAAGCAGTATCCACAGTTTCCTACTGGAACAGATTTTTCTAAGTTACCAACACAGCAGTTGTAATGGGACACCTTACAGCCCAAGTTGCATTGCAATCGCCGGTACAAATTACAGCAGCTATAATTTTATTTCAGTTTGTTCTTCTGTATATATTTTAACTAGGTCCTAGTATATTTGTAAAAAGCATAAGGATAAGCCTTGACATTAAAATCACCTCTGGTTCCCGAAATGTAAATAGCCTCCAATATCACTACCCAAGTTCCTTAGACACCCTCTCAGTAAAAGAAAAGATGGGCCTTGCTTTAAATCCAGGATTTATTGGACTGAGCAGAGGATTGCCCAGTACCAAGACCCTCATGGACCTCTAACTTTCATTTCAACCCAAAATCCATACCTAGTCTTTGACATTTTCTCTGATGTAAGCAAATGGCAAGGATACACTTTATCACTCTGAAAGCTATTAAGTGGCCTTAATCACTTAGGCTGATCAGGCTCTTATGGTGGTTTTAAATTGCAATAATTCCATTGATTTCAGCAGACTAACTCCTGATTTCCATCCCTATAAATGAGTACAAGAACCAGCATCTGTTCTTTTCCCTGGAGATTAAAATTAGCAATCCAAATTAAAAGGCAATCTATTGAGAGATAAACAATAAGACCTCATCTCATCTTGATGACAATATGTGGTATTGTCTTGAGACTAATCATACTGGGGCACATCCTCAGCTGGTATGAATGGATGAAGCTCCTTGACTTCAGTGGAGCTATGTCTCTTTGCACCCATTGAGGATCTGGCCCATCCTTTCTATGGAGTGGCCCACAGCACACCAAAAGAATATAATCAATTTTTTATATAATAACATGAATACATTAACACATTAATAGAACATTATAAGCCAAAAAAACCTCAATATTTCTAAGTTACAGTTTCCAGAGCAATTGTAACTAAGTCTGTTGTATATATCTATTAAATTATATGTTGTATATATCTATTACATGTTATATAGATCTATTAAATTGTAAATAAGTCATGTTGTGTATATCTATTAAAGCATTAACATTAGGACCATGTGTAGTAATACATAATAATACATATGTGCCAGAGACCTGTGAGAATTGTATCTTGTAATTTTCTGATTTTGGAGGGAGTTTAAAACTTTCATGTTACTTTCTATATCTTATTTTATAATTTGCATTTACTGTAATTATGTTTGCTTTACTAGCCTAGCCAATGGGCCTAATATAGAAAGAGCTTGGCCCAAAAATCCCAATCCCAAAGATCCTTAACAAACAAAGATTCACCTTGAGATGATAGAACTTTCTTCAATGCAAAATTAGGTTGTTCAGTATGCCTGCATAAAGTTATTCACACATCAGTAGAGTGTCGTATATGGACACAAAATGCTTGCAGATCAGACATTTTATGTGACCTGGTTCTATTCTAATAAAGGTATTACCAATAATGGACCCTACCTTCTTGAGATCAGTGCCTGAAAACATTTAGATTCAAAGTCTTAGCATCTGAGACAATCAAGCTGTGAGACATTCACTGTCAAAAGTAAAGCAATCACAATTTTATCTTCACAGACTCCTCAGAAAATATTTTAAGAGGCACAATAGATATATTCACTGCAGTTTCTATAGCTACCTCTGAAAATGGATAGGGGGTTATTATGTAGAGAATTGAAATACTGTAGATTTAATACAGATTTCCCCATGAAATGTGCTTAAAGGCAGCCAACTAACAGTTCATAGAATCATAGAATAATATGGGTGGAAGGGACCTCACGAGGTCAGCTAGTTCAATCCCCGGCTAAAAAGCAGAACCACTCCCACTAAATCACCCCAGCCAGGGTTTTGTCTAACCGGGCCTTAAAAAACTCCAAAGATGGAAATTCTATCACCTCCCTAGGTAGCCCATTCCAATGCTTCACCACCCTCCTAGTGAGAAAGTTTTTCCTAATATCCAACCTTGACCTTCCCAGATGTAATTTGAAACCATTGCTCCTTGTTCTGTCCTCTGTTACCATCAAGAACAGCCTACCTCCCTCTTCTTCAGAGCACCCCTTCAAGTAGTTGAAGGTTGCTATCAAATCTCCCCTCAGTCTTCTCTTCTGTAGACTAAATAAGCCTAGTTCCTTCAGTCTCTCCTCATAAGTCATGTGCCCCAGCTCCCTAATCATTTTTGTTGCCCTCCGCTGGACTCTTTCTAATTTGTCCTTTCTGTAGTGCGGAGCCCAAAACTGGACACAGTATTCCAGATGCAGCCTGACCAGTGTCAAATAGAGGGAAATTATCACATCCCTCGATCTGCTGGCAATACTCCTACTGATGCAGTCTAGTATGCCATTGGCCTTTTTGGCAACAAGGGCACACTATTGGCTCATATTCATCTTCCCGTCCACCATAACCCCCAGGTCCTTTTCTACAGCGCTGCTACTTAGCCAATCCCCAGCCTGTAGCAGTGCATGGGATTTTTTGCACTTGTCTTTGTTGAACCTCATGACTTTGCACTTGTCTTTGTTGAACCTCATGAGGTTTCTTTCAGCCCAGTGTTCCAATTTGTCCAAGTCTCCCTGGATCCTGTCCCTGCCCTCCAGAGTATCTACCATTCCCCCCAACTTGGTGTCATCCACAAACTTACTAAGCACGCAGTCTATTCCATCATCAAGATCATTAATGAAGATGTTGAATAGAACCAGCCCCAGGATTGACCCCTGGGGCACTCAAATATCTTTCAAATATCTTTGTGTGAGTAAGAAGATACTTCTGAAGAGACAACTCTCCCTGCCACAACATTTGGTGTTAATCTGGTAAACCACCAATCTCTGTAAACTCCATTTCCAAAACTCTAGGCATAGAAGAACATTTTAAGATATTTGCACGCCACCAAAATGTAAAATAATATAACAATAATCCACATTGAAGAAAATATTACAGTAGAATTTTTTCCTAGTAAATAAAAACTCGCATAGCAATTGCAAAAGAATATATGTATTTTGTGTGCAGCATAAATTCTCACGGCATCAGCTCTCTTTTATACCCTTGTATATTTATCCAAAAGCAGCCTTAAACAAAGATAAATAACCTTTAAAAGTTAACAAAAAATATCTCAGATCAACAAAATGATGGATGATAAAGGGCTACAAGGTAACTGTAACATTAAACAAGTAGTTAACAAAGATTAATCTTCAAGTCAGTTTACACAGTGCACAGATAACTCATTAGTTTACTAATTTTTCTCTTTCTGCCAGAATAATAGGTATGCTACAGACTTTTCATTAATGAGGATGGTATTTGCTGAAGACTTCTGAAATGTTTTGTTTGAACATCATGTCCGATACACACAAAATATCTATGAAGCACATTATTTTAACTGGACACGAAAATAGGATTAAGAATTAGTTTTCTATTTTAATATAAACCTTTCTCTACAATGCTCTGCTAAGTGTATTTTCACATCAAAGTCACCATTTTATCATGTTATAAAAGATATCAGTTCAATATTTATTAAATATAATTTGTTCTAAAATATTAAACATAGAAATCCATCTAAAATTTTAACTTTTTTTCTCTAATGCTGGATGCCATACCTGGAAACTGGAATGAACTATAGATGGAAAATGTAGTGTCTTCAGAGATTTTGTATCTGTCAATTCATCAAATGACTTTACAAAGTGCTGTATTAGAAGCTTTTACACATTTTTAAGCAGGTACAGAAAAAACATATAATCTTGGAAAAGAAGAACCAGAAGGCCCTTGATAGATATCTATTCCAGTTCCCTGTACTGAGGCAGGACTAAGTATTACCTAGCCTATACCTGACACGTGTTGATCTAACCTATTCTTCAAGCCCTCTAATGATGGAGATTCCATAACCTCCCTAGGTAATTTGTTCCAGTGCTTAACCACCTTTACAGTTAGAAAGTTTTTCCTAATATCTAATCTAAATCTCCCTTGCAGCAGTTTAAGCTCATTACTTCTTGACCTGTCCTCAGTAGATAAGGAGAACAATTTATCACCCTCTGCTTTATAACCACCTTTTACATACTTGAAGACGGTTATGTACTCCTTCCGTCTTCTCTTCTCCAAACTAAACAAACATTTTTTTTAATATTTCCTCATAGGTCACAATTTCTAGACCTTTAAATCATTTTGATTGCTCTTGTCAGGACTGCCTCCAATGTGTCCATATCTTTCCCAAAGTGTGGAGCCAGAAACTGGACACAGTACTACAGCTGAGGCTTTATCAGCGCTGAGCAGACTGGAAGAATTACTTCTCAGCTCTCGCCTACAGTGCTTCTGTTTCCCAAAATGATGTTTACTTTTTTTGCAAGAGTTTTACACTGTTGTCTTACATTTAGTTTGTGATCCACTATAACCCATGGATCCTTTTCTGCAGTACTCAGTCTTCGGCAGCCACTTCCCATTTTGTATTTCTTCAACTGGTTATCCCTTCCTATGTATAGTACTTTGCATTTGTCCTTATTAAATTTCATCCTGTTTACCTCAGGACATTTTTCCTGCTGTCAAGATCTATTTGAATACTAATCCTTGTCCTTCAAAGTGTTTACACTCCCTCTCAGCTTGGTATCATCTGCAAATGTTATAAGTGTATCCTGTCTGCCATTACCCAGATGATTTATGATGACCTCTTAATAAAGAAATGCCATATTTTTTTAATTGAACTTTCCCTCAAAGAAGACCTTTGTAACTGTAAGATCCCATTAGCAGGAGAGATTGGCAGCATCCTGCTCTCCTCTCTTTCTCTTAATGAAGATATAAATCCATTGATATAAGCCAGCATATTGGTGCTGCACTGATGCATTTTTCCTGCAAGTGTCTGCAAGTGCTTTTTCAATTGTTCCCTTCTGGAGAGTTGTTTTGATGTAATATGTTTAAACCAGTTCCTTGTCCTCTCTCATTCCAGATATTATGCCGTTTTCTTGTTATTAAAGAAGAATCGGACATCTTCATATTTCCCTTTCTGAAAATGTTTGGCCTGAAAGATGTGACATCTCTGATCTGCCTAAATTATCAGAGTCTAGAAAATCATTAATGTCACTTAGGTTTTTATTGAATGCATTTGGAGTGTATTTTTCAGACAGAGCAATAATTCACAGAATAGCATTTCTCTAGGGATGTGTGACTTGGACAATTTAATTTGTTCCTTGGTTATATGACTGCTCCCCTGCCATATTTAAAATCTATTCTTGGAAGCTGCCTTTCATTTAAATTGCCACTTATTTGGCCCTTAACCTCTAAGTCAAGCTGAAACAGGAGTTAAACTAGGAAAAGAAGTATGAGTAAGTCATTTCTTTTTCAGTAAGAAGACCACACTCTGAACATGAGGCAGCTATTATCGAGAGGATTAAACTCACTTGAAAGTCAGGAGCCCTGGGGTCTATATCTAGCTCATCCACTACCTGCTCTGTGATTTTAGGCAACTCACTTAAACAAAGGTTACCTTTTTTACCATCTGCAAAATGGGAATAAATGGGCTGGGGTGCAGTCCAGGCCAGTGCAAGGTTATGTCACCACCTACCTCGTAATCCTGGGTGCTTCTCAATGCTTTGCTGTTGTAGTTTCCAATCTGGGTGTCTCAATACCAAACTACCTGCAGGTAATAGACTGAATGTCTGTGTATCCAAAAGTCAAGCAAGTTTTGGTTCACACTTAGTTCAAGATGGCCACAGCCTTCTAGCAAAATGGTTCCCAATCCTCTTCTCGGTCAGGTTCTCCCAAAGACCCAAAAGTGCTGGAGCATTTGTCTACTTAGATGAAAGAGAAAACTTGGGATACTGTGTTCCCTTCTTTTATAGTCCACTGAACCTTCTGAAGTGAATTCTTCTGAAGGATACCTCTCAAAATCAAGTTTAGTCATGCTGTGAGAAAAGCCGCAGGTTAATAAAGGAAAATCCATGCTCTTTCTTCGCTCTCACTTGTGTTTTCTGAAATGCAAATTGTTCCATTTCTTGACGTCTCCTCCCCCTACTGCTTTGCTGACCCTGTTTACTAAGATGTAAATTGATAAAAATACACATTCCTTTGTTTAGGATACACTTGTTTAACAACTTTTCCTTGGACGGGGCTGTCTGATTTTAGCATGTGCTAGCAATATACAGGGAGAATTCATAGCTTTACTTATAATGTTGCTATATACATTTCACCATCATATTATTGACCAGCGAGTTATTAGTTCTCAAATTGTTTTGTACAATGGCTGTTACAATTATTTTTTAGGATGTGAGTACAGGCTTGCTTTTGGTCACCATGTTTAATTTCCTTTCTGAGGTCCATAAGGCATTTACAAAATCAACTCAACATTTCATATTCACAGGAATATTATTAGGACTAAGCAGCCAGAAAGGGCATCCATAGTACATTCAGACAGCTTCCACACCTCAGCCTGTAGGACACATGCTGAAGGCATGGCTAGAACACTGCTACCTTGTAGCAATCGCCAGTTGACATGAGACTATATTCAGTCAGTATCCTTTAGATTGCTCTAAACAACACCAAGCAGCAGGCAGGTTTCCAAGCAAGGCAAGGATCAGGGAACTGCAGACAATTCCTTGTCAGCAACTTCTCTTCTCAGCACATACTGAGTGGACCTAAGGACCTGATGTAAATAATTGTCTGTTATTCCTTTGACTCTTTGTTCTTCAAAATTCCCAGTCACACCTCCTACTTTCCTCCTTTCATTTTACCTGCCATAGTTTAAGATCTTTTATATCAGAGTTGCTAGAGCTAGCTTTCCGTTTCTTTGAAGATGTCAGTTTATTTAAACAACTGCTACCACACATGCTAGCTTATTTCTTTCTTCCATTGCTTTTTTTGTTTAGTCATTTCCATGCCCTCAAGACCCTAATGACGGTAGGATTAAGGACGTTCCAAGTTAAGGCAAATAGTTTTTAATCTCCTGACCTTTGACTTTTCTGACAAATTTCCTCAATTTTATAAAACATCCCTTCTAAAACCTGAGCATCACTTTTCTTCCTTTTGATATCTAAGAATATTGAGCTTAATTATATTATGGTCATTATTAGCAAGGGGTTCAGCTATAGTTATTTCTTTATCCATCATCTTCTGTGAAGTATTTATGGCTAAATCAAGAACAGCCTCACTTTTGTGTGCTAAAAAATGTTTTGTTCCAAGAATAAGTTGTTTAAAAGTGATAAGAAATTGCTTCTTCTAACTTCACCTCATTGTGACATTTGTGTATGTAGAGTTGAAGTCACCCATTATTAATTATTAATTATTATTATTATATTTTGTTCTTTTTCATCTTTCTCAACATTTTTTATTCCTCCTTCTCTTAATCAGGAGGTTAGTAACATAACCAATTAGTATATTTTATCATGTTGCATGCTGGGGCCTAGATCTTCTAGTATAATGCTATTTCTCTACCTCAATGACCTGCTCTTTCCTGTCTGTATAGTTTATAGTTAGGTTACAATACTCCAATGATTATGGTCATTCCACCATGTTTCAATAATGCTTATAGCACAGCCTCTTCTGTTGTCAGTTTTCCCAGCATGCCCTTTTTTAAATCATTTCTTTCTTTGGTACATACACCAATTAAATGTACTTCCTCTGCTCATAATCAACCATTTGGCGGCTTAATCCCTTCACTCCTTTGGCACTGACAAACTTTAGATTTGTCAGTTTTTATTTTCTTACTTTTGCAACAAGAGTGTATGCTGCATATCCTGATTAAGTATTTTCAGAATAGAATTAATATCAGAAAGTTTTGCAGGTCTCCACTTCAGCATTACTGAAGAATTTAGTAGTGTATATATTGCTTTGAAAGGAAATATTTGTTTGAATCAGTCTTGGGAAAGCATATCTGTTTCTAAGTGGACTTTTTCACATCTAGCAAAAGTTCAAAAAATTATAAGCAGGTGACCACCAACTCATCCCTCAAATTCTAAAAAATTCATTGTGAATTTCTAATGATCTTGGTTTAAATCTTACATTCCCTTCAGAAAGAAAGGAGTTATTTCCACAAGAGAAAACAGATACAGAAGATGACTTGCTAACAGACTCAAAACACATCCTAGAATGTTTAAGAGCAGCAGAGGCTCAAAACTCAATGCATAACTTCAAGTATTATTATATTCATTTAGAATCCTAAAACCTTGCTGATCATACATCTACAGATTCTGATTCCCCTTTTTTCTCTCTGCTGATTGAACATTCATTTCCATTCTTTTTTATTATTATTTTTTTAAATTGCAAACTATTATTACCTCTTGAATTTAATGTTCTCATTTCCCTTTACAATTATTGCCTCATTCTGGCATCTGGCTTATTTTCTTCATTCCTTTTTACCTTCTGTGAATATATTGCCATAAATTGTTTGTAGGTTTTTAACCATCCTAACAAAGCTTCCCATTCATCTTCTTTTATTGTTCATGCTCAGAAGCACCAGTTACTTTTATGACACTTTAGCATTCAGAAAGGTGACAGATTGATATCTTTGGAAGCCTAAGTCCCCTGTTCACCTATAGCACAGGTTTTACACAACACAAGCTTCTGTCAAGGGACCTTAACTGCACAGGAAGTACCACTGTGAAAATACACATCCGTGGTTTCTTTTCTAAGCCTTTCCAGAAGGATTTACAATGCTTTTTATGATATGGACACTTGTCCACTCGGAGATATACTGAACCGACCAATTTATTTTATAAAAGTTATAGAATATTTATCAGCTAGATGGTTTCAGATTGTAATCCTAACAATCATGGCTAAATTCATACTAGCAACCCAGTGATGGATGTTTCTTTCATCCCATTGCCAGTTGGACTTCTGAGCCATTCACTTCATTGGTGGGCTTTATATTTTTGAACATCCAAGACAATAGGACAACTGAAACTCATTAGAACACAACAGACGTACTGCGTCTGACCAGTGATCCATCTAGTTCAATATCCTGTCTTCCAACAGAGGCCAATATCTGGTGCTTCAGAGAGAATGAACAAAACAAGGCAATTAATGAGTGATCCACCATCTGTCATTTACTCCCAATCTCTGGCAGTCAGAGGTTAGACACACCCAGAGTATAGTATTGCATCCCCGATCATTTTGATATTGCTGGAACTATCCTCTATGAATTTATTTAATTCTTTTTTGAACCAGTATTTAAGGTGCAGGCATACTGGGTATTTATATAGTGACATCATGATATTTATTGTCACAGCTGGAAATGTTTTTTTCAAGTGAGGGACTATCAAAAAAAAGGAACAAACATCCAAAGGCAACCCTCTTTCTCTCCTTGCCCATTGCATTCAGCTGCACCTGAAACTTTGTTTGAATCTGATATAGTTTGCTGAGTTAGGTTTTAGAAAACATCTTTATTTTTTCTGGTAAGGATTTCTGACTTTTATATCTCTTACTTGTATTCACTTAAAATCTCTCTCTCTCTGTGGGTAATAAACTTATTTTACCGTTTATCTACTCTGGTATTTTTAAATTAAAGTGTTGGAACAATTATTTAAGATGAGATAGCATATTAATCCCTTTAAGGAATAAAAGATATATAATATATTTTACTGTCCAGGTGAGAGTTTGGCAGAATAAGACATACATTTCTTGTAGGAAATATGGGGCTTGGATGTTGAGGTCACCCTACAATATAACTGAGACTGGTGAGAGCCAGAATGTAACCCAAGTATGGCTGCCAAACTGCAGCTACAGACACTCAAAGTGTGGCTTGCCTGCTGTAAGGCTGTTTGTGAGTAGTCCAGGTGGGAGCTAATTCAGTAAACCATTGTAGAAAACAATCAAGAAGACTAATTGCTTTCCTGAAACTGGTATATACTTTAAATTATGTGAAATTTTAAATGTAATAGATAAAGATTGTTTGGAGGAGAAGAAACTAAAGGGAAGAGGGTCAGAGGCCCTATCCTCATGTTCCACCTCCTGAATGCAAAATAATAAGGATTTTATTCCCTTTAACGAGAGGCAGATCAGGAAAAGATTTGTGCATTTTTTCATCTTTAAGTTGTTTGGTGGTTCTAGCTAATATGTAAGTGGTTGTGCTTTTTATGTCTCTCTTCTTTAAATTGCTGAGGAGTCCACCTATATACAGGTGCATCTGTCATTGCCAAGACAGGAGTCAAGATGCAACCAGTTACAGGAAAGCACCCACACTATGTTCTATGATGGCCAATATCCTTCTCTCTGTTCTTTCCCTCACTCTAGAATAAGACTAAAATTGGAAGGTGTCACTCTTTATGTATGAAAAAAACAATGAAGCTTCACAAAACACACTGAAATTATGATATAAAATTCTGTTCGGGAAGAAATAGTTTAAACCATGAGCTCCACAAGTTTTACTCTTTTTTAAATCAATCTAACATCGTAGATTCATGGCTTGTATGTCAAAAAAATCACAAATGCATACAGCAAAAGTACTCAAAATCCCTGACAAAATGCACACAGTATTTTTTTTGTGATAAATGGTTTGTATATTTGAATCTTAAATGACTTTTTCTAACAAAAAAAATGTGCAGTAACAAAAATTATATTTTGGACAAAAATTCCAGAATCCAAAAGTTTTATAAACACTTCATATGCTTGCACTCCTACAGAGGTCACCATTAAAATTCATCATTTGATAACCTTTTCCATAGTTATCCTCTGTACACAGGACAGCTCATAACTACTATAAACAAAAATTTTGGCATATATTGACTTTGTCTTTTATGCATAAAATGTCCGTTTAAATTTTCCTAATTTCACAGCTTCCCCCGGACAATCAAACGCTTGACTGTTCTCTCCTTTTTTCATGCAGATATTAATTTATTCAAGGAACATAAAATCATGTGCAAAGTAAGGTGATCAATCATAAAATGGTGATAACAAGTGCCCATGGTGAATGCAATTAATGAGAAATCCATAAGCTGAATTTTGTTCTTTAATTTCAAAAGAACATTTTATAAAAAATCAAAATCTGTTCATTGATAGGAAAAAAAGGTGAATTTAT
>ML685779.1:20408725-20424138 GCA_007922175.1 Pelusios castaneus
AAAATTTCTAATTAATACCATCTCTGAAGCTTCTGGAGCTTAAAGTCATTTAAAAGAAATATAGTTGATTTGTTAACAAATCTTGATTAGGAACATAATGAAGAGCTTTGATATTTTAGTCATTTTTGCCCAATAAAGACATGACCTCAGTTCAGCCCTTGCTGAGAGCACTGAGACCATGAGGAGCTCTTTTTACTCATTATCTGCTGTGGTGGAAGTAATATGAAAGTGCTGCGGGAAGTAAAATAAGTCAAAGATCTAATCCCTTATGTTTTATTCTGATTAACATATGAGGGGAAAAAAAGAAGTGGTGTAACAAATGTGATTGATATGGAGACAGAAAAGACTAGAATTATAAAAAACTTTAATAAAGCATGACATGCTATTGTATAGTGCTTTTAAACCACTGGCATTAAACTTGTGTAGTATTGGTACTTCAAGGGCTTTTGTGATCTGCACTCAGCGGGTAGATCTACACTGTAATACAAGACCCGCAGCATGGCTGTGGCTGACTGGGATCAGCCAGGAGCACCAATTCTCAGAGCTTCGGTCAGCTACAAATCACAGTATAGACATTAACAACAAAAGTTCTGTGGCACCTTAAAGACTAACACATTTCTTTGGGCATGGCTTTCATGGCCTGGAACCCACTTTGTCAGATGCATTTGGGCTCAGGCTGGAGCTTGGCTTCAGACCCCACAAGAAAGGATCATTTCAAGCATCCAGTCTCCAAAATATATACATTGCCACCTTATAGCCTTTCAGCCTGAGTCCAACAAGCCTTAATCAGCTTACCCATGCTCTGAGACTCAGTGCCATGAGGCTTTATTGCAATTCAGACATATCCAATAAGGCCTACCACTTAAACAGATACATTACTCATAGCCACTTCATCAGCAGCCATGTTTCATTCAAGAGCCAGGAGAACAGCTTCTCTCTTTCAGGACAAAACGGATACCAGAATCAAAGCTCCTGTTCAGCAAGATACTTAAGCATGTGCATAACAGCAGTCACAGTAAAAGAGGGCTACCTTTTTTGGACTAATAGTATATTTGCTGAAAAATGCAACTTCAGTCAACTGTAGCTATTCATGAATTCAATATAAATTCCCCAAATAATTTTAGCAAAATGGCCATGATAACCTTTAGCCAGTGCTTACAGAACTCACTTATGATGTGGCAGATCCAGATTTAAATTCCCATTCTGAAGCAGAAATTTAAATTTCATACTTAAGTGCCCTAACCATCAGACTTCAGCTTTTCTGAGGTATCATATAAAAAATATGAATAGCCATCAGGCCAGAATGAGAATGACTCTAAAGTTTGATTATCAGGGCACACATCTAAGAAGTTCAAGTCCCTAATCTAGTAACTTATTTTTTTTATACAAAGTCAAACCACTTTACCTCAGAGTAGCCAATAACTTAGTACAAGGCCACTCACCAGCAAACAGGGAAGACCTGCATTCAAATCTCTGCTCAGAAGTGGGGATTTGAATCTTAGTCGCCCACAGTCCAAGTGTGCGGTCCAATGTTTATTAAGGGGGCAGCACCACAACATCTCAGAGTGTTTTGTTAATTTGTTCCTTTAAAAATGATCAGAAACAAAATATTTTACTCAATCAAAAATGGACTTTTCCATTTTGCCAAAAAATCCAAAATATTTCTGATTAGATAAAATCAATTTTAGTTCCTCAATTTTTCAGAATGACTAGCAAACCACAAAATCAGTTATTCTCCCAGATCTAGTCCCTTTGAGGACAACGGGACTATTGACCATGCATAAATGTTATGTATGAGCTTAAGTAACTTGTTGAATCAGTGCCCAAATATATAAGAACTGAAGACAAAGTATTCACACTCAAGGTTGCTCGACTGTGGAATGAGCTGCCAGAGAAGATTTAATCAAAATAAAAATATGACAGCTTTTAGAATGTGTGGTTACATCCATTTTGACAAAGCTTTCATATCATCACTGGAATAAAAAAGTAGAGGTGGGGGACAGAGAAGGGGTAAATTCTCTTAGAACCCAGGAAAACAGAGCAAAATACTCCTCTAAATTTACAATTTACCTCACTATACAGAGCTAAATTATTAAACATAGATACATACAAAAATGGATGCACTAGAAAAATGTAAGATAAATGAATATCGTACAGAATTAACTCTTTGCTTGAGCATTTAAGACAAGATTAAAAGGATCTACATTTGCAGGTGTTTTTAGCTGTTGACATTTTTGCAGTCTTAAGGTCAATTCTTGGGAAGTCACTCCATGGATATACTGGGGGCATAGTGTCCAGCAAACAGATTTATACATGCTTCCTATAGCAGGATGAATAAGACCGCAAATACACAGGAAATAGCATTTTATGGCATACAACTCATAATTACAGTGAAAACTTTGCTATAATTGTATTATACTTAAGACAGCAATCCATCAGGCCTATAAAGTATTGTTTCAAATGTGTTTTCTATATTAATTTTTAGAAAGCCAAAGAGATAATTGCTCCAGGCTATCCAAGTAAATTTCTATTCATGTTTGTACTTATGGCATGACTGTTATTGTTGTAGGTCTGCATTAGTGATTTCATTCACACTACAAATAATACAACACATAGTCCATGGGAGCAGCACTGATTCAAAAGCAAATTCTGGATGAAAAACACTTTCTGGGTCTTTCAGTCTGCACAGAGACATAAGGACATTTTAAAAATTGAGGTTGTGCTGAATTCACCATGTCTGTCTTGTGGCAACCATAGATATATGCAGCTAACTGGGATGGACTAAGACTTCCCTCTAGATCTGATCATCACCTCAAGTCTCTCTCGCTCCTGTGGCAGTAATCAGATCACAGCATAGCTGTCAAGTGTGGCTGCCAGCAGAGGGAAGCCTAGAAAAAAAGAGAAGGGCTATGAGACCTGAAACAGGATGGAAAGTGTGTGGGGGGGGGGGGGGTGGGAAAGGGGGCCGCGAGAAAGATGGGAGAAGAGGAGAATTCTCTCTTTAATGCCAAAAAGCTAAAGAGCATGCAGTAAAAAAGAGCTCCTGCTTATTCCTCAGGGCTCAGTTATAGCATATGAGTGACTGCTTATGTTCTACAGTATAATACAAAATAGAGGTCAGAAAGAAGGCCTACCACCAGGCCTGGCTAAACACCAACACAGCACATCTGCAGATGTGTCAAAATGCAACCTTGCCATATCTTAGCGACTTTTTGTAATAGCCAAAGTTAAGCAACTTCAGTTTTCAGCATACTTCTAAGTAAGCAGCTTTGTGGTTAATGTGCTTGTATATGTTGTACCCTTGAGAGGATGGGGTGGGCTTCTCAGGAGTGAAGAAATCCCCCTCAGTATAGAACAACTAAGAGCAGTAGTTACACAGTATCTGGGTTGCCCAAGAGACTGAGAAAAGGGAACTGGATAAGTTCATGGGGGCTAAGTCCATAAATGGCTATTAGCCAGAAAGGGGTTAAGAATAGTGTCCCTAGCCTCTGCTTATCAGAGGATGGAGACGGATGGCAGGAGAGTGATCACTTGATCATTGCCTGTTGGGTTCACTCCCTCGGGCACCTGGCACTGGCCACTGTCGGTAGACAGATACTGGGCTAGATGGACCTCTGGTCTGACCCAGTACGGCCTTTCTTATGTTCTTATGTTCTTTAAATGTGTGCATGAGTGTTATGAGTGGAAAGCCCCTGACCAAGGAATGACCCATTAGGTGGTCAAGGCACAGGACTGGTAACAGGGAGCCCAGGAGTGCCAATCAAGAAAGGGGAAGTGATCGGTCGAAGACAGCTCCGAATCAGGATGAAGGGGGACGTTCTCTCAGAGTGCCTCGGCCTAACTGATTCATCAATAAAAGAAGATCTGACTTGGTAAATGGGGAGGAACGCCAACATTGACACAAGTGGGTTGGGTGCACACCTGAAGTTTCCTCACCCCTCCAGTTTCGGCACCTGAGCTGACTTGGACCTGGCCAGTCTAAAGTTAGCTCTGTGTCTACTAAAAATGAATGTGGTGAGTCGGTGGCTGTATGAGGGTAAGAGTGTTGTTCTTTGTATCTTATGCTTTGTTCTCTGTTGTATGACCTAAGTAAATGAGCTGGGCTTTATTTGCTTTGCATTGCTGCTATGTATGTTTGGAGTCGGAGGCCTATGAGAGTAAGCAGGAACTCCTCGTCTTTGGTTAAACCTCGTGGCCTACTGTTTCCTATGTGCAGTATTACTAAACTGCCTACTGCTTAATATTAATGGATTGCTGCTCGACCTCTCCTAAATTTGTATACATATTCTGTCAATAAAAGTTACATAAAAGGTGATCAAAACTAAAGGAGTGTCCAGTGTCTCTTTCCCCACCTTTAGACCCCGCATAACACTTGCTGCTCATTTATAGCATATTAAGCAACCAATGAGCAAAGTCAGTGCAGGAAAAATAAAAGAAAGCTGTAAGTGAAGGACACAGTGAGTATGGATTAAGCCCCCAGAAGCCCTAAAGATTACAGTAAACATGGAGAGCAACTGGTAGGTATTTAAGCAGACATTTTTGCTGCACCTAAAGCCATGAGAGCAAATAGGTGGGGTGCGTAAAGAGTTGCCATGGTCATAAATACAGCGGGGGTTCAAACACCTGAGATAGAAAACTCAATCCTATTTTCTATGGAAGGTAATTGAGGCAATCTCAACAACTGGATGCACACTAGCCTCTGTAAGTAAAAGGAACTATATGAATGCTACATAGCTTACTGACAAATACAGAAGTTTGGAGAAACCTTTGGTACTTATGTCAATCAGGAAATTAAAAGAAATCAGTCCTGCAGTCCTGGGGTCATGTAAATCTCTTTGATTAGGTAGTCATAGAATCATAGAATAATAGGGATGGAAGGGACCTCACGAGGTCATCTAGTCCAACCCCCTGCTAAAAAGCAAGACCACTCCCACTAAATCCCCCCAGCCAGGGTTTTGTCTAACCAGGCCTTAAATATCCCCAAAGATGGAGATTCTAGCACCTCTCTTGGTAGCCCATTCCAATCCTTCACCACCCTCCTAGTGAGAAAGATTTTCCTAGTCCATGTCATGAACAGCAGAAGATAAGAGACGGTCACAGTTAACCCTGGAAGATACAGTTAAAATCTGTCAGGCTATTTCACTAACAGAAAATCATATAAGAATCTTTGAATAAAGTCCTACAAAAAAGCAGCCAGTAACTAGAATAGTAATACTTAACAGGGACATCATCCCAGTGTAACCAAAAAATAAACATTTACAGAAAAATACACAAATACTATAGAAATACTATATGCACACAAATTCCAAAGGGGTAGCCGTGTTCGTCCATTGTAGAAAGACAACAGAGTCCTGTGGCACTTTTAAAGACTAACAGATTTATTTATTGCATGAGCTTTCGTGGGAGAAAATCCCACTTCGTCAGACGCTTTGAAGATGGGAAAGTTACAGAATGGGAGGAAATTAAATGCAGGGGAGTGTATGACATAGGATCAGGTCAGGCTGTAACAGCAAATCAAAATAGGTGTTAGGATTCAAACACTGGGGAACAGCACATAGAGGAGGGTGAGGTCAAATCACTTGTTGTAATGAGAGAAAAATACATAGTCCCTGTTTAACTCCAAGACAACTGAGTCAAATTTGCATATAAATTCGAGTTCTGCAGTTTCTCTTTGAAGCTGTGATTTGTTATTCATCTGTTTCAACACAGCTATTAACAAGTCGTCAAGGGAGTGAGCAGGGAGATTGAAGTGTTCCCCTATTGGTTTTGTAGTGTTGCAATTTCTGATGTCAGATTTGTGTCCATTTATTCTTTGGCGCAGAGACTGTCCTGTTTGTCCAATATATAAGGCAGAAGGGCATTTCCGGCACATGATGGCATAAATCACATTGGTGGACGAGCAGGTGAACGAGCCCTTGATGGAGTAGGTGGCTTGATTAGGCCCTGTGATGGTGTCATCAGTGTAGATATGAGGGCAAAGTTGGCAGCGTGGTCTGTTGCAGGGCTGTGTTCCTGCTTTAGTGTTTCTGTTGTGTGATCTGTAGTTGCTGGTAAGTATCCTTTTAAGGTTAGGGGGCTGTCTGAAAGCAAGGAGAGGTCTGTCTCCTAAGGCTTGAGAGAGTGAGGGATCATCTTGTAAAATAGGCTGTAGATCTTTGATGATGTGTTGAAGAGGTCTGGCTTGGGGGTTGTAGGTGGTGACCAGTGGCGCTCTGTTGTTGTTTTTCATGGGCTTCTCCTGAAGTAGTTTACTTTTGGGTACCCATCTAGCTTTGTCAATTTGTTTCTTCACTTCTGCAGGTGGGTACTGTAGTTTTAAGAATGCCTGGTAGAGATCCTGAAGGTGTCTGTCTCTGTCTAAAAGTCAGAGCAAATGCGGTTATATCTTAGGGCTTGACTGTACACAATGGATCGTGTGGTGTGTCGAGGATGAAAGCTCGAGGGATGTAGGTAACTATACCGATCAGTAGGTTTGCGGTATAGGGAGGTCTTTATGTGCCCATCGCTAATTTGCACTGTAGTGTCCAGAAAGTGGATCTCTTGTGTGGAGTGTTCTAGGCTAAGTTTGATTGTGTTGTGGAAATTGTTGAAATCTCTATGGAAATCTTCAAGGGCATCTTTACCATGGGTCCAGATGATGAAGATGTTATCAATATAGCATAAGTAAAGTAGAGGTGCTTTGGGATGAGACGTGAGGAAACGTTCTAAATCGGCCATAAAGAGGTTGGCATATTGTGGGGCCATGCGGGTACCCATAGCAGTGCCACTGGCTTGAAGGTATAAATTATCTTCACATCTGAAATGGTTGTAGGTGAGTACAAAGTCACAGAGGTCAGCCACAAGTTTAGCTGTGTCATCATCTTGGATAGTTCTTCTAATAGCTTGTAATCCATCCTTGTGTGGGATGTTAGTGTAAAGAGCCTCTACGTCCATAGTGGCCAGGATGGTATTTTCTGGAAGACCGTCAATGGATTGGATTTTTCTCAGGAAATCTGTAGTGTCTCTCAGATAGCTAGGTGTGTTGATAGCATAGGGTTTTAGGAGAGAGTCCACATAGCCAGATAATCCTGCTGTAAACATGCCAATGCCTGAGATGATGGGGCGTCCAGGTTTTCAGGGTTTGAAAAAACCTTGAGCTACAGAAAAACTCCCTTAGTTAGAGTGAAATGGTAGGTTTCACACCCTCTTTGTGGTTCAGTCACTAGAAGACAATGTTATTTATCAACAAAACTACACACAGCTAGTGCACTACATCAGGAGTGGAAAAGCAGAGCATATATTTTGCTCACTCTGGACCTAATACAGCAGGAAATAACAGATCCAAAATGTATTGCAAATACTGGACAAGTACAGTGTAGCACGATATCCAGAATGTGGGTAAAATCTATTTGGAGAAAGGGCAGAGTCAAGAGGTTTGCCAAGGAATAGCAGAAGAGCTCAGCAACTGAATTAGATTAAATAATTTTATAAAGAAACACAGACATTTAAAGAGCAACATCCTTAGCACAAATAGTATTGTCTGTAGAATTAGAAACAACTAACTAGGATATGAACTTCTTGGAGCAGGAGTCATAGTTACACTGGGGTAACTAGACAAACTTAATTGGCTTTACTAGAGATACTCCAAATGTGTTACTGCAATCCATCTGGACATTAGATTTTAATATGATTTTCAATAATAACTTGGGTCAAATTCAGTTTCACTGGTCTAAGTGAACCAATTTCACTGAAGCTATTGAACCTGATGGAACAGCATTAATGTCAATGCAATTGCACTCTGTTTTTAACTAGTCTCAGCTTCACCTCTTGTCTGTCAGCTTACATCAACATTTAGTTTAAAATAAAGTATTATCTGTTCTCTTAGCCAACAGAGGAAACCCATGCAGGCCAATGAATGTATCTGAGTCAAGTAGTGATTGTACCCAGCTAATAACTATTTATTCAGGATTGATATCCAGCATAGTGCCATGAAAATTCCAAATTCTGGAACTTTTTTGATATGTTATCTTAGAATGAATAGGTTTGTTCAAATGTTTTTAAAAGGAATCTTACATTGGGTTTGTGGAGAAATTGATAGGCAAATAGTAAGAAAGCTTTATCCTCCTTCAATCTTTTTATTTTATTTTATATAATTTTTTTTATTTTTTATTTTTATTTTTTTAGAAGAAGAAGAAGAAGAAGAAGAAGAAGAAGAATTAAATTTGAGATCAACCTTGCTATGCATGTAGCTCATGACAGAGAGTGGGTAATTTGCTTTGGATCTGAGAGTTTTATATAAAATGTTTAATTACCTTTTCCCTGATGAAGGTATGCTGCTGTATTAATCATGGAGCTAGAGTTCCTTCTTCCTCTCTGTTGCTTTTCTGTAAGAAGCAAGGTGGGAAAAAATATATTTCTTGATTTTTGGCCTACTTCTCCTTCCAATTAAGCTCTCTAGCTTAGAAGTCAGCCCTTTGTAGTGAGGACAATGAATTGGGTGCGAAAGTCTAAGGCCACTTCCTAACATTCACTGCTCTTCAGTACTAACAGGAACCCAAATTAACAATTTGTGGGTGTTTCATTGGACCTTGAAAGCTGCTCCTCTCCAGTATAATGAAACCTAATAGCAAAGCTAATTCTTCTATTTTTTCTAAGGAAATAAAATGCTTCAGGTCATTAGTTCAAAATTTCAACACAGAGTACTCCAGTTTAATTGGAGATTAATGTGGCTAGAAGAGACTTTTAGTTGTAATGATGAATGCAGGATTTAGATGAATAGGAAAGATGTGGAATTGTTCATCTCTTAGCAACCTTCCAATACCAGGACTCTAGAAACTATTTCTGAAATATTTTCACTGAGTTTTTCTTCCTCAAAGCTATTTATGTTCTTTTAAATCCATGTGTTTCTCCCACCTTTAACTTGTCAGCTATTGATACTAGGTATATTTGTTAAACCTCAATTCTAAAGTTTAAAAAACCATGGAATTTCTAAGTTCAGACCCAAAAGGCCTTTTTGACATAAAGCCATATAACTAGCTTACACAATTAAATCTTGAGACCAAGTCAAAATTGTTTGTAAGTTCTTCAGCCTCCTACTTCAATCCTAGAATTGAACAGTCTACAATTCACAAAAAAATATTATTGTAGCTGGAAAAAACTCCATGGAGAAAAATTCTAAAGTAACTATATGTATTTATTAAGTGTAGGATTTGGCCCTTGATTCTTAAATAGAAGCATTAGTGTACTCATGTGATTTGCAGTTCTGGCAACAAATTGTGTTCCACTGATTTCAGCAGGAAATGGATATAATTTTGCATCACTTCTTCCTCCCTCTGAAAGGGGAAGAGTAAGAGAACTCTTGTTTAAGCCTTGATATCAGTGTTCTCAACTTCTACTTGAACAGCGTACATGCTATCTGTATTGAGAGAAGAAAACCACTGGACAAACAATAAATAGCTGTTGCCTTACATACTAAGTGTTCCAGTGGAAGAAAACCAATAAAGGCTGATCCAGCATCCGTTGAAGTCAATAGAGATCTTTTGGTGGGATCTGGATCTGAACCTAGAACAACAGCGCACTTCCCTACAGCAAGACAACCAAATCTCAGTAGTTAAGAACCCAAGGTATCAGGATCAGCAATCAAACTGCTGAAGTTAAAACACTTTGATAAATTAATTTCAGACTTCAAAAGTACCATCAGATGCCAAAATTATTTGCTAAGTGGCAATAGCACGTTCAGTGTGATGTTATGTTCTATGAATAGAGAAGTTAGATAAAATCTTCATGCTGGAAAATTGAAATTCTCTTCCTGGAAAGTTGGAAGGTAACCCTACATTTCTTAAAATTCAGAATGTTAATAAACACATAGAACTCCAACACACTAAGAAACAAAGAGGGCTGCTTCCTAAAACAGAGATGCACAGATCAACCTACCTCTCTAGGCTGGCTGGCTATAAAATCACTGTTGCTTGCACACTTCCCTACAGAGCCTCCTATAGCCAGCAAGCAAGTTGAGGAGGAAAAACCTGAAATTTAAAGTAAGCACCTACAATTTTAACAACTACATATAGCATAAAACACAGAAGAAGACATGGCCCATAGAATAATCTAGATGGCCCCTTTTTATGCAAGCAGTTATCCAATGTTTGCGTCCAAACGGGCTGTATTCCATAGAATGAACCTCTGACAATGGAATTGGTATCTCTGATGCTATTCTGCTTATTCACAAAGAATATAAAAATTCCTCCTTCCCTGAGTCAGGGGCAATCAAACAGCAGGCGATAGTTTCTTGGCTCACAGCTCCAAACCCCTTCAGTCAGCATGCAATCCAAAAGCTCTCTCTAGGCTTTCCTCAGGACCATGCTAACACTGTTTGTTCAGGCTGAGTTTGGCTTTTCGCTCCTCTGAGTCTGTGTTATTTTTCCTGCCTCTCTATCACTCTGTGTTTCTCTCTCACACAAAAACAGGTGCACAGAGCCTCCACTACAAAATTATCCAGCCAGACCCCTCTTCCACATAGTTCAAATTCATGAACACCCTCACATGTGCCTATTTTGGGTGGTGTCATGGACCTGGGTTTAGTGTAAAGGCTGCTATTGTTTCATAAAGAATCTTAAGCATTTCTTGCATATCTCTTAAATGAAAGGCAGTGATTACCCCTGTAACACTGGTAAAACCAAGTGTCTGCTCTTGCCCAGTCCTTAATCTTCCACTGAGCACTGACAAATTCATAGCTAGAAACCAGACAACTCACATATATGTTAATATTGTTCAAGACAAGTGTTAGACTTGTAAGGTAGTGTTTAGATTCCATAAAATGTTTGTAAGTTGCTGCATGCATTAATCTTTCTTATAATATCTGTATTCCATGCTATGAGGTACCATATAATTTTATGTTATAATTATAAAAACGCCTATTTTGAACTTGTGAACTCAGACAGGAAGAATGGTTCCACACCCTCATCCAACAGGACTATCAAAATTAAGTAGGCCATTATAGGACAAAAACGTTGCTAATTGCTTCATCCACCAATAGAGACGTACGCACAGAAGGTCTCATTCTATTTGTTTGAGTGCTGGAAAAGGGAAATAAAGATAGTGGACATGCAGATTTTTCATTTCTTTGCTGTTTGGTTTACAGCTTTTTCCTTGTTAATAAATCCTGAACGAGTTTAGTATAGGATTGGCTACCAGAATTACCTTTGGTGTGAGATCTAAGGTAGGAATTAATCTAGGGTAAGGGGCTGGGAACACCCTGAATATTTTGTGATTTTTGGTGTAAGTGATCATTTATTACTAAATCCAGCTTGCCTAAATGATAAAATAGATTGGAGAGGCAATGGTGATGGTTTGTTACTCCATGGTAAAACTGTTACAATAATCCAGGATTTACATTGTTACTGGGTTGGTGAAATCTATTTATACCACCAATTTGGGGTATCTGTGCTGCATTTGACAGTGTTCTCTCGTGAGCCATTCCATATAGTGTGACAATCCCCAAAAGTTCTAACAACATTTTCCCCAACCCAGAACACCACAAATGCAAAGTTCCATGAATTTGCAGAGGAAGGTTATCATATCATAAAGTTATTATAGGTTATCATATTTTTCCTCTCTTGTCTGCAGTAGATCATGTCTATTGAAACTGAATGCAAAATTCTTATGGGTTCTAGTAACAGCACGACTGGACCCACGATGGGTTTAACAACAGAACTTCTAATTTAATCTTGGCAGAAAAAAATGTGTCTTCTGTAGGAATTTGAATGAATAGTGGGTGGTAACTGTATGACTCAAATGCCAAGATAATTTGGTTAAAGTATGGCATAATGTTGCCACCTTCTCTTCATTCAAATTCCAACTGAAGCCTTTCCCGTGGAGCCTTCAATTCTTTGAACTGCCTTTGCAAAATAGTGCATAACATCAGACAATCCAAGAAGTTCGTCTCCAAGGAGTTAATAGAGGTTTTCACTCCATCTTACAACATTGGTCTTGACAGTGGTCTTAAAATGACAGTGGTCTTTAAGCATCTTCTTCAATAAATTCAGTGCATGTATCCTGCATTTTCCCTTTTCTTTCCTGAGCCGATTCCACTTGGCCCAATCATCCCCTCACTTTCAGATATTTTTGTTAGGGAAACTGTGGCATGGGAAAAACAAAGCCATAAAAACTCCTGTCCTGAATCCCATGATGGCCAGTCACAGAGCATGTATGTGGATTTCTGAATATCATTTGTACTATCAACACAAGAACTAAAGTATAAAATTATATTGAAAGATTAACCTCCACAAGAGGATTCTGAATAAAATCTATTACCAGCATTTACTGTATTTTTCAGACCATAAGACGCACTTTTTTTCCCCCAAAAGTGGGGGGAAAATGAGAGTGCGTCTTATAGTCCGAATGCTGTCCAGCAAGCAGTGTTCCCGCCAGGGGGCGTTGCTGGATAGCAAAAAGATCCAGGGCTGTGGCCCTCCAGCCCACTCCCTGCTAGCCCCCACCCCCTGGCCAAGCCACTAGGCCGCTCCCCCAGTTCACAACCCCACACACAAACAAACCCACACCCCTGCCGGACGGGGCAGGCTCGGCTGGGGTTGGCCCCCCTGTGACGCTGTCAGGATTTAAGGAACTATTTATGATATTATTTTGTATTAATATGTGATGCTGTCAGGGTTTAAGGAACCATTTATGATATTATTTTGTATTAATATTTTATGATTGTTATAATCCATAGGAACTATGCCATGTTTGGTGTCAATAGAAAGGTAATAATTTGTGGGGAATGATTATATAGTTTATGTGTAGGATTTGTATTCATATTAGAAGTTAGGAATATGATTGTTATATTTTAACTTGTATAAGGCTGGGAAAATTCCCCAGACTGAATGTCTACCTGGCCATTGTCTCCTTAATGGCCCATTAAGGAAGCTCCCCAGTATAATGGGCCGAAGAAGAAAACCTGTTGAGCCACTAGGACTTAAACATGTCTCTGGAACTATTCCTCTGAGACTGAACAAAGGATTGAGGCCCACCCTGGTGCTGGGTGTTTACCAGAGGAAGAAGCCTGCAAACTCCAGAGGAACAAACCTGCAAACTGCTTTTCATGAACTTTAAATCATTTGTATGTATGTGATTCGCTTTGACCCTTTAACATCTCTCATATTTGCTTCTTTTCTTCTCTCTTTCTTTTTCTCTTCTTCGCCTTCCTTTCTCTTTCCTTCCTTTTCTCTTCTTTGCCTTCCTTTCTCTTCCCTTCCTTTTTTCTTCTATTTAGTTTACCGGTACTATTTGGTTCAGAGTATTTTTTTCTTGTTTTCCTGCTCTAAAAACTGGGTGCGTCTTATGGTCAGGTGCGTCTTATGGTCCGAAAAATACGGTAACCGTCCTTACTCATCAGCATCAACTTATCGCTTCTGAAAATTCATTTATATAAACATTCTGAATTGTTTAGCATCTGTGAAAACTGTTCTGTTCATACAAATCCCCATTCTCTCAGTCTCCTTTAAGAATTATAATCAATTCACAGAAATTAGATCTGACTTCCTCCACGTCAGTGAATTTCTTTCCTATTAAACTTTTGGAGACTTCAACCTAGAATTAAACTGACACTTAACCACATGCAGGATATTATCAAGGGATTTTACTATGTTTAATATATGCAAAACATGTGCCAATATGCTGCTTGCCAATGTGTTAAAACTTTCTACTGGTAGATTAATAGATACAGTATACAGTGTGCAAGGCATATTTATAGAGTGTAGAATTATGCTAAAAATTGTATATTATCTTTGGCCACTTTATTTTGAATTTTAGTTTATTCAAATAAACCATGCAGTTATTGCATGGAATAGTAAATAATGAAAATACAATCTGTATTTCCAATTCCTTGAAAATATATACTATAACATTACTGTAAATCTCACTGTAATATGAATTGGAAATTAATGGAATGAGATATTTTTTAAATGGTGGAGAAGGTAATGCTCCTGTGAAAATGATTTGTATATTCCATAATTTGATCCTATAATCATTATTTTCACCTCTCTATACTACTTGTTATATATACTCTGAACACTGCAGAAAACAGTCCTTCAGATGTCTGTGAAGTAGTTGTCATAAATAACAAATGAAGATGTAAGTCTGAAAACATATATAACTGAAGAGTATTGTGGTTGTTTTGTACATATTTTTTGCAGAACGGTATGCCTTTCATTTTCTGGCTAAAGAAATAGACCGCAGTCATGGTAAATGCACATTTCTGTACAGTTTGATTGATTTTACATTAAGCTGAAAACACCTCATTTTAAAACTTACTTTGAATGATGTATTTTTATACATCCTTTGAGTTTTAATTTACATTGATTTTCTCTAAAATTGAAAATATCTAATATTAAAATCTACTTTGAATGAGAGTTTCCGTTCATTATAACAGAACGCCAAGAAAACAAAATAGCAATTTAAATAACCATTTTAACATCAAAGTAATGAAGCTCTCTAATTACTTCTTGGGGCCTGAATCAAGTTTAAAAACATTTTCAGGGTTTCAAGGCTTCTGAGGTATAGAAATTTGACATATTTTCTTCACATTAACTTTTTTAGATGAATGTATTGTTGTGAAAAGGGTCTATGTAGATTGGAGAATTTGATTTCTCCACTAGGTGTTACCCAGGCAATAAAAGCTTCCCTTCACTTTCTTAAGTTCCTCATTTTCAAAGCATCTGATGAAGTGGGATTTTCTCCCACGAAAGCTCATGCAATAAATAAATTTGTTAATCTTTAAAAGTGCCACAGGACGCCTTGTTTGTTTTGCTGAACTAGACTAACATGGCTACCCCTTTGGAACTTCTTCACTTTCTTAGGCATTGTACTTCAAATCATACTGAAGGGTGAACTGTCAAGCTGGAGGGAGGTTACCAGTGGAGTCCCTCAGGGATCTGTCTTGGGACCGATCTTGTTCAACCTTTTTGTTACTGACCTTGGCACAAAAAGTGGGAATGTGCTAATAAAGTTTGCGGATGACACCAAGTTGGGAGGTATTGCCGGTACGGAGAAGGATCGGGATACCATACAGGAAGATCTGGATGACCTTGTAAACTGGAGTATCAGGAACAGGATGAAATTTAATAATGGGAAGTGCAAGGTCATGCATTTAGGGACAAACAACAAGCATTTTTCCTATAAGTTGGGGACGCATCAGTTGGAACAGACTGAGGAGGAGAAGGATCTGGGAGTACTGGTTGATCATAGGATGACTATGAGCCGCCAATGTGATGTGGCTGTGAAAAAAGCTAATGCGGTTCTAGGATGTATCAGGAGAGGTATTTCAAGTAGAGACAGGGACGTGTTAGTGCCACTGTACAAGGCACTGGTGAGACCCCATCTGGAATACTCTGTGCAGTTCTGGTCCCCAATGTTTAAAAAGGATGAATTCAAATTGG
>ML685779.1:20434138-20452561 GCA_007922175.1 Pelusios castaneus
TATTAATAGAAAATAATATCCTAAATGGTTCCCTAAATCTGGACCCCCCCCCACAGGGGGCTGCCCCGGGCCCGGGGGGGGGGGGGGCATGCCAGCCTCCCCCTGTGCCCCCCCACCAGCAGGGAGGGCATTAGTATAGTCCTGGGGTAGCCCTAACTCGACTTAGGGACACCCCATGTCTACACTGTCTTAATTCGACTTTAAAAAGTTGAATTAAGCCTTAAATCGAAGTAAGTCTAGGTTTAATAAAGTCGACTTAATTTTCATTAAGTCGACTTAAGCAAGCTGCTTAAGTCAACTTAAGAAAACTGTAGTGTAGACACAGAGTAAATTAGTTGACTTAAGCAAGCTTAAGTCGACTTAATTTACAAGTGTAGACACATCTTCTGAGGCAGAATCCTTTGAAATGCTATTTATAACCACCTGCTAGCTACAGAACAATCATGGGATTGTTGCAGTCACTACTTGTGCTTATAATGCATTTCCAGTGCCTCATTCTTGGGCCATGGCACTCGATTCACACAATTGTATAATGTGACGTGACAATTCAATGCAGAAAGTATTTTTAAACTGTAACTTTCCTTCGGATGTTCTAAGGAGTGACTTTTAAAGGAGATTGTCTATTTTCATTTCAGACAAACTTTAGATGACGGCACCACTGTAATCACAGGCTTGCCAAAGGCTACCGTGATAGAGCAGGGATGGATTCTGATTTATATTATATCCACACTGTGATCAGGAGCTCTGACTGCAGAACCTACCTGACAAACCCTAATCAAGCTATCCCACTGAAATTTGCAATGAAGCCACAGAGTCATGGGCGCAACTCCCCAAGTACGCTCGCAGGCTATGTCTACACTTTCACTTTTAAGTCAACTTAGTGTGTCTACACTTAAAATTAAAGTTGACTTAAAGGGGAACTTACAAAGTCGACCTAGAGCATCCACACTGATCCTAACTCCCCAGCTTCCCCCATCTTCACTCCACCCCCCTTCAGCCCCCAAACCCCCTCCACACCTCCCCAGGCCCCTCTGTCCCTAACCCCCACTCATCCCCCAACCTCCTCCATCCCTCCCCAGCCCCCCACCTAGTCCCCCTCCAGCCATCCATAATCCCCTCCACCCCTCCCCATCCCCCACCAGTCTCCTTGTCCCCATGTCCCCTCCACCCTTCTCCAGGCCTCTAACTCCATCCATCCCTCCCCAGCTCCCCACCCAGTCCCCCTCCAGCTGCCCATAGTCCTCTCCACTGTTACCCAGCCCCTACCCAGTCTTCTTCTCCTCATGCCCCCTCCACAGGCCTCTAACTCCATCCATCCCTCCCCAGCCCCCCACGAAGTCCCCACTCCTGCCGTGCATAGTCCCCTCCACCACTACCCAGACTCCAGCCAGTCTCCTTGTCCCCTCCACCCCTCTCCAGGCCTCTAACCCAGCCAGTCTCCTTGTCCCCTCCACCCCCTTACCTGGCCGGAGGCTCGGAGCTGCAGGGACGGCCGGCAGAGTCGCTTCTGGGCCAGGCCACTCCCACCCTGAGCACACTCTGTCTGAGCATGCTCAGGGTGGGAAATTTGAATCTCCCCAGCCTGGCCGCAGCAGGAGTCTGCGGCTTCGCTGGGGCCCTGGGTGGAACGCAGCGTTCTGCCTGGGTGCACATGTGCCTGCTGGGGAAAATAGATTCGGGGCTCAGGATTTTCTACCCGGGGCTGGCGCCCTGCCAGCCCGACGACAACAACACGTCTGGCCCCAGCCCTGAGCCTGCCTGTTCCGCAATGGGGGAACTGGACGCAGCGCTGCCCGCGGATGCAGCAGGGCCGGGGACCGGGTAAATGACCTTGGTGGGCCGTATCCGGCCCGCGGGCCGTAGTTCGAGGACCCTTGGTATACACACTCCATCCCCCAGAGTAAAGGGATCGATGTGTTAGAATATTTAGTTAGCAACATCCTATTTCGAGGTACTAAATGTATTCTATTTCTGGTCTGTTGTGAATGTAATGGGCCATTCAATATGTTGGCAGGAGATATTAGTATGGGAATGATAATGGGACCTTCCAATCCATATATTTTTGTTGGAGGGATTCAAAAAAGCTTTTTTCAATTATTCTACACCCAAATTATACCTGCAAGGAATTTAAACATTTCTAGAATGAACAGTTCTACACTACTGTATAGTAGTTTTGGACTATCTCATTGCTCTAGCTGTTTTAGAGATTCTCATTATTGAAAGACATGTAGAAATTGCAATATCTAAAATACCTAATAATTCTACCTAAGGGTATAATATTGGGAAAATATCTGATGTTCACTGTTAATTACTAATTGCCTCCTCTACCCTCTTTGGCAGTTTGAGAAACCTGGAGTTACAGGACAAAATTCCATTTCTGATTCATTGTCTACTTAGACCATTTTAGACAGGCATTTCCAGATGAATTTGTCAAATACAGTGCATAAAAGATACTCTAAATGGATTAACTAAAGTAAGCTTTAATAATAATTGAAATTAAATGAATAGCGTTATGTCACTTAGATTAGATTTAGAGAGACTGTACAAAATATCTTTCATTGAGCAGACCTGCCAACTTGAAGGTATATATTCAGTTTAAATTAAAAATTGGCAGTAGAGGTTTGTTGACTAAATAAATTTCAGTTAGCAAGCACTAAATATTTGCCCTTAACTAGGAAAGGATAACATTGCTCGTGATGAATTTCAGGGAGGCTTATAGGTCACTGTTATTCACATTTATTGTGTAACATCTGTTAGTCTTTAAAAGTGCCACAAGACTCTGTTGTCTTTCTACAATAGACTAACACGGCTACCCCTTTGGAATATGTCTTGTTTATGAGGCAGTTCATCCAGTGGTACCCAGCAGAAGGTCTGGGTACACTACAGTGGGCACATTGTTTATTTCAAAGAAGCATATCAAATCATTACAAAACTGATTTCATTTCCTCATTTTTGTGCTTCATTTTATGTATTTTATATATATATATATATATATATATATATATATATATATATATATATATATATTTCTCCTCAGTGGGGTCTCCTTTTCTGCTTGTATATCAGCTGGAAGTAAGATGCTTATGTATATCAGCTGGAAGTTGATGACTCATGGGAGGAATATCTGATTTTAGCTCTTGTGGAAAGACTATATAGCTGGGAATTTGAGAGACTTTGCTTTTAATAAGATGAATGTTTCCCCTTTCTTCCCTCACCTATGGAGCTTACTGTTTTTTCTGTGAGCCAGCTCAACTAGTCTTTTCCTGTGTAGCTAAGGGGATGAAAATATAGTTTTACTGCAACAAAAATGTCTGGAAGAAATTTGATTACAAATCTAATTGAAGCCCATGCTTTGGCTCCAGTTGCCATAGCAACAAGACCTCACCTCTTCAGTAAGTAGCCAATGGAGTCTGGGGTAGGGTGCCAAAAGTCTTCTGAAGCAGTCAAACACCAGGGCTTTACATTAGCAAGATGGAGACTAAAACGCTGTGGAAAGGCAGCATATAGTTTGGGAACATCAGTGCTCTGGAGGAGCGCTGGACCTCTCAGCTTATTTTCTGTGAGTTCCAATACCTTAGATTCTATATTCTGCCCTGCTTAGAAGCATTTGTGGATATAGGTAACCTTCTGCACTATTTAGTATAGGCTGCTGAAATCTCACTGTTCCTGACAGAGACTCACTGCTTCCTGAGAGGGCTCCACCCTATCCCAGTGCATTGTTCCTATCCTTTAAGCCATCATTGCAGTGACTGGTTTACGCTCTTTAACTGCACATGTATGTTTATTGGCTCCTTAGATAAAGCATTGCTCTCATTAGTGTAAATGGTTACTTTGACTTTCCCTGTATGATCTCATGTGGGGATCAAATTTTGCATTAAAAATGCAATGCTTTCCTCAAGTAGAGAGACACCCATTTTTAAATCTGGCATCAGAATTATTCTCCTGGGCTATGTCTACACTTACCAAAGTTAGTTTGAATTAGTTGATTTTAGCTAATTTTAGTTATTTAGTTAATTAGTTAGTTTTAGTGTGGCCCCCTGGAATTGTAGTTTGAACTAAGCAAGTGCCATGCATTAGTCAGTTGCATTAAGTTCAATGTGGAGGTTAGTTCGAACTAAGCAGTTAGTTCGAACTAACATGGCCACATTGACTTAATTTGAACTAACTAGTTCGACTTAAGCGTTAGTTTGAAAGGTGTAATCGAATTTATTAGTTTGAATTAATGAAAGCGTAGTGTGGCCACGCCTTAAGTTAGTTCGAATTAGGTTTCCTTACTTTGAGCTAACTTGCCAGTGTAGACATAGCCCTGGAGAGCTCCCATAAATTTCAGTAGATCTATGGCTCTTGTTTAATCTCTGAAGACAATTCTCCAGAAGAGAGCAATCTAGCCCAGAGGCAAAAGGGTGGAGTGTGTGAGGGATAGATATTACACATTATTATCAGTGCATATTTATTTTGTAACTAACTCCTATATTTTAATTGTAGCTATTTTTAATGATCTGCACATGAGAAAAATCCTGATCTGTGATTGCCTGATAACAATTTTGAGATTAGTCAATTTGAGATCAATTTATAGCGTTCCTCAATTCAGAGGCAGGATGGTTTACTGGTCAGGGCACTAGTTTAGGACTTGGAGACCTTGGGTGAAATCCTTGCTGTACCACAGATTCCCTGCATGAGTTGGACAATTTCCTTGGACAGTGTGCCTTAGTTAGGCATCTGTAAAATGGGGATAATAGCACTTTCCTACCACACAGATATGTTGTGAGGAACAATACATTTTAAAATAGGGCAGTTCTTGGATAACATGGTGATGAGGCTCACAAAAGTGTCTCAGCCAGCAGGCACTAATGCTGAAGCCCAGAATAAGAGAAACTGTTCAGACCCTTTATACAGATGAGTAAATTCTAACTGTCTGAAGTAATCAGTTTCTTACTGACAAGCCAGTCAGAAGACATACTAGAATTCGATGGAGAAAGGTAATTTTGTTTCAAAATTTGATTTAATTCCAATATGGAATAAACCCAAAAAGTCTCTGAAAAATTAAATGGAGCAAATGGCTTTGGGGCAATCCATCTTGAAGGGTACCTGGGCAGGCGAGATGGCAGGAAATCAGGCATGTTTCTTACAGAATTCTGCCTAAATTCCACTGAAACCTTATCAGGTTCAAACCTTCTCCATGGATCATTTTATTTTTCAACAAGTTGTTAAATTTCAATGAATCATCAATTTTTTCTGACCAGCTAAATTTCTGTATCCAGACCGGATCATAATAATCAATTTTGGCCTCTGGATGTCTGTCTTCATCTCCCATTTCGAATGCTAGCTCCAAAGGAAAAATTATTACACTGTTCATGATCATTATGGAATGATTGCCGGATATCTCACATGAAGACGCTATGGCTGCATCCACACTTGTAAATTGTCGACTTAAACTTGCTTAAGTCAACTTAATTTACCCTGAGTCTACACTACAGTTTCCTTAAGTCGACTTAAGAAAAATAAAGTCGACTTAATGAAAATTAAGTCAACTTTATAAAACCTCATTTTAATTCAACCTAAGGCTTAAATTGACTTTTTCAAGTCAACTTAAGCCAGTGTAGACCTGGAGTAGCCCTAAGTCGATTTAGGGCTACTCCAGGACTCCACCAATGCCCTCTCTGCCGGGGGGGGGGGGCCGGGGGGGCCCGGCACGCCCCCCCCCCAAGGGCGGGGAGAGCCCTGCCCACCCCGCCCCCATGCCCCGCCAGAGTCCCCGTCCCCCTTTGCCCCATTGTACCCATGTACAATGGGGCAAAGGCTGAGCCCCTAGCACTGGGCAAGGGGTGCCCTCCCTGCCCCTGTGGACCTGCCCTAGGTCCCCCTAGCCCCTAGAAGTTGACCTAGGTGTTCAATGTGGATGCTGTAGGTCGACTTTGTAAGTTCCCCCAAGTCAACTTTAAATGTAGGTGTAGACGCACTAAGTCGACTTAACTAAATCGACTTAAAGTCAACTTAGTCAAGTCTACTTAGCTAAAGTTGAGCTATATTTACAAGTGTAGACATAGCTTGTGAATGTACAAAATGTAATAATTTTAATGTGATAAACTGGGGCGATGTATATACAGTGTATGAATTCTGATTGATATTGGGTTGTATTATGAAAAACTGCTGTATAGTGAATGCCTATATGTATCTGGATCCCCCATTGCTGACAAGCTATACCAGGTACATAGCAAACAGAGATAAATGGAAATGTAATAATACTTAGGACTTATAAAGGTTATGCTAAAATGCAGCTAAAATCTTGGAAACCCAGTGTAGCTTCCCCTCTGAAGGCAGGAGGGATGGTAGAAGAAGAGGAAACATTATAAGGAGTAGAAAAAAGAGGTCAGGTGACCAGGATGGGGTTAAACACAGAAACACATGGGAACAGAAAGAACCAGCAATGAGTGGAAGCATGGGACCAGAGAGAGCAAGGTCACTGAAACTGGGTCAGTAGCTCCAGGTGGGGAAGAGTCCATCCAGCATGTAGCAGCCTTTTGAAGCAATAGAGGTCCTGTCCAATCTCCTGAGCCCAGGAACACTGGCGAACCAGAGTGCCATGGTGTCAGGAGCAAGCTGGAGCAGGAACATGCATTTAATGTTAATTGTTTTGTATCAGTTGTACTCTTCTATGCTTTATATGATTAAGTGTAAAAGAGCTTAAAGTGTTAGAGTGTGCTTGTGTTGAATGCTTTACAACTACTGCATGCCCTTAAAATATTTAAACTGTGTATGAGAAATTTCACAACTTTTGGGTGGAGTTGTGGGAAAGGGGTGTGTTTAATTAACTGGTGTATCCTGGTTGTAGGTGGGCTGAGGTGCTTAAGGCTTGCTTAAGTCGACTTAAGGAAAATAAAGTTGACTTAATGAAAATTAAGTTGACTTTATTAAACCACCTTTCTACTCAACCTAAGGCTTAATTCGACTTTTTAAAGTCGAATTAAGCCAGTGTAGCCCTGGGGTAGCCCTAAGTCGACTTAAGGCTACCTCAGGTCTACACCAATGCCCTCCCTGCTGGGGGGGTACAGGGAGAGCCTGGAATGCCCCCCCAAAGGGCAGGGCATGTGGGCAGGGTGTGACACTGTCTGGATTTAGGGAAGCATTTATGATATTATTTTCTATGGATATCTCATAAATGCTATAATCCATAGGAACTATGTCATGTTTGGTATCAATAGAAAGGTAGTAATTTGCTGGGAATGATTATATAATATATGTGTAGGAATTCTATTTTGATTAGAAGTTAAGAATTTGATGTTAGATACATACTTTAACATGTGTCATTCTGGAGAAATGTCTTAGACGGGAGGGTGTGAACAACCACTGTCTCCTTAATGTTTAGGAATTTTCCAGGTAGAATGGTCCCAGGGAGTATCCTGATGAGCCATTGAGGACATAAAGAATACAACCATTGTACCCTTAATGGCTCATCAGTTTACTCCCTGGGACCATATCACCTGGCAAATTCCTTTAAAAAGTCGAATTAAGCCTTAGGTCGAGTAGAAAGGTGGTTTAATAAAGTCAACTTAATTTTCATTAAGTCTACTTTATTTTCCTTAAGTCGACTTAAGCAAGTTGCTTAAGTCGACTTAAGCAAAGTGTAGTGTAGACGCAGGGCCAATTAAGTCGACTTAAGCCAAGCTTAAGTCGACTTAATTTACCAGTGTAGATGCAGCCTTTGTAACACATTATGATATTTGTGTTTGATCCCACATCAAATATTGGCGTCTCCTCGAGTGGTAAGTAGTTTTATTTTTTAAACATTAATTTTTAATCTTACAGATTTCACTCCATATTTTCACCTTTAAAAATAATTCTGCTATATCTGTTGTTAAGAGGCTAAAAATAATTATGAAAAGATGGTTGGATGGTAGCCTATGCCAAATAAATTGGTAATCTAATTCAGGTATCCACAACAATGCATTATCAATGCATTTTCCACACTTTTCTACACAGATGAAAGAGCAGAACTCAAATATTACAATGATGGCCACCCTAGAAAAAGCCTTAGCCAGATAGATTGCATAGCCCAGGATTCTGAACTACAAGCATATTTTAACCTTTAAGTCTATATGATAAAAATGAGGTATATAGATTTACAGAGCAGGGCTGCCTTCCACTTACTGTTGCACTTTGATCTCTGAATAACTAGATGACTTCCTTCTTCATTTTGCTCCATCTCTACCACTTATATGAGTAATGAACTCACTTAATAAAGGCCAAACCAAACTCTGATTCCTGAGCAAAGCTTGGTTGTTTCATGATCAATGATTAGAAATCTTCTCTTCCAGCTTCCCACTCTAAGTCCCATGAAGCACTAATGTATGCACAACGGCTTTTTTATAGCCAATGCATCAACATAGTGAAGGTATGGAATCTCCCTGCAGGCTTTTCAGTGGCAGAAAGACTCTTCCAACTGACAGACAGAGAAAAACCATTCTGATTATTACTGCTCTTTGGTAATTGGATGGAAAAATATTCCGATGACCTATATTTTGTTTCTCATTAGAATTTGAATATGATTGTTGTACCTTTTGAGGCCAGCTCTTCTTGAGAAATTCCATAGTCCTTCACATATAGTAGGATTCAATAGTAAGTAATCTTTTCAGTATCAAATGTATTCAGTTCTTTAAGTGATATATGGTTTTGATTCTTTTCTTATTCATTCTTTCCTCTACACACTTTAGAGTAACGAATATTTTTTTTTAAATTTGATGTATAGGGCCATCACTACATTTAGAATTTATTGCAGCCAATTGTGTATACTGTACAGTTCCTCTTAGGTTTCAATCTTCTTTACAAATAGCTCCAATTTCTTTTAAATAGCTTTAACTTGCTATCTCTTGGCATTGGTTAGATTGGAGGACATCTGTGATGCTGAGACCACACTGACTACTAACTTATGGAAGAGTACCAGTTTCTGCTCTTACTTCATCTTTCTTCCCCTCCAGCTGGTATTTCACTGTATTATCAACTGTTGTATATTGTCTAAATCCTAAAAGTCTGTGACAGACTCTGTCTCTCTTTTATTGCAATGTCTAGTACAATGGTGTTTAAATCAATCAATATTATAAAAAACCCTATGCTTTTAAACTAGAATAAATGTATATATACCTTGATTTAACTGTGTGATACAATTATTGTATCTGAAAAAGTGAAATGTATTTATGCAAGAATGTTTGTCCTTACCAACTCTAGTATTGTATTTTTTTAAAGCAAACATGTTCTTTATTATCTTTTGCAGCAGTAAACATTCATATACATAATGGTCCAAGTGCTCTGCTTTGTCTGAGTTGCACTTGGCTGACTGGTAGAAGAGATGATTATGTGGTTTTCCACCACCTTTCTGACCCTAGCCTCAATTTTGGCAGCAACCTCAAAGCTGCTCTAGTTTATGGCAACCGAATTGGTCACTGTGCTGGTCCAGGGTTGCAGGACTATAGTGCACTGTTTCCCGATCCCTGATGTCTCCTAGCAGTGGAGGGGAGCCAAGAGAAGAGTGTTTAAGTCAGCTACCACCATTACAAATACAACAGAGACCTGTGGCACTTTTAAAGACTAACAGATTTATTTATCGCATGCTCTTTCGTGGGAGAAAATCCCATTTCGGCAGATGCTTTGAAGATGGGAAACTTACAAAATGGGAGGAAATGAAATGCAGGGGAGTGTATGACAAAAGATCAGGTCAGGCTGTAACAGCAAATCAACATAGGTGTTAGGATTCAAACACTGGGGAATAGCACATAGAGGAAGGTGAGGTCAAATCACCCGTTGTAATGAGAGAAAAATCCATAGTCCCTGTTTAACCCCAAGGCAATTGAGTCAAATTTGCATATAAATTCGAGTTCTGCAGTTTCTCTTTGAAGCTGTGATTTATTATTCATCTGTTTCAACACAGCTATTAGCAAGTCATCAATGGAGTGAGCAGAGAGATTAAGGTGTTCCCCTATTGGTTTTTTAGTGTTGCTATTTCTGATATCAGATTCATGTGCATTTATTCTTTTGTTCACACACAGGGCTCTGCCCTGCCAGGGTCCCTGTCCCCCTTTGCCCCATTGTACACAGGGGGTGCTCCCCCCCCCACCGTGGACCTGCCCAAGGTCCCCCTAGCCCCATAAAGTCGACCTAGAACATCCAGTGCGGACGCTCTAGGTCGACTTTGTAAGTTCCCCTTTAAGTCAACTTTAATTTTAAGTGTGGACGCACTAAGTCGACTTAAAAGTGCAAGTGTAGACATAGCCAATGGTTTTAACATAAGTTAAAGTATGGATATAACACCAAATTTTAACTTATAATCAAAATAGAATTCCTAGACATAAACTATATAATCATTCCCAGAAAATTACTACCTTTCTCTTGATACCAAACATGACATAGTTCCCATGGATTATAGCATTTATGAGATATCCATTGAAAATAATATCATAAATGCTTCCCTAAATCCAGACAGCGTCAGACCCTGCCCACATGCCCTGCCAGAGTCCCTGTTCCCCTTTGCCCCATTGCACACAAGGGGTGCCCCCCACCCGCCTCCGTGGACCTACCCAAGGTCCCCCTAGCCCCACAAAGTCAACCTAGAGCATCCAGTGTGGACGTTCTAGGTCGACTTTGTAAGTTCCCCTTTAAGTCGACTTTAATTTTAAGTGTAGACACACTAAGTCGACTTAGTTAAAGTCGACTTAAAAGTGCAAGTGTAGACATAGCCAAAGAGCTGTAGCTGACTATTATTCAGTAGTAAAATGAGTATTATTCTGTGCTGGTTTTATCTGCCATATCTTGTTTCCATTATGGCCTTTCACAGGGAAGATATGACATTACAGTTAAATGTGATTCATGACAACAATTTTGTAATGGATCCCTAATAAGTTTATTAGTCCCTAGAAGCCACTGTGTTCCATAAAGTGAAATGGAAGTCCAGAGCTTTTATCCAAGCAATATAAGAAGTTATTTTTTCTGCTACATATTATTGAGCTTGTATTACCATTTAGGTTCGAATGCCTTTGTAATGGTAGATTATCCTCTGTTTTCTGTGTGCCAACTGAAAAGAATGATAATGGCTTTGATAAAGGGGGCCTTTTTGATGTATAACCTGAAATAGAGTAACAACCAGAGATAAAGTAAAAAAAGAGCTGCCATTCAAGGTGGGAGTAGATTGAGTTTGTCTATGATAGGCATTTAAAAACTAAAACTCAGTAAATATTGGGTTTGTGTGTGCACGCGAAAAAGGACTATACTAAATTTACATTGTGTGTTTGTTGTCAACCTCCTTACAGAGACACTATCCAATTTTAGTACATCAGATGAAATGAAAAATGACTCAAGACATGAATGATAATAATTAGCTTATAGACCCTTCTAAAGATGGTGTCAGTTGAGTGTCTTGTGTGAAGCTACTTTTCCTATTTTTTGTTAATTAAGAATTAAAATAATCAGGAAAATGAAAACTAAAAATGATTAGGTGACACTTACGGCATATATTGAGCTAAATTCTCAGCTGATGTTAATGGGTGTAAATTCATTGAAATCATTGGAACTATGCCAATTTACAGTAAATGAGGCCTACTGCATTGTTATATGCTATATGTTTTGAACATGATACCATAGATATGTTTTAGCGTACATACTTTGATGAATGTGTGTGACTCTTGATTGAAGAGCATTTGGCAAAATGAGTGGGAACACTGATAGGTAATGCCAGAATAATGAACTCTGAATCAAACACTAAGTCAAAGAACCATAAGTCCACTGGCTGCATGAATTCTTATGTGCACAGAAACAGAGCTGCAGGAAATGGTCAAAATGACCCCTCAAATCTGCTCAAAACTCAGGCTAAGGTCACTAAAAACTGTTTCCAGAGTTTGAAACCTTCTACATGAACCCTGGGTATTTTTATGGTTCTAAATAAAAATAATCTGGTATTTGTGGTTTCATGGTATTGAAATTTGAAAGTAGAGTTCACTGAAGTGGCTAAGTTCAGATTCAGGTCATGACATAGTTCTGAAGGCAAATTGGATGAGGGCTTATATATGGATGATAGTGAAATCTCAATAAACTGTCCTGGAGAGATTTCCACCCCATTTTTAATAGTGCAATTCTCATGAAAACAATTATTCTCTCTATTTCCTCTGCCTTGAGCAGCAATCTAATGAGAATGGCTGTTCTCATTAAATTTAAGTTACCTTCAACACGAAAACAGAGGACAAGACACTTCTGAGTTTAGACCCAACCTAGAACCAAAACTGAGTGACAGATTCAGATCAAGGAATCTCTGTCCAAAACCCTTGAAATTTAGAGAAGTTTATTATTTAAGTTTACAGGCTTGACTAATCCCTACTTGAAACCAATTGAAACTCTAACATTTCAACTATGTTTCACTGAGATTTGTCACAGAATGACAAACTTCAAAGAAGAAAAGGGATCAGAATGGGAGTAGCTATTCCAAAGAAATCATAAAAAGGAAATTCCCAACTCAGCTATGTCTGAAACAAAAGCCAGATTAGGATTCTCTCTGAATTTGGCAGTGTTTGAATGTGAACCTAGATTTATTTCACATGGCACCTTTCTTTAAAATGTGCTGAACCAGGAATAATGGTTTCAAAGGTGTCTGAGTGATTTAGGAGCCTAAGTCTAAATTTCAGAAGTATCTTAGAAACTAAGGACATATAGTCAGTCTTAAATTCCTAAATGACTATGGGTTAGAATTTCAAATGTATTTAGGTAACTATGGAGATTTTCAGAAGTATCTTCCATTGACTTAAATAGCAGGTAGGCATCTAACATGCTTAAGCATATTTGAAAATGCCACTAGATGCCCATCTGAATCTTCATGTGCCTAAATACCTTTGAAAATCTGGTCTTAAGTGACTATTGAAAATGGGCCTTAAGGACCTAAGTCACTGAGGCATTTTTGAAAATTTGACCCCAGATTTATATCTCTATAATCATTTCAGTGTTCAAGATATGGGTTCAAATTTTGCAGCTTGTCACATTTTGTGAGTAAAATATGTTTCAAAATCTGACACAATCAATCACAATCAAGAATGACAACAGGGTGACATATGAGATAATGATATATAATTTCCAGCAAATGACAATTCTTATTATGTTTCAAGTATGTGAGGGAAGGAAAACCTTTAGTTATATAAATAACTAGGCATGCAGCAGTCATAGAAGCAAATTAAAGCATATGAATTTTTGTTTGCTGATCATTGATAAAAGGAACAGATTACAGAAAATACCATTCTTTGTCAGAATGAATCACTGTTTCTTTCATGAGCATTTACCTTTTGCATCCATTGTAATATTAAAATATAATATTGCTCATCTGAATGTCCTTATTTCAAATGAGTTTATAAATCAACACAGAAAGCAAATAAATTAAACTCAGATTGAAAGGCCAAATAGATACAGGTGAAAAATTGTCTGAGTATAATCGTTTTTAAATCCATTTTTTTTTTATTATTATAACCAAAAAGGGGGTGAAGGGCGGTTAAATGCTCAGATCTTTTTTCTTTAGTATTTAAGCAAGGAAAAGAATGTTTGGGATATCATTGAAACTTATCAAAATCCATTCATTTTGGAATTCCATTTCAATGTCTCTAAATCAAGACTAAATGCCTTTTTAAAAGATATGCTCAACCGGAAGTCATGGGCTTGATGCAGAAATCACTTGATTAAACTGGATGGCCTAGGTTATGTAGAAACAATTCTAGATTATCAGAATGGTCCCTTCAGGCTTTAAAATATAGGCAGCTTTGAAATATCCTATATGAAAAACACAATGAAAGTCACACTCCAAAGCTGGGGCTATCCAATCTTTGTCACACTGAGGACTACACCTTCTAGGATGCCAAAGTCACACATAATTTACATAGAAATTATCATACTTTTCAAAAAAAAAATGCACAAAGTCATAACATTTGCTTGTGTTTGTATATTTTTTGCCCAATGAACAGCTGAAGTTCACTTAGAGTTTCAAGTCACTCATCAGTAATCAAAGCATTCACAAAGCCATAGACAGACTAGCTAAGCAATTGAGCATTTCCCTCATGAGCAAATAGATACAAATATAGTGCTGAGCAACGTTCACGTACTCTGCCTACCCTGACTCAAAATAGAGACAGAATCCAAAGTGATATGCACTTTAGATATAAGGCCTTCTACTCCACCTGCTGAACAATCTTCCTTCCTTTACACCCCACCATCACCCATGACTACCATCCTCCTAACTTTTTGATGTTCTTCTGAAGGAAAAGAAAAGGAATCAGCATATCCTGTGGAAGGTTTCTTCATTTCACTATAAATTTGGAGAAGAGAGAGAAGTCTACTCCTGGTCCGCCTTAAAGTGGGAAAAAAATTCCTCATGCTTCCAAATATTTTATGGGAAGAATCTCATGACTTGATGGCTGTTGGAATTCCCATTTCTTGTGGGAGATCCTATAAAGGACAGTCACTGGTTCACATCCCTTGACAGTCGGAAATATTTCCTATGTCAAGTTTTGAGTCTCTCTCCTAGTCCCCAAAACAAACAAGGAGTCTTGCGGCACTTTTAAACACTAACACATTTATTTATAGCATGAGCTTTAAAAGTACCGTAAGACTCCTTGTTTGTTTTGCTGAACTAGACTGACAAAGCTACCTCTTTGGAACTAATCCCCATTCACTCGACTGATGGGAATAATGAAGTTTTAAGCAGTGGAGAGGGTCATAGATTTGGTGAGAATAATGACTGAGAAAGCAGAGTCATCACTCAGTACTCAAGTGAAAGCACAGTCCGGGAAGTATAAGACTGACAGCTGTCATAATGCTTCATTTCAGAGGAGTAGCCATGTTAGTCTGTTTCATGCATCTGAAAAAGTGGATTTTACCCATGAAAGCTTATGTGATAAATGAATTATGTTAGTCTTTATAAGTGGACTCCTTGTTTCTAATGCTTCATGTTTCATTCAGTCATGAACTGAATTCCTTTATTCAATAAAATGAGCAGAATGGGGAAAGACCTCCAAAAGATAAGGAGTATAACTAGTCTATTGTTTCTGCAAGAAGCACAGAGTATTGTACAATTAAACCAGCGAAGTGAATGCAGCTAGCACTAATATGTTCTGTTACAAGAGCAAATTGGTGTTATTTCAAAGAAATTTTTGCTAAATCTGAAGATTTAAGAGAATTTTAATGTTTTCACAGAATCAGTAATAATCAGCTGAATTAATCACCTGAATTAAGATATTAAAGAGTTCTCTGTTAGGTTCAATGTATTTTAAATAGCATAGGCCCTAGAGCAGATTGTAATTTAGTGAAATGAAACATTCTAGCCTAAGGGACAAATGCGCCCTTTGTATACTCACGTACCTGCACAAAGCAAATGCAATATTGGTGTAAAACACTACCAGATCATTTTCAGTTTAAATGTGACTTTTAATGAAAGTAATTTGAGATAATAAAATTAATAAACACAGATGTAATTTTCAGCACTAGACCAGAAAGGTGTGATATTAGCGTATTGAAATGTGTCTAATCTCATGGAATCCTGTGTTTCACAGCAAAGATCTCAATTTCTTTATCTCACCACTTATAAGCTTTTGCTTTGATTATACATGAAAGCATTTGCAATTTGTTTGGAATATCACTTTACATATCCCTGTCTGACTTCCGTGAGGAGGCATAATATAGTTGCATAGGATTTGCTGAAGTGTTTGACTCCTAATTGTCTGAAAGTTTTTTTCTGGTTTTATTAGCTCTCTCTTTCATTTTCTTTAATATATGAAGTTTTTTCTCCCAGAAGAGATGAAGCAAGTAATTTATTCACTTAAGGCCTTTGGAGAGGCCTATCTAATTAGTGTTAGGAACAAAGTGAGAAAGCAATATTAACTTTCAAGAACAAAGGTAGCTACCTTAAATTCCTACAGAATGAATACGTACTTTGTTTTGCAGAAAGTTTATGTGCAGGACCATTTAAACGCTCAGTGAAAAAAATGGAAGGCTGAGTAGGTGCAGCTTGATCAAGGACTCCTGTAATAAGTTTTGGCCCAGGTCAGGAATATTGGGTGGTAATGTGATTATATGTTTCTACCTTCAATGAACAGAATGACCAATAACATTGACAGCTATTGATGGACATTTGAATAATAAATATTAAATATATTCAGTTACTTTAACATTGTAGTTTTTAAAGTTTCACTCATATTTAAAAGCCATCATATTCAATTCTGCTAAATGTGTCATTCTATGCAGAAAAGTGATTATCTAAAAATGGCATCACCGCCATGCACAATGATTTCCACATCAAATGTGCACAGTTACACTTAAACCATTTTTTTAAAAACAGCCAGTTCTCTAAATTGAAACAGGAATCTGCAAATTCACTGGATCCTCAATGACCAATACATCACCAAGAGTAAAAATTCTAAAACGGAACTTCATTAGCCACTCTGCTGTTAATGTGCAAATAAGAACAGAATCCAGTTCCCTTTTACCCTGCTATTTGGCTCTGCAATAATAATGGAATGAAAAGTAGGGAGAGTAAAACTAGTTAGTGAAATAAGCAAATATGCCTTTTAAATACATATTGAGTATCCGAGTATTTGAGCACACAGAGTCTCATATTAAGAAACAGAATTTTTTTAAAAAGTTGGGGGAGACTACAGATAAATAACTAAAAACAAGAAAGCAAAAAGCAAACAATGAATTAAACCAAATTTAGAGAGATTTTTTTCTTTCTTTTTTTGCAAATGGGATGAGATCAAAAAATCATATGAAAAAGTTTCCTTTTATGTACTTTAGTCTGTATTCAACTCTAAAGCAATTAACCATAGTTCTGCCCACTTATATGTATGCACATTACAACATTATTGTTATCTGTATGGTCATATGTTATTTCAGAAATGCAGTATAGCATCTTGTAATGTTTGCTACAACTTTAGGCACATATCTATAGGATAACATTTTGTTAACATATTTCTATATTTTATTCAAAAGTATAAAGAAGGAGAAAAGAAATCAATATACTAAGTTGTAACCTTCAAGGCTTCAATGCTCTCTTGGCTTGCAAAATTGCAAACAATTTGTAAATTTTATATTTTGGAAATATTTGTTTAGCGACCACCAAAAATAAGGTATATTAATTGAGGCTGCTAGACTGCAGTTGTCCTGGACAGAAGCCTTAGTCAGAGTCTAGCACAGGGATAGGCAATCCCTGGCACATGTACCGACAGTGGCACGCAAGCCCATTGGGAGCGGCATGCAACCCCCCTGTGCAGGGCCACCAAAATTGCTGCTCCTGCCACAAAAAGGCATTCCAAGGAGCTTCTTTTTGGGGGTGGCTGGGATGTGGGGACCATCTTGTTGGTCTATGACTTAAGATCACATCCATCTCCTTTTTTGTTGTTTTTGGTTTTTGTTGCTTTTCTGCTTTCTTCCCCCTGCACTGATTACCCAGAAGCAGATGGTTTAAGTGAGATTCACTGGTACCATGGCTTTTTTGCTAGTCCTTTTCAAAGGGGCAAATTCAACATTAGCAGAAAAGTCTGTTTTCTTTAGCTGATTCTATGTTGGACACTCAACAGATCTTCTTGCTGAGTTGATTTACTAAATTTTCAGGAGAGAATCAACCCCCCATCCTTTTTTTCTGGTAGTTAAAGTCTATTCCTTTGGATAGAGTGTATAGGATTATTAATATTCTTACCTATATTTTTGATGTGCTGTCATATAGATCTTTCTGCATGAAGAAACCAGAACTGAAGAGTATTTCCTCCTAAGCCAGTGGAATGGAAACAACTGCCTTAAAAATATATAACTGGTATTTGCTTTTGCTGGTATCTCTGCTGAATCAACTATAACCACAGGTAAGTCACAAAACTCCAATAAATATTACCATGACTGAAGTATTAGTATAACTGAAGAAACAAATATAAGCATTATGTCACTGTAACCATCAGAGAGGCAAAGAGGATGAAGGAACATCTTTTATTAGAGCAACATCTGTTGGTGAAAAAGATAAGCTTTCAGGGTCTTTCTTCTGGTTCTGTCCTGACTTAAACTTAAAGGAAGACAAAAAATCCTATCCTGAACCAAGATCAAGATTTTCAGAGGTTGGTGGCTCAAGCTGGATTCTTAAATCTATATTATGCTGTTTGATTTTCTAAAGTACTGACCATTCAATGTCTCCCATTAATAGTATCCATGAGAAATCAACAGGAACCATGTGGTTGGCAGCTCTTTTGAAAATCAAGCCAATTAATGAAATCCCTAATTATGGACCTTCTAGGCACATTTTAGTCATCTTTTATAAAATCTTGGTCCAAACATATTCCAGATAGACATAAAAAGAGTCTGTCCAAAGCACTGGGTCCATCCTAGAAAGAAAGAAAGAAAGAAAGAAAGAAAGAAAGAAAGAAAGAAAGA
>ML685779.1:20452571-20485482 GCA_007922175.1 Pelusios castaneus
AGAAAGAAAGAAAGAAAGAAAGAAAGAAAGAAAGAAAGAAAGAAAGAAAGGTAGCAAAGCTGTTGATAAATGATATAGTCTGGGGTGACCAAAACTGTGGCTTGTGAGCTGCATGCAGCTTTTTCACAATTAAAGTGTGGCTTGAAGAGCCCTCTGTCAAACCCCTCCCCCATTTTCCACCTACCGGACTGGGTCGGGAGCTTGGCAACTTCTGCCTTGCAACAAGGTGTGTAGAACTAGTGGATGTTGCCCAGCAAGGAGAGTGGATCTTGGAGGGTCAGTAAGTTTGGCCACCTCTGGTATAATAAATTGGCTCATCCACATTTTGGCTCATTATGAAATATTCCAGATACCAAATGACCAGTATCGGTGAGGTTTACTGCTATAAACCAATAATTACATAGCACAGGAAAAAGGTTCAATACAAGTGTCCAGGGAGCTATCTTTTGCAGCATTGGTACATTCGCCTTACACAGAAGGTGTGCTCCCAGGGTTACATATTTCAGCTAAGAATATTTATAGGAAAATTTTACAAGTTACAAATCTCTTTACACATTGTGAACATCCAACCCATCGCTTTGTCCTAGTTCCTTAATTTGTTGGTTTGTTCCTTTTCTTATCATACTAGCATTCCAGATAATGATCCATGAAAGTAAAAAAATCTAGTTTGTACTAAGACATAGAAGGCAGGAAGTTCTAGTTCATACTAGGACTTTGAATGAATGTATCTTGATTCAACAACTTTCTTATCTGCTTATGCCAAAAGGTGAGTTATATGTAGGGTAGAGTGAGGTGGTATGTATGTTAGCGTGAGTGAACAGAATTCTGGGGAAAAAACACAGTCCAAGTCATCTCCTATAACTCTCAGGTATTCATATAATGTGGTATATACTAACCTAATAGATATGCTTTGGCTGACAAAGTTATGTTTTCTTTTGTTCTTTGTGACACAGAAAGACAGCACAATTCATGGGAGGCAGCAGGCAGTGACTGCTACTGACAGCTCAAGAGAATTAGCCCAAGATTAAAAAGATGCTGTAAAGGCTATTCATTTAGCTTTGAACTCAATAATTACTTCTTTCCCTAAAGGAATCATTTATATCTCATTAAACAAAATATTCATCCTGAAATTCATTAAGAGCAGTATGAAGAATCTATTGCCTGAAAACTGTATCTAAAGTGGATAGCAATTCCGTTTGTGCATGTGCATGCACCTAAGTCTTAACACTATTACAACTAACAGACTGCCTCTAGTGGTGGGGGCCTAAGATTCAGGAAGAGGAGGTACTGAGTTCTATCCATTGATGACTCTGAAAGCCATGACGCCTGGGCATTCAGACACTGTGAAATCCTATGTAGACACAGAACCTTGGAACCCAAAATAAACCTAAATTCCCTTTATTACCCTAATAAATCCTGTGCAGGATTTAATCACTGGTAAAATACTACACTGTTAAGAGACCTGTGAATCTTAGGGGAATATTCGGGCCTTAGAAATGTCTATGCATTATGCATTACACTATATGTATAATTCATAAATATTAGCAATGAAACAATTTGTCTGAGGAGCAGTAATGTTTTCTTTCTTTTTTCAACTAGCTGCCTCATTTCTCTGTTCAGCAGACAATATTTTGAACTTTGGTTATACCGATAGGTTATCATGCTTTTCATCCTTTTGGTGTTTACCACACACATACACACACACTTACTTATTTTTTACCGCAGTGTATTGATTGTGAACTATGCTGGATACAGTGTCAACTGGTATCCTGGACTGCTGCATAAGGATTATTGCTAAAGACTTTTTCCTTCTTCTGAGGAAACGCCCTTCTCCTGGAAAAGAAAAGCTATGTTTTTAATGGTATTTATTGCTCATTCCCAGTCATTTAACCAAACTTTTGCTGCCTTTCTAATATGTATTACAAAATAGGAGATAATTATTAATTTTATCCTCCTACGAGGTGGCATGTACTTTGCATTCATTCATTGGAAGCTGCAAACTTTATTTATATTTTGAAACAAATGTAAGGCAACCATGTTGTTATCAGAATGTTTTCCTAACTTGTGGCGACATTAAGAGCAGAAAAGCGGGTTCAAATACAGATGGAAGAGATCTGGCAAATATCAGGTGACATAAAATTGCTACGAAGGATAATATCCCAAATTCACAAAAATAATCATGAGAACTCCACAGATCTGTTGATGCTCACAAATAGCTTGGGTAATACAACCCAAGTATGCTGAATTCGTATGCATTCTGCAAGGCCCATCTCTGGGGATTGAAGGTGGGTGTTGTTTTATTATTCATGAAAAGTTATTGAGGAAGGCGAGTCCATGCTTTGTACCTGGTTTATTGTGAAGTGTTTTTTTTTGTTTTTTTTTAAATTAAGCCTATATTCCCATTGCATGAGATTGTGTCATATTTACAAGTCCAAATAAATCAGTAAACTTACCGAAAAGGAAGTGGACTAGAAACTAATGCCCAATTTGATTTGACTTACTCTGCTTTGACTTGACTGACTCTTGACTAGACCCTATGGGCTAGATTGCTCCCATCTTAGGAAAACCCATGGAGGAGACAGAAAAAATGTGTCAAGCTCCTAACTCAGGTTTCCCTTTTTCTATCAGGAGAACAATTTGTCTCCCTTATGTAAGAAAACCCAATATCTAGCTTAAAACCCAAATAAATCACAGGCATCTGAGGAGGCCAAGGAGCACTGGCTCCCTGGCAGCATGACCTTAATGGAACCATACTGCCTAGACTTCCCAGACAGCACCTGGAGACCACTAACTCCTTTACATGGCATAGTTTGGCCCCTCAATACTGTCTGAATCATCTCATCAATAGAGCCTGCTTGGTAATGGCTTGGGGGCCCGTTGCTTGTGGATCTTTTACATTCTTAATTGTTTTATAGCATCCAATCAGATGTGTCAGAACAAGGCTCAATTCCAAAGGCATAGCTATGTTCGTTAGCTCAGCAAAACAAACAAGGAGTCTAGCAGCACTTTTAAAGACTAACACATTTATTCATTCCATGAGCTTTCATGGCGGAAAATCCCACTTTGTCAGATGCTTGAAGATGGAGAAGTACAGCTGAATGGGAGGAAAATAAATGCAGGGAAGTGTAAATCATAGGATCAGGTCAGACTGTTACAGCAAATCAATGCAGTTGTTTAGATTCAAACAGAGAACAGCATATAGGAGGGAGGTGAGGGAAAAAAGAGAATTGGAATCCAAGGGCCTGAATTCAATTAATTTGACTCTGGTAATTGACAGTTATCCAATATCTGAAAGGGTCATATTATGTTTATGTACATTCTAGAATTTTTCTTCTCAATGAAGCACAAGAGTGATCGGTTGTTTGGATACTGTTCCCCAGAATAGTGTTTTCAAGGGCATTATTCCATGTTCTGATGATATGCAGTGTCTTGATTCTGCAGCTCTCACACACTGCTGTGTAGGGGCTGCATGATAAAGAACCAGGAGAGTGGGCATCCACTGATCCAGACATAAGTAAAATAGATGAACTGTCTATATGCATCCAGTCATCTTCTTGAAGTTTGCTAGAATATTTCATCCCATGTCTATTTTGTCATATATTTTTAAATATTCATGCATGATGATTTCCTACCTTATGATTTTTTTGTAGAGGTTCAGGAGTCACAGTTCTTTCTGCATTCCTAAAATTTCAAAGAGATGAACATCAAAAAGAATAGCGTTTTGTGTGCCTTCAGGCCTGTCAATCAATTATGATAATTGATCAGAATATCCTCCTGATGCCAATCACTTTGCATCTGGAAATATAAAATTTAATTAAATGATAATGATTGTATTAATAAATCAAACCAATGCTAAAGTCATTATAGAAAAATTTATGGCAATTTGCAGTTGACTAGAAATGGCTATTAATTAATAGAGAAGTTGGTAATGGTTCAAATTAACAGTCTAAAATTTTAATTTAGTTTTAATAAAGGCATTATTATACTATAGTTAAATATTTATTGGTAAAGACCATTAATTAAGATATAATACGCAAATAAAGGAAAATTGAGTTTCTGTTGTAATTCAGCCATAATTATATACAAAATTGATGATTAAATTGTAACTTATGGAACTAGACACAAATATCTTGGATTGTGCAGCTGCTAATCTTTGGAAGCTCTAGTAGTCTGTATAAATGTATCACATATCATGTATTAGGACTATTTCATCTGCAAGATTATAGGATATGAGGGATTTTCTCAGGCCAGCCAGAATGCCAGTGTCATGACCTCTATAGAGTGAAAGGGGAGAAAAACTTTTGCTAAAGTGAAAAATAGTATTTACATCTTTATAAAAAATGCTCAACAGTTTTGCAGAAATATTAAAAATGAACTGACCCTGTAATAATTGGTTCGATTCACATAAAAGCCTCATATTTCTATAGCATTGAATTGTTTTCCAAACTATTCTTCCAGCATTTGCTACAATATATTGTGATGTAAAATTACCAAGAGGACTTTCCCACAGAGTGAGATAGTGTTTTCATTTATGAAAATTAATGCACAATTCTTTCCATTAGGGACCTGTAATAAAGGCGAAAGTTAAGATACCAGTGGACTCATGCTTTAAAGTCCTGACAAATACACAGAGACAAGGATGTTCAATTATGAGGCAGCCCACATATTGTTAACATGGTCTCATTAGGTCTTCTAAGATTTGCTGCACATATTTCTTTATCTGTATTCTCACTCAGGCTGCGCCTACACTGGTAAATTAAGTCGACTTAAGCTTACTTAAGTCGACTTAATTTACCCTGCGTCTACACTACAGTTTTCTTAAGTCGACTTAAGCAGCTTGCTTAAGTCGACTTAAGGAAAATGGAGTCGACTTAATTAAAATTAAGTTGACTTTATAAAACCTGTTTTCTAGTTGACCATAAGTAAATTTAGGGCTACCCCAGGGCTACACCAATGCCCTCCCTGCCGGGGGGGCACAGGGGTAGCCTGGCATGCCCCCCCCACCTGGCAGGGCAGAGCCCTTCCCACCCTGCCCCTATGCCCTGCCAGGGTCCCTGACACCCTTTGCCTCATTGTACCTAGGTACAATGGGGCAAAGGCTGAGCCCCCTGGCATTGGGCAAGAGGTGCCCCCCACTGCCCCCGTGGACCTGCCCTAGGTCCCCCTAGCACCACAAAGTTGACCTAGAACATCCAGTGTGGACGCTCTAGGTCGACTTTTTAAGTTCCCCTTTAAGTCGACTTTATTTTTAAGTGGAGACACACTAAGTCGACTTAGTTAAAGTCAACTTAAATTACCCATTGTAGACATAGCCTCAGTTAGGGGCTTTGGGTGAAATCATGGGCCCTGTTGAAGTCATTGGTAAAACTTACAATGATTTCAAATGGACCTGGATTTCACCCAATGTTTCCTTATGTATTTATACTGTGCATGAAACAAGATTGCTTGAAAAACTGTGAACTGGCGAGATTAGTCCCAGGCTAGGAAGGAAATCGATCCTGTGTATTAAGAATTGTGAACTGCCTGCAACATGAAGTTGGTTGAGATAAGTGTTTTCCTTCAAGTCTTAGCTTGGTAAAGTTTAGGAAATGGCTGTGTGTTTATGTTTTATTTCTTTGGTAACCAAATCTGATTTCTATGCTTTTATCACTTACAACTTAAAAATCCATATTTCTGTAGATAATAAACTTATTTAAATATTTTATCTATGACAGCAGGTTTGATTGAAGGGTTTGAGATATCTCTGCTGAAGTTAATAAAGACTGGTGCACATCTATTACCCATTGATTGAATGGCAAATTAATTAATACGCCTGCATGGTTCAAGAGAGTCTTGGACAGTGTAAGATGCATATTACTGGAGTGCAAGGTTGAGGCTCGGGTGGGAGGATTTGTGAGTGTATTCCCTAAATACAGTTCATGAGCTCTGTGAGACTGTTCATGTAACTTTGACTGTATCTGCACATGCTAATGGCTGTGTGGAAGTGAAGCCTGGAGAAACCGGTTTTCACTAGCAGAGCAATGTGAGAGATGCCCTAGCTAGAGAGTTAAGTGAGCACAGCAATTCCACAATCAATATTATACCCTGGGATATGTCACACCCATATATGTTGTGATCGATAGGCATTAATGAGGTTGGATAAATGGAGTGGTGCATACATTCATTTCAAATTGCTTTGATTCATATAGGTTTTTGTCTGAACATTTTGTATTTATAAGGTTTAGGGCAGGTATTTTATCTGAATAAATGCAACTGTAAAAGAAAAGGAACTTTTCTTAGAACTAAGGTATTTAAAGAAGCTAAATTATGCAGGTAGTGGTGTAACATCATTTGAAAGTTTACCCAAAATATATGAAGAATTTGTAGTGTAAGATAGCTTTGATGCTGCCAATACTATTTTGTGCTGCTTCTAAAGTCATTGTGGAAATGTTCAGTGCAGCATCTGATTGGGATGCTTCATACACAGAGAATCATGCTGCCTTGGAGGACAGAAGTGCAGACTAGGGTGTGGTGGAAGAAGCACTGATCATCTTTGTAAATGACTCACCTTTCATGGATTCCCTAACATCTGCAGACCTTCATTTATTTTCTTCCCATTCTGTAAACTCCCATCTTCAAAGCATCTGATGAAGTGGGATTTTCTCCCATGAAAGCTCCTGCAATAAATAAATGTGTTAGTCTTTAAAAATGCCACAGGATTCCTAGTTTGTTAGACTTTCCTTAGAAATCTCAAGTCAAGCGGGTTAAGAGGGACATGCCCCTGATTCTTCTCAAAAGAAGATATTTAAATTATATGGCAGTGATGGCACAAGAACAAATGGATATAAACTGGCCATGTTAACTGATATAAAGCAACAGGTTTATGCTTGAAATTGGACAAAGGTTTCTGACCATCAGAAGAGTAAAGTTCTGGAATTACCTACCAAGAAAGCAATGTGGGCAAAAAACCTTAACTGGCTTCAGGACTGAGCTTGATAAGTTTATGAAGGGCATGGCATGTAGCTGATCTGTGACAGCTAGTAACAAATATTCCCAGTGGCCATTGAAAAGATGGGGAGGACTGTGAGCTACTACAGGCAGGGCCAGATTATCAAATGGGCTTTAGGGGCTTAAGGCCTGGACCCCAGCCAAAAGGGGACCCCAGACTCCAGCCCCTAAAACTCCTATAATAATCCGCAGACCCCTGCTCAGTGCCGGCAGGACAGGGCAGGGCAGGACGGGCAGGAGCACAGAGACTGCAGTCCTGCCCTGCCTGTGCTGTGGCGAGGAGAGGGGTGGGCCCTGGTGGTCTCTGTGTTCCCACCCCTGAGATGGATCATCCACCCCTGGGGGTGGGGCCAACTGGCACGGCCTGTGCTCCAGCCTCTGGCCCAGCGGTGTGCAGTTCTACAGGGCCTGTGTTCCTGGGTGGGGGGCTCCATAGGGTCTGCCATGCCACACACCAGCTGCCTCCCTGGCCCCTGTGATGGGGAGCCCAGGATGGGGGCTCCATGGTGGGTGCAGAGGGTCCCAGGAGGGGGAGCACTGTGGTGGGAGGCAGCCTGCCCCCCCCCCCCCCCGGATCAGTTAATCTGGCCCTGACTACAGGGAATGATTTCCCATTTATGTGACTGTTGGAAGACCCTGTTCATTTTGGGAAGACCCAACTGACTGCCATATTTGGGGGTGGGAAGGACTTTTTTCCCTAGGTCAAATTGGCATAGACCCTGGATTTTCTTTTTGCCTTCCTCTTCTACATGGGGCGTGGGTCACTTGCAGGTTTAATGTAGTGTACATGGTGGATTCTTTGCAATCATGATTTGAGAAAGAGGCAATGCAGGGATGGGCATGCAGGGTCATATATTCACCTCAGATTCGCTGCTTGGCTTATACTGAGCAAGCTCATTAACCATGCTGAAGCCAGCTACCCTCACTTTGTCCCCCACACTATTGACAGGCACAGATTGTCTCTGATTTGAGGACTTCAGAGGTAGGTGAAGTTCTGCAGCCTGAATGTTCAGGGGATTTAACTAGATCACAGAATAATAGGGTTGGAAGGGACCTCACAAGGTCGTCTAGTCTAACCCCCTGCTAAAAAGCAGGATCACTCCCACTAAATCACACCAGCCAGGGTTTTGTCTAACCGGGCCTTAAAAATCTCCAAAGATGGAGATTCTACCACCTCCCTAGGTAGCCCATTCCAATGCTTCACCACTCTCCTAGTGAGAAAGTTTTTTCCTAATATCCAACCTTGCCAGCTGTATACCTCCCCAGCTGTAATTTGAAACCATTGCTCCTTGTTCTGTCCTCTGTTACCATTGAGAACAGCCTAGCTCCCTCCTCTTTGGAGCATCCCTTCAAGTAGTTGAAGGTTGCTATCAAATCTCCCCTCAGCCTTCTCTTCTGTAGACTAAATAAGCCTAGTTCCTTCAGTCTCTCCTCATAAGTCATGTTCCTAATCATTTTTGTTGCCCTCCGCTGGACTCTTTCTAGTTTGTCCACATCCTTTCTGTAGTGGGGAGCCTAAAACTGGACACAGTATTCCAGATGCGGCCTGACCAGTGTCCAATAGAGGGGATTATGGTCCCTTCTGGATTTAAAATCTGAGAATCTAAAGAGACAAATCTGTATAGCCCACCACCCTGAAGAGTCTTAAAGAAACTCTGGAAGCCAAAATCCTCTTATTAGATTTTTGCTTTAGGTAAGAGATTCATAGACTCTAAGGTCAGAAGGGACAAGTATGATCATCTAGTCTGACCTCCTGCACAATGCAGGCCTCAAAACCTCACCCACCCACTCCAGCAATAGGCCACCAACCTATGACTGAGTTATTTACCTCCGCAAATAATGATTTAAGGACTTCAAGATACAGAGAATTCACTGGTAGGTGAGCCATACCCCGGGCTACAAAGGAAGGCGAATCCTTGGTTAGGCTAAACAAGCCAAGATTCTTAAGTCTCCTCTCATAAGGCAGGTTTTCCACTCCACAGACCATCCTTCTAGCCCGTCTCTGCATCTGTTCCAATTTGAATTCATCCTTTTTAATCATGGGGGACCAGAACTGCATGCAATATTCCAGATGGGGTCTCACCAGTGCCTTGTACAGCAACACTGTGGCCCAATCTAACACGCACCAAAATATTCACTGGGGATTTGGAACAAGACCATGGTTCATAACATTAAGCTCTGTAAAATAGAGAAGACCTCATGTTCTTCCATGTTCGTAACATATCATGCAAAATTCTTACTCTCTACAAAAATAAGAATATAAGAAAATGTCTCTCTTTACAGAAAAAAAAGATAATTAATAGGTGTCTTGTTTTACTTGTAATTTTAACAGAAGTCTTAGTTCTTCTATTCTTGTTTTACCTAAAATAATCTCCCCTCCCCAAATAAATAAAAGGCTGGAAACCATAAAGAAATTGATCTGATAGTGTCAGAAACACATAGGTTCTGCATAGTACTATACAGTGGGTATTTGTTAAACATATTGAACTATTAATTGAAGTTAAACAAAACCATTTTGGCTGATAACAGCTCTGTAATTCCTAACACACACACATTTGTTCTGCTTTATTCCTTCTTTGATATTGTAATATAAACAATATTTCTCTCTGAAAAATAAGTACAATTTATTTTCTTCTCCTCTTAAAGGCATAGAAGCCATTTCTGCTCAGCCTACCCTGGCTCAGGCAAGTTATGAACATGAGTAAGAAAAAATTTGGACAATACTTGTAAACTGTAATAGATCATCCTGAATATGACCGATAATCTTTTGGAAAGACCTGCTTGCATTTTTGTAAGAAAAATATTCTCTAGCCTATTAGTAATATTTTATGGGTATAAACACAGAATATTCACATATATTAACAATGAATACTTGGAATAATACAGAACAATATATAACTGCCACCCTTTATTAGGCCTTTTATCCCAAACTGCTTTACAAATTAAAAGTTGGGTATGCACAGGAATCACTTGGGACATGGCAAGCCTTCTCATTAGTTACTTTGTGTAATGCATGTTGTGTAAGTGCTAGGTATTATTAATTATGATGTGTGATGAGTTGTACAAACCGCACACTGGAACGGAAGTGGTTAAAGGACAATATTTGGCCTGCGTTGCCAGACCCTCAAACCCTGCAGAGCTTGCTCCATGTGGAGAAAGGGTTAAAAGGGGAGCCAACCAATTTAGAAGAGAGGAGGTTGGGGAGGAGGACAGATCTACCCTGAAAGCTCCCGACAAGGGCACCAGAAAAACCTCCCAGAGTATAGGAGTGCAACCTAAGTCCAGTTGGCACTGATAGTTTGATTGTCTTTTCATTTTCTTTTCAACTTATATTGTACTGGAAGCTGGGGGAGAAAAGCGGGTGGTAGAAAGTAACCCAGGGAGCTTAACTCAAAGGGGGCCAAACATTGTTGATCTTCCTAAGGTCCTGGATCAGGGCCTGGTGGAGTGGGCAGGAACAGGCTCCCCCTACCACTGCCCCTATTAGAAGAGGCACTCAAGCCACCTGCCCACCTCACTGCACCTCTGATTAAAAGACAGCAGGGACCACTACTGGGAAGTGATACTAAGTGCATTAATCACTAGGCTACCTAATCCACTGAAAACTCTATTACAGAGGCCTTAAATGAACTGTTTGCACAGAGATCTATTATAAATACCTTTTACAAGAAGTTGTTACAAACGGAATGGGATTTTGAGGAATGATTTATGCAATCTCGCTAGCCAATATTCAGGTGAAATTCACTATGATGTAGAGCTATGGACATTATGGAGCTATTCACCATGTAAGAGCTATGGGCACTCGTTTTAGTCCTCAGAACAGAGCTTGTCATAGTTCTGGCACAGCCCCTCTGCAGAGGGGTGAATTTCAAAATGCACAAGGCCTATTCACTCTATTTTGAAGACGCAAGTGGGATGTTAGCTGAAATGTCCTGTCCATTTCAGTTAAAAATAGTCAACTTATTTTAACAACTAATCAAAAAAAAACCTAAAGCATGGGAATAACTTTACTCATATGTATAGTTCCACTGAACTTCTATGGAAATATTCAAGAAAATAAAGCTACTTACATGCTGTCCCATATTTTCAGGATTAAACCCTTACTTTGGCATTTTCGTCTCATACTTTCAATGACTTCAACTCATGTATTTGCTGGGAATTAATAAATGGCTGGAGTTAAGGCATTAAACCATTCCTTCCTCCTAGTCAGTCACAATTTCCCCCAAACTGCCCCATGTCTTGATTGCTTAATTGGGACATGCAAGTTTTTCCCTTTGGAGTGTTTTCTCCAATAAGGGAATCTTGGATCATCCTGGTATTGTCTAAAAGGCGCTTCAGAAAAGGTAAATAATTTTGGTCTTTTACAAGACTACCTTTTGAAACATAGAAAAGGCTCTGGCTTGCATCTCTTCTCATATCTCCAGTTGTCTTTTGGGAGAGAATTCCTTTTTGTCTGCTTTCTCCTAATTAATTTAAACATCCATATGTATCTTTGATAATCTGTTCCAACATGCAGCCATCCCCTAGGACTATGGTGCTGCATGAAAATCATCAATCTGTAAAAGTGGAAAGGGAAAAAAATAAAAGATTTTTTTCTAACCTTTTCATCTTTTTTATAAATAATTTAGAGAAACATTCATTTTACACAGAGAGGGAAATTCATTTTTTCCCCACTTTTGTAGCTCTGAACTCATCTTGTGTGAATAACAATATTGATTGCTATGGGTGAAAGTCATAAAGAAGCATAGAAAAAGTATGGAAATATTTTATCCAGGACAAACAAGTCATATTAGGACATTCAGATTTCATTATCATCAGTTATAAACCACATCCATGATTATAACCACATCAGTAATAAACCACTAAAAGGCCAAGCACTAGCTTTCAAAACAGAAGTTTCACTGCATAAAAAGTTTGAATTAAACTTCAACAGCACAATAGCTGATGAGATTAAGACTAATTCATATACAGCAGCTGTCAGGCTAGTCCATCTGCTTTTCATAGCAGCACTTCACTGTCAAAAACTGAATGGACCATTTTTCATTTTCTTTTGATGAGCAGATGAGAAATAAAAAAAGCTAATATGAACCAAAAAGTAATTAAGAGAAATAGCTAATAAGGCTTCCGTGAATTTTCTTTTCTAGTCTCTGTGTCTATATAAGAAAATGCTCAACAATTTTTTCAAACATCTTTAGACTTCTCGAGGGGATTACTTACTATGATTAATGACAATGTAAGCAGAAATCCTGTAGTATCCTGTAGTATATAACAACAGTAGTGTAATTCTAGCTGAGGTATGGCATGTTGGCATGGTCCTCTTCACACTTGCTCATCTTCAGGCTTCCATAGAACACCACCTGGTAATGATGGTAATTTGAATGAAGTTCACTCAACACAAGGTCTGAAGACTGAGGGGAGATTTGATAGCAACCTTCAACTACTTGAAGGGATGCTCCAAAGAGGAGGGAGCTAGGCTGTTCTCGATGGTAACAGAGGACAGAACAAGGAGCAATGGTTTCAAATTACAGCTGGGGAGGTAAGGTTGGATATTAGGAAAAACTTTCTCACTAGGAGGGTGGTGAAGCATTAGAATGGGCTACCTAGGGAGGTGGTAAAATCTCCATCTTTGGAGATTTTAAAGGCCCGGTTAGACAAAACCCTGGCTGGTGTGATTTAGTGGGAGTGGTCCTGCCTTTTAGCAGGGGGTTGGACTAGATGACCTCGTGAGGTCCCTTCCATCCCTATTATTCTATGATTCTGTGATTCTAAGGTCCTATGGGCCATATTAAGCTCTACATTAAGAAGCAAGCTGGCTCATCTGGATACTGGGCATACACAGAGAAGACAGAAGGGAAGAATCCTCTCCTCCCATTGAAGCTGTGGAGGTTTTCCAGGGGTTTCTCCAGCCCAATAATAACTGTCCTATTCTCTGTGACCTCAGGATTGCTCTGCCCTATGCCACCTGGACTTGAGCTCCATTCCATCTTCTGTTCAGTCCCGCAGAATCCTACATCTCTTACACATTGGAACTGCAGCACACTGCTGCTAAAGGAGTCAGGATTTTCCCCTATGGGCACAAGTGGTGCCTGAGCAGGATCTAACCTGTAGGGTGTGATTCACCCAGTGCAGGAGTCCAGGTCAAGCCCTATGAACCAATAAAAATATCAAAATTCAGTTTATCCTGAGAAGTATATAATGAACCATCATAGAGTACCACTCATCACTAGGGTGCCTCCTCCTGGTTGTTCAGGGGATTGATTAGCTGTTCTCAGGTACAATGCCCCTTTCTACCATTCATTCATATATCTTGCCATATCTCTCAGGGTGCTTTCTCTTCATGATTTGACTGTTCGTGCTTCATGGCTTGGCCGTCCAGCCAGCTCACTGGCCGTCCAGCCAGTCTTCCCCTTCAGGGGGTGTTATACATATCAAAATCTCTCTGGACCCAGCGCTCTTAATGCTGTCACATCTCCAGTGACTGGTAGGATCCAGGCCTGCCCTCTACAGGGTTTTCCAGCCAGGGACCTTACTACAATCTTATCGATGGGCTACTTCCTATGTCGCCTTACCTCTTCCTGAGAGTGACTGCAGTCTGTCACTTTCTCTCTCCACAGCCCCCTTCTACTGTCAGCTGCTGGGATTTATATAGGCTACTCCTGCTCCCCTCCAGCTGAGTTTCATCTCTAATTAATCCTTCTGACTCCTTCTCCAGATGCAGTCTTGGTGGTTAACTGGACCACTGAACCACCTGAACCCCTTCAGGATTTGTGCAAGGTAGACATCCCACCATACACCTCTTCAAATCATACTATTTAGCACTTTAAGTCCACTGTTAGTTGGGAGTTCCTGGCGTTGAAGACTACCCTGCTATTCACTAAGCCACATGGCCTATGTTTATAAAGGAATCACTACATTCAATTTTTCCTAGAATCTTCCTGTTGCTAGGTATGAGGAAGGGCCTAAGAAAGATTACAGGATATTAGAAATTCAATGCCATCTTCTAGCTATACCACAAAACCAGCAATTATGTTAAATCTAGTCTGACACTATTAAGAGAGGAAACACTACATGCAGTCAAGCCTTCAGATAAATAACACTTGTTGTTTTATTAAAATGTTTCTTAAGCTGCTTTTCTAGGGATCACTTATTAAAAATGAAATACAACATTTCAATCTGTGTGTATATGTGGGCTGGATTACATAAACTGCACAGGTCACTGAAGATTTTTGCTCTGTGCACAGTAATGGAGTGTTAGATAAAACAGAAATCTTTGTTATGAATACACTAGCCATCCTGAGTCAATTCTGAGACCACTTGTGATGTGCAGGAATTACTGCAAAGCAATGTAATTCCTGCCTTTAGTGCTAAATCTATAAATGGGGCAGAACAAAAAGAGTAACAGACTGCATTTTCAAACCTTCCCCATCTCCCAAAAGGGTTCACCATGACTGTGAAAGTACATGATCTTTAATAGAGAACAAATTAAATGACAGTTTAAATCTCATCCGTGTGGGTGTGCATGTGGCGTTATGAATGATTTCTGTTCATTGCAGTGATTCATCTTATCTGTCTCTGGAAGAAAAACTGTGGGAATTGGATCAGTATTGCGCTTCTAAACAACAGTATGATTTATCTTCATTCTGTATTTGCCAGGAAGACCCAATGGTCTGTTTCTCAGGCACTGAGCTGTTGTATCAATTGGATCCACCCCATAATTCTGAATGAAGGTCACTAATTTTCTCTTCAAATTTTTACCCTCATCCCCCTCCAAGACTCTGCCATCTAGATAGTTAGCCTCCAGCCAAAAAGAAGGTAAAACAGTTAGCTTTCAAAGAAACGCTGGAAAATGCTTCCTCACTGGATGGCTAGTAGAGTTTGCTAGTTGTTATCTAGACACTAGCCTTCACCAAAGGACTATGTACAAAATGCAGTCGAGCGCAGAATACCTGCACAAGGTCTTATGTGTCACATATATCCCACTGAGGCCCTAAAATAAGGATTTAAATAGTACTAAAAGTGATCCTCCACAAGGGAGTGAATTTCCTCATTACCCCTAAATAATTAGAAATGATGATTTGGGTTGTAAGGTGTCAATACTGCAAAGGAGTCAAGGGTCAAGTCTCTGCTTTTAGCTCTAAAATGTGCTGGTACATACACAGGGCCCCAGAACAGACAGGAAACATTTTAATGATGCCAAAATAAAGTGACAGCATTAAAGAACATACATTCACAAGAACATACACAACTTCCATCATGACAGACGTAGCAATGGGCAAACCTCAAAATGCTCAGAGGCAGGACTTGCAGAGTGACTTTGGGCAAAAAAGATTTCTATTCTTCCTAGCTTAAGTTTCCTACTTCACATAGGTGTTGCAATAACTTATTTCATCCATGTTTGTAAAGTACTTTGAGATTCTCATAGACTTTAAGGTCAGAAGGGACCAGTACGATCATCTAGTCTGACCTCCTGCAAAATGCAGACCTCAAGACCTCACACACCCACTCCAGCAATAGGCTACCAACCTATGACTGAGTTATTTACCTCCTTAAATCATGATTTAAGGACTAAGATACAGAGAATTCACCGGTAGGTGAGCCATGCCCTGTGCCACAGAGGAAGGTGAAAACCCCCCAGCTATGCCTACACTTGTTAATTTAAGTCGACTTAGCATGTCCCCACTCAAAATTTGCCAAATGCCAGGGGGCTCAGCCTTTGCCCCATTGTACCTTGGTACAATGGGGCAAAGGGGGACAGGGACCCTGTCAGGGCATAGGGGCAGGGTGGGCAGGGCTCTGTCCTGCCCTGTGGGGGGGGGCACACCAGGTTGTGGCTGTGCCAGCCACCCTGGCAGGGAGGGCAGTGAGGAAGCCCTAAAGCCCCCTAAGTCGACTTAAAGATGACTTAGGGCTACTCCACGTCCACACTGGCTAAGTCGACTTTCTAAAGTTGACTTAACCAGCAAAGTCAACTTAAAATGAGGTTTAATAAAGTCTACTTAATTTTTCCTTAAGTCGACTTAAGCAGCTGCTTAAGTTGACTTAAAGAAAATGTAGTGTGGACGCAGATTAAATTAAGTTAACTTAAGCAAGCTTAAATCGACTTAATTTGTAAGTGTAGACACACCCCCTGAGCCCAAGCCAATGAACCCTGGTGGAAAATTCCTTCCCAACCCCAAATATGGAGATCAGTTAAACCCTGAGCATGTGGGCAAGTCTCAACAGCCAGATCCCTGAAGAGAGAAGTGTAAAGTACAGTATTATTAGTAGTATTAGTATTATCATAGAAAAGTACAGCTAGTATCAAAAGCGTTCTGATTTTTATAGCATGAATGTAACTACCACACACCCCAACATATTTGTTTTCAAAGGTAGACAGTAATAGAAATGAATATATTTTTATTCTGTTTTGCTTGTCCTTCTCTTTATTTTAAGAGCAGAAAAATATTTTTAAAGAACAAACACATTGACAATTCAAAAGCATGTGAGAGAGAAAAAATTGTTGGAATAGTCCAGAGATTACACTATTGCCTTTCATACAGGGTTGCACAGACATTTCAGTGAACATGAGACAAAATCTGAAACTGAGGGCCACCATGATCCCCACCATGAAACTGAGGCCCCCTGGGTGCAGGGTAGAAAGTGAGGTCAATTCACACTCAGTCTGCCCTGCAGGGCTTGGCCCGGCTTTCTTCTCCAGACATTGCAACCTGGTGTACAAGTTCACAGCACCACTCAGGTTTGGCCTGGGCACTCCTCTGTCATAAAGAGGAGGCAAATTTAAGTAAGTGGCATTCCAACCTGGTCCATGGGGTTACATCACCAACTTAGGTTTACCATCCAAACCAGAGTGACACTCTGACCACACATGGCAGGTCGCAATACTGCTCCTTCAAATTCCACAGGTTTGGAGACCATCTCATGTGGGTTAACTGTGGCAAACTGCCCTTTTGCCCAGCCCTGGGCAACCCTCTCTCCTGTTACCCCAGAAACTCAAACCATTCATCTATTAAGAGGTAGCTTGCCTAAAAAACTACTGAGATAAAATTAGTGTGGTCCGCTTGCCTAGTAGTTAACCAACCCAGAAAATTTGGATACAGCCCTCCAATGAAGAACAGGCACATAGAGCAGAACATTCTTCCAAAATAAATGCTAACATTTATTTGTTTTCATATTAATACAATGAAATTCAAAAGCTAAAAATATTTTACCACAGAAATCATCCCCTATCTTTCACAGTGATCATAGTGCCCAATGACAGTTATATGGAAAGCTGTTCTTCTGTGATACACAGTGCTTACTCTAGTCTACCATACTGACAGTTACTAAAATCCTATACAAAATTTACTTATCTAAACATTCAGCAAATGGTGATCAGTCACTTGCAGAATGGGTGGACATGAGACTCTTTCAATTACACACAGCATTCATCCAGCTTTATTGACAGATAGACTTCAAGCGCTGTTTTTACTTACATAAACCTCACAAATCTCTCTATTTTGTCAGACAAGGTCGATCTGTCTTGGTAAGGATTAGGTTTCATTTAAAGGTGTGAACTAAGAACTCTGTTAGCCTGCTCGCCTAAACCTAAAGCGCACCAATGCCTTGCCAGTGTTTTGGGTCTTTTCTCTTTGACTTTGATATACTCTGTTTTTCTGATTTCTGCTCTCTCTCTCTCTGGTCTTCCTCTATATTCAGTCAGTTGCTGGTGCTGAAGATGGTCAGAAGCTGAGTGGAGGTCTTCTCAGCTCGAGGGCATTGTTGACACTTCACAGCCTCCCATTGTGGCTCTGCACTATTTATAGGCTGACAACAGAGTCCTGTGGCACTTTTAAAGACTAACAGATTTATTTATCGCATGAGCTTTCGTGGGAGAAAATCCCACTTTGTCAGATGCTTTGAAGATAGGAAAGTTATAGGCTGGCATGGAGTGGGAGGGGACAACGTGAAGAAATGTCAGTTTACAAGGGGGCGGGGAAGCAACACAAGAAGACATAAGGTTGTTACAGTGGAATGAGGAGAAACTAAGTAGGGATTATTAAATGTAGAGGGGCGACACTGTAAGGTGACATAAGGAACATATGTGGGGTACTCTTTTTAAAAGATTTAGGGGAGAAAACTTACTGATCATTTTAAAAAAATTGAATTTATCTACTATTTACCTTTCACTTATACTTTATCACTAACTACTCTATTTGCATAACACAAGGTGTTTTAAGTACCATCATCATCCAAAAAGTGGTTAGCAGCTCTGCTGCTCCTAATCAGGAATTTTAAACCTCACAAAGGGTTTCTCTGCCAATTCTTCCTAGCATTTTACTTATCAATTTTAGGCATTTGGGGACAAAAATCTCTGGCTACACGCCTATCTCCCTAATTTCTAGGCATGTTATTTTAGTCCTAATGTTACCTACATTCCACACATATTTAGTTGTCATCTTCCCCTTTCACAAATTTGCTCCAGAGATAGAAAATCATGAAACCAAGATTCTAGCAAGAAAAATGTACACAAAAGAAAGGTCTCCGAGCACATTTTAAGGCTCCTTACAATGTGACTAGGTGACAAAATGGCAGATGAAATTCAATGTGAATAAATGTAAAGTAATGCACATTGGGAAACATAATCCCAATTATATACAAAATTATATCACCTACATTAGCTGTTACCACTCAAGAAATGGTTATTCACCCTGTGCAGTAACTTCAGTTCTTCAAGATATGACCCCCTATGGGCCGTCCACTTCAGGTGTGCAACATAATCAACCTCTGGTCAGAGATGCTGTGAAAAGTCAAAAGTACAACTGTTCAAACAAGTATAAGGTAAAGTCATGGAGGATATTAGCCAAGATAATCAGGAATGCATCTCTACACTCTGAATGTTCCTAAATCTCTGACTGCCAGAAGCTGGGACTGGACAAGTGGGGATGGATTTATTCATGGCTGGCATGGTGGGGCAAGGGTGGCTCTGAGTCATCTTTATGTCTCTCCATATAATGAGCTCACTCCCTACGCAAGATAGAACAGACATAGGATTGGTTTAATTCACATTAGCTAGGAAGATCTTTTAGGGATGGTTTGACTAGACCAGGGATCAATGAACAACCGCATTGTCCTACTCTACCTCTGGCTATCTCCCTATATGAAGGGGTAAATTTAGGTAAACTTTAAACCATTTGTTAGTGCACAACAACAGATTCCACTCCACCTCTAACCTCCAGTTTAACTCCTTTTTCATTGTATTTGCTTTCGGTTTATTTTGCTAGTAGTGGAAAGCACCAACCATCATAAATTAAAGACACCTGCAAAATAATTATAAGTCTCCATTCAAAGTAGGTGTTGAGGAAGATAATCACAATAATTTCTGCTGCCCTGCAGATGTGAGCCTTTCCTCTGATTTTATGAATTAGGAAGGCTTGCACAGGTGATGTGAATCAGAGCCCAGTCTCCAAGTTAGAAGAACACAACCACTGAAGAGTGAGATCATTACTGCACTCAAGAATGAATGGTCAAGTACTCAACCACAGACTATTGCAACTGGAGTCTTCTGTGCATTTTCTCCTATTGAAAAAGGTATGGGGAGTTCAGACTGATGAATACAATGTTTACCTAGTGGATTACTACAATAATTGAATTTAGCAATAGCACAGTACCTTTCCTCTCAAATCACCTTAAGAGAGGAAGCCAAACAAACATCCATGAAGCCAGGCAGTATGTATAACCATTTCTGCAGATGTTAAAACTAGGACACCAAGAAGGAAAGTGAGTTGTCCCAAGCCATACGGTGAATGGTAGAGTTAAGGATAGAACCAAGGAATTGCACCTCCAACTGCCAATACCCTGCTCCAGTCACTCCCAAAAGTACTAGAGAAATTAAAATCATAATATAATTATCTGATTTTCAAAGATGTTGCATCAGCATCACCCACTGCTGTCTATGGGACTGGTGTGGGGTCAGCACTTCAGAAAATTGGGCCATAAATATCTTGCATGACTGAACTTTTTCTTTTCCTTGTCTCCTGCAGCTTCCACAAAGAAATGGAGTCTGGGGAAGAAATGTAAAGGAAACAAACTCTCCAAACTCTGGCCTTGCTTTTCAACTGCTTAAGTGCCAGAATACATCAATCTCTGTTCAACCTGCCTGTTCTGTAAAGAGCCAGGTTATTTTTTTTCTGTCTTGGAGAGAGTAATGCATGGTTATATTATCATTCAAGTTCCAGATCTTTCATTATAATTGCTACATACCATAATATAATTAAATATGTTTCCTAAATTGATTTATGCCTAATATAATTTAATTTAAAAATAGTTTTTAAAAAATGAAACAAAAAACAAATCATGTACTTGTAACTAATTAAAAAAAGAAATCCCTTTAAAAAAGATAATCATATGGAAATTATTATTATATCTATTTCTGGGTTCCATTTAGAAGTATAAAGACTCAAATGTTAACATTTAATTTTTGATGCAGACTCCAGGGGTGTTATATCCTTAATTATTTTCAAAATCCTCACTAAAGTTAAAGGACTAACGAAAAGCAGAGATAACAAAATACCAGCATTATAATAATTTGTCCCTTGTTTTTTTTTTTTGATAGCAAAAGAATTTTGATTTCTATTTAAATTAATTTTTAGAAGATGAAAAGAATGTGAGTCTGTATTGCAAGAAAAAAGGCATCTTAGTTATTAATAATGTCACATCTCATAAAAATACTGAGACAAAGAAAAGAAAGTGTTTTTATTGCAACATATCTGCCATGATCATAAAAGCTTAATTACTGTGAGTCAATAATTAGTACTGTAATAAATCTAAATCATTTTGTTGTGTGTGATTTGTACTATGATTTTTCACAAGTGTTCATATTTTACCCCTGTTGTTATATACACTGTTTGAATTTTAGGTTTCTAATTCCGAGCCACATATATTGTAATGACGTCAAAACTTCCTTTAGAAGATTGTTCCAGAAGGTGGTATGTTGACTTGGGAGACTGAGGTTCAGTTCCCTACTACTCTACCACAGACTTCCAGTGAAACCTCAGGTATGTCAATTACTTTCTGCAGCTGGCAGTTTCGTTTCTGTGGCTATACATCCCAACATCACAGGATTACTATAGGGATAAATACATTAAAAGCTGGCAGGTGCCCAGAAGCAATGGATATTGGGTCCACAGATACTTTGTTCTATACGGGTTCTTATTCTCCCCTCATCACCATGAAATGAGTAGGCTTTTAAATAGGGATGTAAGAGGCATTTAAATGTTTAAATGTTAAACAGTAGTCTGACTGTTTATCAATTAGTTTAAACGTTGCCCTCTAGGGAAGAGGGGAGGTGCCAAGCCCAGCACAGCTCCGTACCCCGTTGCAGCTCTGCACGCATGGGAGGGAAGCCATGCTGGACTTGTCTTCTACTTGCTGAGTGAGAGCTCCCTCCCTCCCTGTCGCCAGTGCATGCAGTACCAGCCTGTGCAGTTCTCGCTCGGCAGGGAGGAGCCAAGCCCAGAGCAGTTTTCCCTCTGCCCCCATGCATGCAAAAGCTAAATTATCTAATCATTTAAATGTTCCTTCTTTAGAAGTTTAAACAAATTCTTAAACAATTCTTTTCATTCCCACTTTTAAGTAGCACATTGGGATGATGTGCCCATCATTTGACATGCGTGACTCATTCCTTCTCTTAACTTCTACCCAGAGGGAAATTGTGCTGTGTTTGTTTGTCAATGCTATGTACACACTGCTGTGCAATTATATTAGAGAAAACAAGATCAAAGAGACCCACCTTCCACTTAGAGCAAGAATAATACATTTCTGTAGGGCCTGTTCAAACTCTTACTGGAATCAGTCAACATGAGAAAGACCAAAATGGAGGACATCCAACAAAATACAAAAGATTATCTTTTTACTCTTCCCAACTCCTCTTCCTCAGTTACACACATTCCATAAAGGAGAACGTCTTCCTGGAATATGAGGGACAGCAAAAGAAACCCAACAAAAAGTAACCAGCCAGTTTACAAGCAGCAGCAGCAAATAAAATGTTATTCTTACACAATCCAATCTGGCTCTCACTAATCAAATGGATAGACTGGAGCTGGTGATTCCTTGTCCAGTAGAGCAGAAAGAGTCCCAAGGACTTTACAACTCTATTCTATATGAATAGTTTTGTGACAAAAAGTACATAAAGAAACTTCTTCTTTAAATGCTCAGATGCTATGATAATGAAAAAGCCTGGAGAGAACGAGAGCCCCTGCTCAAATGTTAGCAAAGAATAATTTTATCTAAAATTGCTTGGTTTGGCCCAAATTGTCAGCCATCCATGTTTGTTCTCAGAGCAGCATAGCTTCAATGCTGGTGGCAAAATTGTTATAGAGAGGAGTCTGTTTTGTATAGTTAATGTTGAGGACACCTGATGTTCACTAAAATGAATTTGGAAAACTTCCCAGATTGCACATCTGCCTCTGAAACTTGCACATAACAGACTGATGATGAACAAGGAGGATTAAGTGAATTACTAACTCTTCCCCCCCCTAAATCTGTGAGGTAGCTGTGTGTGACCTTCCTTATCACAACCATCCCCTCTCATAATCCTGGCACCCAGCTAACAAAAATCAAATACCTGTCTCTAAATGTGACACTGCAAATCAGTCTGCTATCTGTGCACCATATGCCAGCTGTTGGAAAGAAGGCCCCATTGGAAGAAAGCACACAACATGATTCATTAGCAACATGGTCAGATATTTCTTTTCATAGCTTTTTTTATCACTACTTTTTTTCATTTTTGGTCTCCGTAACCAGTAATGCCAAATCTTCTGTGTGAGGCACTGAACATACTTAGAGATGAAACAAAAAGTGACCATAGAATCATGGAATTTAATGAAGAAAAGGAATACTCACCCATCCATATACTAGCTTTTGCAGGATTAATTCAAATAGTATATTTTATAGATTTCAGCTTGTCTAGTTTAAAATAACCCAAGCAATTAGGCTTCAACTACTTCCCTAGTGAGACAATTTCACATTCTAATAAATCTCACTGTCAGAAAATATTTCCCTGATAATCAACCAAAACATTCCATTTCTTACATTCATCTCATTAGTCTTACTTATATTCTCATACATTGGATGAAACAATTCATTTTAATTTGTGGTGCTTATATCCTCCAAATAGGTGTAACCCATTGTGCCCTTACTTAGATATTACTCACCTAAGGTATTATTGGTAGAAGTAATTGCCCCGCACTTGCTGTTGTAAGATCCTGTTTTAAATTTCTTGTCTTTGCCAAATTTTAACTATTCAGGGTAAAATCTTCTATGCTGGCTGTTTTCCTTAAGCATATTGTTTGGTTGGTTTTTTCGTTTCTTTTAATTTAATTAAAAATGGTTTGGCTTTTTCTGAGAATAAGATTACGGAAAAATCCATTGATATGCAAAATTCTAGGGACGTTTTCTTGGAGAAGCTGTAGCGTCTCCAGGCGTAGGCGCATGGACTGTCAATTTTGCAAGGGGGTCACCTTGATGACAGAGAAGTTCTTTTTATATCCATGGAAATTTGCTTAAAAATGGACAAGTTATAAGCCTTGAAAAATTATAGTTCACACATGGTCAGTAGAGATTTCTTGGAATTTTTCCAACACATTCCCCAAAGATTCAGATTGCAATGATCACATGCCATTTTCTGAGCACAACTTAGAATTATTTCTCCCAACTGTTATGGGCTGCTTTCGGATCAGGCTTAGGAACTAAAGGCAGGAAGACTGTCAGTTCTGGGCTTCATGTTTCTGCTGCTGGTGCCCAGGCAGAGTAGAGGAGGAACAGCGTAATTATAATTCAGAAGAGACAAAAGCTGAACCTGGGGGAGATGGGTTCTAATTTAAGGAGTAGATTTGGACAGGGATCTTGAGTGGAGAGAAGAAACTGGCTCTGGCTAAGCAAGTACACATGGGCAAGTAACTCAAGGAGGGGATACTGGAGGTGAGCAGTGCAGGATGGATAAGAAGGCTAAGACTTGGACATGAGTTCACACAGGGTGAATGGGACTATAATGAAGATCCTGGGAATGTGATGAGGAGCCAACAGTAAGAAGAAAAGAAGACATGAGGAAACTATGACAGGAACGGGCCAGAGGTGTAAGGGACAGAAAAGGACAGACTTGGGGATAACAGAAGCAGAAATCTGTCTGACTTAGGGCATGTTTACACTAAGATTGCTGCATTGATCTGCATGAATCAATGCAGCGGGATCAACTGAGTGGTCGGGGAGACCTGCTCAATTAATCCTGGAAGTCCTCTCCCTTCAATGTAGTAACTGCATCCCTCCAAAAAGAGTAACATTTTGTTGAACCAAGAGCATTTCCCATTGGCGTAGCCAAGTGAAGACGCTGCAGTAAGGGAGGATAAGTAAGTTGATGGGATATACGCATTATACAGCATTAATTCCCTACGCACAAATGCTAGGATTTTGTTAAACAAACAGGAGGAATTGGAATTGTTCCTTTATGAATATGAATTCAATCTAATTAGTGTTATTGAAACCTGGTTGAATAATTCCCATGAATAAAATGTTAAAATCAGTCTTCATAAGTTATGTAGGAAGGATCGAGTGAGCAAAAGTGGAGGGGGAGTGGCACTCTGTCAAAAATGGCATTGCCTGTTTTCAAGTCAATAAAATCATCCTGCATACTTATGAATCAATGTCCTACAAGATAAACCAAGATGGTCTATTAGCTGGTATCTGCTATAGACTACCAAATCACCTTGCAGACCAGGATGACTGGCTCCTTAAGCACCTATCTATAATGTGTTGGAAAAAAAACCTGGATGATCATGGGGCACTTTGGTTTGAATTTCATACACTGGAGAACTCGGGCTGCTAGTACTAAACATCCAAAGAGTTTCTAAGTAATATAGATTGCAATTTCTAACTCAAAAGGAGTTGAATCCAACACAGAGGAATTCTACATTAGTTCTATGTTGACAGATAAAAAGGAACTGATCAGAGAACTAAAAATTAATGGTAATTTAGGCAGAAGTGATAATAACTTGATCACAGTCATAATGTGCAAGCAGAACAAACAGATTAGTGTTATATACAATTCATGTTTTCTTAGGGCCAATTTAAGAAAACTGAATACAATATTGAGCCAGTTCAGATTGAAGGAAGAATTTAATAAGAAAAACGTCAATAATAATTTGGGAATTTTTAAGAATACCTGACCTTGGAATCTAGGAATCTCTGATTCTATGGCCCTTTATTTTTGTTCATAGTGTATATACCAGGAGATAAGTAAACCCTGCAAGCAAAACACCATCACAAGTGAGAATCTTGTTGTCAGTCTGCACAGAGGGGCCCATAGCTGAATGGACATGGAGACTGAGCTATTCCCTCATGCCAATAAGGCCCAAGAAATTCAGAAAATTCACATATAAGGCTAAGTTTGGGGATGTAGCTAAACAAAGCCAAGAAGATGGCAGAGGAAAAGACAGGCTAGTGGAGGAGAAATTGAACTCAGAAACAAGCATCCAGGGTTAGAAAATAAAGAAGGAGCACAGCAGGTGGTTACTGAAGATGGGAGAGTGAGGAAGAAAAGAAGAGCAGCTAGTCCAATGCAAAGAGGGGAGGAGCCAATGGAGATACCACCAAATTAAAGTAGGAGGAGGATAAAGGACCAGTTGCAAAGGATTACAAGGAAAAATTGTAGAAGAAATGACTTGCAGCCAGAAAGAACTGGGGATATGCTGCAGAATCGCACCATTTCCAGGAAAAAGTAGGTCTATGTGACCGTGGACTCCCTGCAGTGAAAGACAGATAGGTCTTTAACCAGAGCTAATTCAGAGAACAGAAGGGTGTGCTGCCTGCCGGGTGGTAGGATATGGGATGTGGAACTGAGGCTGAAGAGGGTCCTAATGGGAGCAAGGAAGAATCTGATTGTCCTTCATGTGGGTACAAATGGTATAGCTAGATTTTCACTGGAATGTATCAAAGAAGATTATGCCAGGCTGGGGAGGACTTTTAAGGAAATTGAGGCTCAGGTGATCTTTGGTGGGATTCTGCCTTTCCCTAAAGGAGGATAACAAAGGTGTGAGAAGATTCTGATGATGTCTCAGGCAGTGGTGCTAGAAAGAGGTCTTTGTGATGTATTGTAACTAGGAGGCAATCATGGACAGAGAACTGTTCTCTTGGGATAGACTTCACCTGAACAGGGAGAGAAATAGAATTCTAGGATGGAGGTTAGCACAACCGATTAAGAGAGCTTTAAACTAGGGAGTTGGGGAAGATGGTTGGGAGATGCCCAGGTAATTGCCATGCCTGATATTAGCATTAAGAGGAAGGAAAATAAAATAAGAAAGAACACAGAAGTAGGGAGCAGAATGGACATTAGAAGGAAAGGTAGTGTAAATACCAGTCTAATAAGCAATACTGGCAGTAGAATGACTGACAAATTGGGGAAGAAATGTAAGTGAAGCCAAGCAGCAAAAATTAAAATGTTTGTATAGCAATGCAAGAAGCCTGGGTAATAAAACAGAGGAACTATAGCTTCTGGTAGAGGAACTGAACCCAGATATTACAGGGATAACAGAGACATGGTGGAATAGTAGTCATAACTGAAGTAAATGTATTGAAGGCTGTAAGCTCTTTAGGAAAGTCAGATATAAAGGCAAAGGTGGTGGAGTTGCACTGTATATCAATGAGGAGGTAGACTGAAATTTGAAGTGATGGAATTGGTAAGACAGAGTCTGTCTGGGTGAAAATCATACTGGATTTGCGGATACAGGGCTAGCCATCATGTGCTATACCTCAAGTTTAGCAAGGCTTTTGATACGGTTTCCCACAGCATTCTTGTTGGGAAGTTAAGGAAGTATAGGTTGGACGAGTGGACCATAAGGTGGATAGAAAACTGGCTAGATCATCAGGCTCAATGGGTAGGAATCAATGGTGCGACGTCTAGTTGGCAACCAATAATGAGTGGAGTGCCCCAGGGGTTGGTCCTGGGGCCGGTTCTGTTCAACATCTTCATTAATGATCTGGATGATGGGAGAGATTGCATGCTCAGTAAGTTTGCGGATGACACCAAGGTGGGGGGAATGGTAGACAAGCTGGAGGGCAGGGATAGGATTCAGGGAGACCTAGACAAATTGGAGCACTGAGCCAAAAGAAATCTCATGAGGTTCAACAAGGACAAGTGCAAAGTCCTGCACTTAGGATGGACAAATCCCATGCACTGCTACAGGCTGGGGACTGATCGGCTAAGTAGCAGCACTGTAGAAAAGGACATGAGGGTTATGGTGGACGGGAAGCTGGATATGAGTCAACAGCATGCTCTTGTTGCCAAAAAGGCCAATGGGATATTGGGCTGCATCAGTAAGATTGAGAGATGTGATTATTCCCCTCTATTCAGCAGTGGTGGAATACTGTGTCCAGTTTGGGGCTCCCTGCTACAGAAAGGATGTTGACAAATTAGAAAGTGTTCAGCAGAGGGCAACAAAAATGATTATGATGCTGGGGAACATGATGTATGAGGAAAGACTGAAGGAACTAGGTTTATTTAGTCTGCAGAAGAGAAGACTGAGGGGGGATTTGATAGCAACCTTCAACTACTTGAAGGGGTGCTCCAAAGAGGAGGGAGCTAGGCTGTTCTCAGTAGTAACAGAGGACAGAACAAGGAGCAATGGTTTCAAGTTGCAGGTGGGGAGGTCGAGGTTAGATATTAGGAAAAACTTTCTCACTAGGAGGGTGGTGAAGCATTAGAATGGGTTGCCTAGGGAGGTGGCAGAATCTCCATCTTTGGAGAAATTTAAGGTCTGGTTAGACAATAACCTGGCTGGGGTGATTTAGTGGGAATGGTCCTGCTTTTAGCCGGGGGGTTGGACTAGATGACCTCATGAGGTCCCTTCCAACCCTATGATTCTATGAAGAAAACTACTAGAGTTCTCCTCGGCTAGTGCTTGAGGTGTGTTACAGACCAAAGGGATCTGATTTGGACATGGATAGAGAAATCTTAAAGGCTTTTAATGAAGTAAATACTACTGGGAACTGTGTGATTATGGGAGACTTTAACTTCCCAGATATAGACTGGAGGACATGTGCTAGTAGTAATAATAGGGTCCAGATTTTCCTGTATGTGATCGCTGATGAATTCCTTCATCAAAGAGTTACTGAACCAACGAGAGGGGATGCCATCTTAGATTTGGTATTGGTGAATAGTGAGGACCTCATAGGGAACAGGTTATAGGGGACACCCTTGGTTCAAGTGACCATGAGCTAATTCAGTTCAACTAAATGGAAGAATAAACAAAACTAAATATGTGAAATGGTATTTGACTTCAAAAGGGCTAACTTTAAAAAATTACAGGTATTAGTTGGGGAAATGGATTGGACTGAAAAACTCTTGGATCTAAAGATGGAGGAGGCTTGGCATCACTTCAAATCAAAGTTGCATGAACAACGTGAATCCTGCATTCCAAGGAAGGGGAAAAAATTCATAGGCAAGAGTTGTAGACCAAGCTGGATGAGTAAGCATTTTGGACAGGTGATTAAGAGGAAGCAAAAAGCCTACAAGGAGTGGAAGATGGGAGTTATCAGCAAGGAGAGCTACCTCTTGGAGGTCAGAATATGCAGAGGTAAAGTGAGAAAGACAAAAAGTCAAGCAGAGTTGGACCTTGCAAAGAGAATTAAAACCAATAGTAAAAGGCTCTATGTCCATATAAATAGGAAGAAAACAAAGAAGGAAGAAGTGGGACTGCTAATCACTGAGGATGGGATGGAGGTTACGGATAATCTAGGCATGGTCGAATATCTAAATAAGTACTTTGCCTCTGCTTTTAATGAGGATAATGATGAGCCTGGGGTCAGTGGTAACTAATGGGACTGAAGACATAGCTGAGATAGAAACCAAACTCAAACTGCTTAATGGGACTAAATTGGGGGGCCAGGATAATCACCATTCAAGAATATTAAAGGAAATGGCACATGAAATTGCCAGTCCATTAACAAGGATTTTTAATTAATCTGTAAACTCAGGGGTTGTACTGTGTGATTGGAGAATTGCTAATATAGTTCCTATTTTCAAGAAAGGGAATAAAAGTGATCCGGGTAACTACAGACATGTTAGTTTGACCTCAGTAGTATGCAAGGTCTTGGAAAAAATTTTGAAAGACAAAATACTTAAGGATATTGAGGTTAATAGTAACTAGGATAAAATACAACATGACTTTACAAAAGGTAGATTGTTCCAGCCCAACCTGATCTCCTTTTTTGAGAAGATAACCGATTTTTAGGAAAAAGGGAACGTGGTGGACCTAATTTACTTAGATTTCAGTAAGACATTTGATATAGTTCCACATTGGGAATTATAAATTAAATTAGAAAAGATGGGGATTAATATGAAAATAGAAAGGTGGATAAGGAACGGGTTAAAGGAAAGACTACAGTGGGTCATACTGAAAAGTGAACTGTCAAGTTGGAGGGAGGTTACTAGTGGAGTTCCTCAGGGATCGGTCTTGGGACCAATCTTATTTAACCTTTTTATTACTGACCTTTGCACAAAAAGTGGGAATATGCTAATAAAGCTTGTGGGTGACACCAAGTTGGGAGATATTGCCAATACAGAAAAGGATTGAGATGTCATAGAGGAACATCTGGATGATCTTGTAAACTTGAGTATTAGAAATAGGATGAAGTTTAATAATGGAATGTGCAAGGTCATGCATTTAGGGACTAATAACAGGAATTTTTCCTATAAGTTGAGGACGCAGCAGTTAGAAGTCATGGAGGAGGAGGAGAAGGATCTAGGTGTACTTGTTGATCACAGGATGACTATGAGTTGCCAATGCAATGTGGCCATGAAAAAAAAAACTAATGCAGTCCTAGAATGCATCAGAAGAGATATTTCAAGTAGAGATACGGAGAGATGTTAGTACCGTTATACAAGGTACCGGTGAGATCTCATCCGGAATATTGTGTGCAGTTCTGGTCCCCCATGTTTAAGAAAGATGAATTCAAACTGGAAAGGTTCAGGGAAGGGCTACAAGGATGATCCATGTAATAGAGAACCTGCCTTATGAGAGGAGACTTAAAGAGCTTGGCTTGTTTAGCCTAACCAAAAGAAGGTTGAGGGGAGATATGATTGTTCTGTATAAGTACATTACCAAGGAGGGAAAGGAATTATGTGAGTACAGTGCCAATGTGGACATAAGAACAAATGGATACAAACTGTCCATCAGGAAATTTAGGCTTTAAATTAGACTCTGGTTTCTAACTCTCGGAAAAGTGACGTTCCGGAACAATCTTCCAAGGGGAGCTGTGGGGGCAAAAAACTTAGCTGGCTTCAAAACTGAGTTTGAGAAATTTATGGAGGGGGTGGTATAATGGGATGGCTAAGTTTGGCAACTAACAAATTTTTAACTACTGGTGGTGGATATGGCAGTGACCTGAGAAGGGATGTTGGATGGGGTGCGTTCTGAGTTATTAGAGAATTATTTTTTTTGCATGTCTGGTTGGTAAGTCTTGCCCACATGCTCAGGGTTTAACTGGTCACCATATTTGGGGTCAGGAAAGAATTTTCCCCCAGGGCAGATTGGCAAGGGTCTGGGATTTTTTCGCCTTTCTCTATAGCATTAGGCATGGCTAACTTGCTTGTGGATTCTCTGTACTTTAAAGTCTTTAAATCATGATTTGAGGACTTTAATAACTCAGTCAGAGGTTTTGTGGCCTGCATTGTGTAAGAGGTCAGACTAGGTGATCATATTGGTCTCTTCTCACCTTAGAATGTATGGCTATGTCTACACTAGAAAAGTTAAGTTGACTTTTGTTAAATTGACTTTAATAAGGTCGACTTTAAGTTGACTTAAAGTCAACCTTATTAAAGTCGACTTAACAAAGTTGACACTTTAAGTCGACTTAGTCCACTTTGTTAAGTCGACCTAACTGCCCTTAGGTCGACTTAAGAAAGTGGACTTATACATCCACACTGGGCTTAGGTCGACCTAAGGAAGGGCTAGGTTGACCAAAGGAGGCTTAAGTCAACCTAATGAGTGGTAGTTATAAAGTTGACTTAAGCTTTCATTAAGTCGACTTAAGGAATTTCTTAAGTTGACTTAATGAAAGTCTAGGGTGGAGATGGCTTAATTTAAGTCAACTTAAGCCTCCTTAAGTCTACTTAAATTGCCAGTGTAGACATAGCCTATGAGTCTAAAACTTAAACCTTTAAGTTCACCCAATAGTAATATTGCATGAAGAGATTTTCCATGACATAAATAAGGGCTTAGTACCCAACAATCATTGACCTTCAATATCAGTTGATTGCCTAACTACTCATTGTAGCTTTGAAAATCTCCCCCTAAGTAGTTTATTGATACGATATGTTTGGTTCTTTGAATTTCACCATTCCAGCTGATATCAACTTCTACCTAATCACAGCACTCAGCAAAAATTCTCTGGCTGATGTGTCACATTTCTGCCCATTTTTATTTATAAATTGGATTTGATAGTGTTCCTGAAAGTAAAAGGATGAAATGTTTCAGCTGGCCATGAAGTGCTACTGAATGCATGAGTCATCTTACGATGGGAGTATGGAAGGTAAATAAACGAGAGAGGAACAGTACACTGTATACTGAGCAGGGTGGAGATTGATTCTGGCTGCTTATCTACTATCTATTGAAAGTTTGCATTTACCAACAGAGACCCTTGGACATGAAATAGAATGGCTAGTCCCTATTTAGAACAGGTTGGAATGATGACTTTTTAATGATCATTTCACATATTGTTATCCCCTGCAATAGTGAAATGGGAAAATCATTTAACACATTATCTCTTTTTCTTTGTATTAAGAACTGTTTAAAATTCTCTCATTAAGAATATGAAGTAGAATTCAGCTAAGAAATCTCTCCCTGTTAGCAATCCCAATAGTTGAGAAACTCTTGGGAAGATCCAGAAGGGATATGTTAGTCTATTTTATCAAAACAAATAAGGAGCCATGTGGCACTTTTAAAGATTAAAAAATCCATTTATTGCATAAGCTTTCGTGGGCATAATTCCACTTCTGAGGATAGTGTATGCAATAAATACATTTGTTAATCTTTAAAAGTACCACAGGAATCCTTGTTTCTTTTTTCTTGGAAAGATGAGTAAAGAAATGTGTTCACCTTTCACCTTCTAATTATCTACCAATCCATCTTGTTCTTAAAGGGTTTTTTGCACTTAGCAAAATCTACCTTATGTGGAAGACTACATAGCTGCATGTTTCCCTATAGCCTTAGCAAAGGCCTGTAATGCCAGCTTTTCCAATTTTAGCTTCTTCTTTTAGATCATTGATGCATCATCATTTCAATGCCTGACTCTTTCTGCCATCCAGACAATAGCCACCAAATACCTATCTTTTCCACCATCTGCATTAGAGTGGAGATTGTCAGCATATTTCATTTGCTAAAAGTAGGGTTGTTCAGAATGAACAGCTGGTGCAATTTTGCTTATAAAACAAAATATTAATTCTAATTCTAATTATAGTAACTCATCAGTTGTCACTTTGAATTCAGTAATGTACTTCACCTAATGCAAGAGGGAAATTGTTGTGACTAGTTACTCAGATACCAGCTACTGTGCAAACACAGTCATTTTGCTTAAGTAATCTCCCTAATGTCTTTAATCAGACTTGGGCCATGCAGATAGCATCTGTACTGCTAAGACAGTCAGCCAATGACCCTAGAATTAAACTAGTAACCAATCCAATGATCTAAGTATATATATATAAAAAAAATCTTTATTAGTAAACTTCATGGTAAGTTGCAGAGAAAGGAAGGTTTCTTAAGGTCAGATTTAAAGAGAGAAAATGACTAAATTGGAGTGAACATTCTGGATTCAAATTCCAAAGGGGTAGCCGTGTTAGTCTATTGTAGAAAGACAACAGAGTCTTGTGGCACTTTTAAAGACTAACAGATTTATTAAT